>JAPFRF010000006.1:66969289-67451789 GCA_029282475.1 Phrynocephalus forsythii | reverse complement strand
CTAAAGATCAGAAATGCCAGGAAGATTGGAGAGGAAATCTGTTCCATGAAGGCAATGCATTCATCTCAAGAAATGCCATCATTATGCTTTTGCCTATGACCAAACTTTAAAAGGCCAATTCCATTTCTGTTATGTGGAATCATACAAGCAGCATCCTCTTGTTGTCCTGCAGGAAAACAACCATTCTGATCTTATTTAGACTGCTGTGCTTGAATGAGGCCATTTCAACCTCTGTTTATTTCCTGAGCTTCTCTTAATGACAGTCAGAACTCTGGAAATCTCCTAAGTGACTCATGTTCTGTTTCATAAGCTATCTGATTATGAATCAGCAAGTGTTCACATGCCAAAACTATTCTTGAAATTCTACTAAACAGAATCTTCTACACTAATAGGATGTTAGAGGTGACATTAAAAATGCTCAAAAACTCAGGCTGCATTAGTTAGAGAAAAATTATTATCGTTTTCCGTTTGCTAGATTCTATTTCCTGTGAGTTTGTTTTTGACAGACACTGGCCTTGGCAGATCTCAGACATCTAATCAAGATGTCTTTGTTGCTAGCTGTGTCCTTTAGGCCACTGGGATATAGCTTTTCCATAGAGCTGTTCACAGTGCAGCACATTTAACATCTCATTCATTCGGGTTTTCTCTGACATGCTTCCAGAGGAACATAGGGAAAGCCTTAAATCCAGGCAGACATTGGGTCTGGTACTCACTGTTACTCAACTGGGATCCTGTGCATGCAAAACATGATTCCTGTTTCCATCGTAAATGGTCCTTGTACTATAGTCCTTGGAAATTTTTCTCTCTTTAGGACTACAGCTCCCTGAATCTCCCAGCCACGGTAACCAGCTGACATGTTGACTGGCAAATTTTAGGAGACACAGTTCTCAAAAAGAGAATGAATGAATGAATGAATGAATGAATGAATGAATGAATGAATGAATGAATGAATGAAAACTTAGGTTTGCAGCTTAAATGTGCTCCTGGATTCAACCCTGAGCTTGAATGCACAAGTCCCAGTGATGGTTAGGAGTGTTTTTGCACAGTTAAAGCAAAGCAGAGAAAAGTTTTCTGCTTATATACCACCCCATTGTGCTCTCTGGGTGGTTAGCAATTTATTTATGAAGGCTACACATTGCTCCCCACCAGCAAGCTGGGTACTCATTTTACTGACCTTGGAAGGATGGAAGGCTGAGTCAACCATGAGCCTGCTGCCGGGGAAACCCTGGTCGTGAGCACAGTTTTCGCTGCAGTACAGGCATTTAATCTCTGTGCCTCGAGGCTCATACCAGTTAAAGCTGCTGGTGCACTAGCTGCACACATTCCTTGAGGTTTCTGCTCTGGCCATGGTGACACATGACTTAGTTACATCTCAACTGTTACTCACTCTAAATGTGTTTGGAAATTTCACCTGGTTCAAAATGCTGCACCCACACTGTTGACTGACAACTGGTTACAGGAATCATATAACTCCCTTAGTATTACAGCTTCACTGGCAGCTAGTCCTTTTCTGGGCCCAATTCATAGTGCTGGTTATTACCCATAAAGCTGTATACTGCTTGGCTTCAAGCTGCATTACTCCATATGAGGCTTCTTGGGCATTATGGTCCTCTGACGAAGGTTTTCTCCCATTTCCAATACCTTCCCAAGCTTGTCTGCTGATGACACGCGAGAGAGACTTCTTTGTGGCTGCTCCTAGGCTTTGGAATGTCTTGCCCCTCTTTAGGTGGCTCCTTCCCTCTTGTCCTTCCATCATCAAGTGACAATCTTCCTTTTAAGTTAGGCTTTTAAGCAGTGAGTGGGGATCTCAGGAATTCTACATTCATTAAATTCAGCAATTTTAAAATGTTTTTAATTTGTGATATATGTTGATAAATGTTCAACTGATTTTAAACATAGTTTTTAATGGGATTTTAAAATTATGCTTATTTCATAATTTAAATTGTTGTGAGCTTCCTTGGGTCACCTATGAGACTAAGGTAAATTCATTCAGGGAGTAAATACCCTGAATGAATGAATGAATGAAATTTATTGTGTATTATATAATTTTCATAGTATAATCCAGTGATGGCGAACCTTTTAGAGACCGAGTGCCCAAACTGCGATTCAAAACCCACTAATTTCTCACAAAGTGCCAATACAGCAATTTAACCTGAATACAGGTGGCAGTGAAGGGGCAATGTTGGGTGCCCACAGAATGGGCTCTGAGGGCTGCCTTTGGCACCCATGCCATAGGTCAGCTAACACTGGTATAATCCATGCTAAGCATTTGTGTGCTGGTGTACTGAGTCTTAGTATCACACAAACTATCTCTGGATTTTCTGTGATGCAGAATTCCATACACATTTAGATATGCCTCAGTAGCTTTTGCTTGTTTGGATATCCTATTCATTTTTGCGTGGTCAGGACTAATCTATGAAAGTGAAACTGTTTCCTCTGTGCAGCACAGGCGTAGCAAGAGTTTTCAGCACCTGGGGAGAAAGTCAGTTTTTTGGGTCCCCCAAGGGACAGGGAGGGGCTAAGATGCCAGGTAGAAGGTGGACGCGGTGACCAGGGAGCACTCCAAGACAGCCCTGGCAGGTCCCCCATGATACGCCTCCCTGCAGCGCATCATGCCACCTAATTTGGTACCCCTAGATGCTGCACCCCCAATAGCTACACCATTGCCGTGCAGGCTAGAGGATCTTAGGATTTGCAACCTTCATATCCAAAGAAAATTGCTGAATTTTAGCAATTGTCTCAAGTTCAAAAATGCTACAGGCAAAAGAACCATTGCCATGTAAATTCAGATTAAGTCAGTTTTGTTTACAATAAACCATCGTTGTTTGCTGTGAAACACTGGTCAATGTCACAATTTGCTTTTATGAGGTTTGTTCAATTTTCTATGAAATGGAACTTCAGAATACCTACAGAAGCTGTTCTCCTGAAGGTCTACTTTCCTGTAGACATTTTTTTTCTCACTGCTGTGTCTGAAGCACCTATCTCTGTGTCATTGTTGAAAACTTTCACTGACTGAAATGTTTTTACCACTTTGCTTTCTGAGCATGTATTCCAAGACCTTCTATGTTAGCTGGAGAGAATTCATACAGAGTATCTCTCCATGGGAGCTTAAAGAAGTTTTAGTAGGAATGTAACATTTTAATCAGTTGTATGCATTTGGCATGCAAATAAATCAGCATGCAAAGACTTAGGTATATATGTTAATAAAGCAAAATAATTATAATTGAAAGTAATGCCATCAAGAGGCTTACAATAAGCATTTTCACCTTATTAAATAGTAAAGGAGTAATCATCCAGTTCTCAATAACATGATAATGAGGATCCAATTTAATCAGGGCTTGAATTAGTGTTACAATATTAAGGGTCTCTGCCTCGGAAATATGCCACTGTTAATGCTTATATAATGATAGTACAATAGCCCTTATTATCCTTTCTATTAGAAGCAGCCTAATGTGCAAGGATCCACAGTGTGCATCTCAATGTTTTCATTCCATTTCCTACCCCCTGCATTCGTTGATTGTAGGAGAAGCAGGTATGTTTTTATAGACGTGGATTGCAAAAAGGTGTGTAGATCAAGCGAGGGCGACATGTAGTCCTAGGGCTGCTTTTGACCCTTGGCTTAATTTTGTCCTCTGCAACCAATCATCAGGCCTCTGGCAAACATTATTTTCTCTTTCCTGCTAACCTGCTGGGTATGAAGGAAGAGAGAAAGAGAGAAGGAATATTAGAGAGAGAGAGAGAGAGAGAGAGAGAGAGAGAGAGAGAGAGAGAGAGAGAGAGAGAGAAGTGGTAGAAGACTATAATTAGGGTTGGATAACCAGGAAAGCTTAGTCAAAGCTTAGCTAATAGAGCAGTGAATCCATAGGTGCCAATGTTGTTAGTTACAGCCATGGCCCATGGGCAGCAGGCAGAAAAGGCAGCCCACCCATTTTGGCAATGTCATTCCTCAGTACTGCTGGCAGCCTCTTCCACCATCAAAATAGGCCCTCCCAATAAGGTTACCTAACCGGGGAAAGCAGTCCTCCATAGAAAAAAAATTGCCTAATCAGAAAACTCACTTCTGATCATGGGGCAGAAGAAAATTATGAAAGACCCACCAGCAGACCGCTGTATGGTAACATAATACACTTAGTCATTTCTCTTGTCACCCATTGTCGTGTCACACTGGAACATTCCTCTTGTGGCAGCAAAAATCTGGATTCTCCTCTTGGCCAAGATGAACATTTTTAAGATGAAAAAAAATCTGGCAGTTATAATGCAGAGAAAGTAAGATAAGCCTGCTGGGGGAAACCATACAAACAACACTATGATACGTAAGTGCATCTAATTTTCTCTGGATTATATCCAAATTTTGAAAGGTATATTCAAGTGGAAAAATCATTAAAAAGCTATGCAGCAGTTTTTGTGTTAGCATGTGGGTAATGATGAAGCCATTATTGCTCCTTCTTCTTTTGCAATTCTGGTTTGTTTATAATAACAGCACCACCATGATATTTTGCATATAATAGCTTTATTTTTCCCTTTGCGGCACTGGCTCCATATGCCTACTGCAGGTTGAAACAAAACCCTTTTTGGGAGCTGAGTTTCCTAATCTCTTGCTTCTCATTAAAGGGGAAGAATTTGGCATCCAAAGGCCAAGCTGCCTTTATTTCTTCTTGATGACACTCATTTAAGAGCTATTAAAATGCAAATAGAACTATGAGTTTTTTGATCACAAAATTAACATTAACAGTTGGATGATTGATTAAAGGTCATGGCAACTGTATAACTTAATTCCTTACATAATTGTGTTCAGTTTTCTGCAGATTGTTTAAAATTTGGAATTAATTTTATCTGTTGCCGAATACTGACAGGTTTAGTAATTGGGGGTGGTTTGCGTTTATGGTATGTATTGCCATTTTTTTATAAAAAAGCAGTAAACAGAAGTTATGCGGATAATAATTCAGTGCTTGCATCTTGTTACGAGTTGGAAAAGCTGTGAAGAGAGGACCAGAATAGCTGTTGGCTTACGCCTAACAAATTTGCTTACTGTGCTTTACAGAAGAAGATGAGAAACTTTAATGGCACTGCAAGTTTGTCTGAAGCAGAAAGATCTCTTCATTATATTTCCTTCATGTCGTGGCTGACTGGGATTCAGCTGTTGTAGAAACTGAATGAGGTACCTCAACCGATACATCCTTGAGAATGTTAATTCAGGGGTTGATTGTCCGTCTGGTGCCTCCACTGCTTGAGCAAGGGTGTCCTCCACACCTTGAGATTTCCTCTTTGCCTTCTGTTCTTAGTGCCAAGCTAGGCAACATGCCTAGAACTCTTTCACTGCAATATACTGTATTTTTCATAGTTAAAGGAAATTACAGTCTCCATACCCAGTATCCATTGGGCTCTCTCTCTCTCTCTCTCTCTCTCTCTCTCTCTCTTCTCTCTGGGTAGGGGTAGAGTAAAGCAAGGTGGACAACATATGGCCATTAGGCTACATGCAGTCTGTAGGGCCCCAAATAAGTCCTCCTTCACCTACTTCCCAAACAACTGCACATTTTAAAAAGGGTCCTAGAGTCCTTTTATGCCATCTAGGAAATGAGGAGTTGTCAAATGCTGAGAGCCTTCTGATACTCCAAGAGGCTCCGGTATTTCTCAACAACTTTTAAGATTTGTTTTCATTAAATTGTTTTTGACCACAAGAGAATGTAAGGGGGACTTTTCAATTAACCATCTCCTTTGTGCAAAACTTTTTGTACGAACAAACAAAATGGGGAGGAGGTCACAGAAGCAAAAGTGTCACTTCAAGATGCAGGGATGGACATGTTTTTTCTTCACATATGTGACAGTTATTCATTCCATCCTTTTACATCCTGGAATACTTTCTCTTTTTGAATTTCAGGATACTCAGAGAATAAAGCTCTTTCTTCCTTGTAAAGGATTCTTGGGATCTCTGAGGTTTATGGTTGTGGAATAGAGGTTTATACTCTGTGAGGTGTACTGCAATCTTCCTTACAAAATACCTCACATCTTGTAAGGTATTTCTGTAAGCCTCCTTACAAAACACCTCCATTTTGTAAGCCTCCTAAATTGAGCTTCACTAAGGGATCTGATTTTCCAGTCTACCCTTTCTCCCCAAGGTACTACTAACAGTGATAAAGGACAAAAATGCCTTTAAGTTTTCCCTGCTTCCCTTCCTTCTCCAGTTTATAGGCTAAAATAAGCCTATTCATTTGGTAGAATTCATTTAAACCACTCCTGTTTCATATCTACAAAACAGCTTGGGGGTGGATTAGATTGTAGACATACTTGCAATAATGATCACATTTTTCTTCTTCTTTCCTGTCTCCCCCAATTTTTTTATGAATGTATTCTGTTGAGAATAAATTTTGTTGATCTGATTGGCAGTGCGGTGGGGATGACTCTTCTCTCAGCATCAAGGGACACTGGTCAGATTGTCATCACCGTCTGATGCTAGGAAAGAGCAATAATGCTTTTCTCCAATTACCTGCCATTGAAGGTTATTCACCAATTACATTAAAAATCTTCCTCTTCCCATTTATTTTAATGGCCCAGTTGGGCTTTGCATTATTGCATCACTGCCACTTATTTTTAATTGTGAGACATACAGTTCCTAGTCATAGTGTCCTCCACAACCATATGTAATATAGTTGTTTTCCTGATGCATGGAATATCCAGTGAACGAATACACCAACATTAGGAGAGTATCTGTCCAATATTTGTCCTAATGGTTCTACACAGGATAGTCATGGCAACTAGCTATTTAGGCTGCAATTGCATATACACTTAGCAGGCAGTAAGTCTTATTGAACTAAATTAGACTTACTTTTGAGTAGACATGGATAGACCGTGCTGTTATACTCAAGGGCTTTTAGAGAGGGATAGTGTTCAAATGGATATTTCAAAGCATCCAGTCTGAGATGAATAAACAAAGAGATACACGCACTCAAAGAGCAAAAGCACAAACTCACACTTAAAAAGCTTACTTTGTTATACTTTTAGTAAAAATTCAATTATAGATTCTAACCCCCTCTTAATAAAGTGATATTTGGCAAGTGATACAATGGTTCAACTGTACGTGGGACCAACAGCTGAATTTTGGTGCTGTGTTTGTGCGTTTTGATTAGTGTTTTTGGTATCATAGCCTTGCAGGGTAACAGTATAATTAGCAATCAAGCCAGGATTTGAAGTTTTATAATGACCTGATAGGATGTAGATTTTAACTGGTACAGGAAGTATTGTTTTTCTTTTTAAGTTTTCTCTTTGGTTTTTTTTTGTCCCCACTTTCATTGTATCATTACAATCCAATTTGCTGCTAAAACACAGATTCAGCATCTCATTACAGACCAATTCTATTGTCTTTTAAGATCACCCAGAAATATCCTGGGACAAGATTAGATGAGAAGAACAAAGGGTAGCAGCAACATGCAGAATCTAATCCTTAGAAGTGTTGCCCAAATAAAAATTAACTGAAGGAGATCCTCAAATGATATGACATCAACGTGCAATGAAGATGTTAAAAGTTAGGATTCAAAGGTGAAATACTCATTAGTATATGTGAGGCTGCTAGTGTTTCCTATCATTTCTTTCTTTCTTTCTTTCTTTCTTTCTTTCTTTCTTTCTTTCTTTCTTTCTTTCTTTCTTCTTCTTCTTCTTCTTCTTCTTCTTCTTCTTCTTCTTCTTCTTCTTCTTCTTCTTCTTCAGGGTCCACTATTCTGGTTTTTATCCTCCATTTTACATGGTCATGGCCTTGGTCCGGGTGAACCTGGGACAACTTCATGCCATCAAAGGTGTTCATCCAGCACTGTTTTGGTTGTCCACTAGGTTAAGATCTGCTGGCCTCCTGGGTGAGACCCCTTTTTGGCCAGAGTTTCCTTGTAGCACACAAAATGTGTCCATACCAATGCAGTTAGGTTTCAAGCATCTTGTTGGCGATCAGTGAGGTGTCGTATTTAGATCAGATGTCATCATTAGAGATGGGCACAAAACAAAAAAATGGCATTTCGTTTGTCGTTTGTCGTTTGGAGGGTCCGTTTCAGTTCATTTCCGTTTTTCACGAATTTTTGCAAAAAATTCATTTTTGTTTTCGTTCATTTTGTTACCATTTCATTACCATTTATTTCATTTTTTGTGATTTTTTTTAGGATTGTAAGCAATTCACTCATATTGCAGTAACGAAAACGAAACGCATGACAAAATTTCCGGTGTTTCTGTTCGTTTCGTTTCATTTTAGAGACAAAATTCGTTTGTCGTTTCGTTACGTAAAGAAACGAAAAAACGAAAACAGAAATGAAAAATTGTTCGTTTCGTGCCCATCTCTAGTCATCATTGTGCACATGATCATTTAGCGTGAGGCCGGATGCCCATCGTAGCATCTTTGTTTCCATGACACCAAGGCAGCATTCAACACCTTTAGTTGCCTGCCAGCATTCCATGCCATAGAGCTCAACAGGTCATCCAATGGTGCAGTAGATCTTTGATTTTCAATGGTCACTGATCTTTTTGTCACACATGACACTTGATGTCATATACAATTTTTGCTAGACACCGTTGATCCTTGATGTGACTTTGTGGTTCAGACTCCCAGCAGCTGTGATCACAGAACCAAGGTATTTGAACTTCTCTGTTCTTGGTAGGTCGATACTAACAATTTGGATTGTTGTTCCTATCATAAAGAGCACAGATTTAATTTATAGCTTAAGAGCTAAGATCATTAGACCGTGTTTTGCCTCCAGTTTTTAAAATGCTCCGCTCTTTCATTTCCAAATTCATACTACCTGTTTATCATTGCAGTAGATGGAGTCAGGTTAAATCAGTGGAATCCCGTTTTTAATCAATTGTGTGTCTTAATCAGTAGATGGAAGAGCCTATTCTAGTTATCCTCAAGTAGGTCATTAGTTTTGCTTGATCTTTCAAGATACATTTTAGACAAATGAATGAGATTTTGAGGTCAGATAAGTGCTTTTTTGCAATCTAAAAGCATAGTTTTTCTACAATGTGCTGACTTTTATAGCACTATCTAGGTACTAACTGTAGGATTTTGCAGTTTAAAACTGAAGTACAGTGCTGTACTGGAGTTTCTTTTTCTCAGATAATCTGCAGGAAACAGAGAGGCATTTCTCCACTTGGGGGCACTGCACCCTTAGTCTAATATTTTAGTCTTTTTACATAGAATCTAGATTTTTCTCCCCAGACACCAGAACTATAAAAACCTGTTTCAACACACCCACACATCCACACACAAACATGAACACATCAGTAAAACTATCATAATTGAATAATATGCTGCCTCAATTTCCAATTTCCTGGCCACACAAGGGAGATATCCTATCACAACTTAACAGTTTGAAGTGGTTTGGGAATCTGACTACAAACCAGCAAATGGGGGTTATGATGCCAAAGTTAGGGACTGAGTCGGTGTCCAAAATGGAGGGAAAAGCAACTTCTCAGTTACTAGGGATGTGGTCTTTCCTTTCTGCCTTTTCCATTTAACCTCACAAACAGAAGCCTAATTCAAAATGGAAGATAAGATGAAAGTGCACGATAAGGGATGAAAGGGACTGGATTCCATCAAGGAATGGGTTTTCTAGTCCTCTTCCAGCGCGAAATAGCCGAGGCCTCACTGGCACTAACTGGAAGCTTGCTGAAATGCCAGGAGACTTTAAGTTGACAGAAAATTTCTCAGGCTGTGCAATAAACTCACAGATCGTGGAAGAAAGAAGGAATGAAGTCATGGACGTTGGTGTGATGGAAGAAAAGGCGACAGATAACCAGCAGCCTGGGCAGAATACACACAAGCAAAACATGAAGAGATGGAAAGCCTCCGTTCTCATTATGTTTGAATAAGGGGAACAGTGTGGTTGTTTGTATATGTGACATGTACAAATTCCTGGTAAGCTGCCTAGGAAAGATATACCCAATTGATTCAGAAGTTATGATGAAGGACAAAGTCACTGAGCTATCAGCGTTTGTCCTCCTCACTGAGCCTACCCCTTGGATACAGTTGTTTGCTTTGCATACTATCAGAAAAATGCAAATCCTAAGGAATGCCTGTCTCTAATACCTGAAAGCATATATCCAGATGTCTCTGCTGAAACATTAAGAAAACACAAGCTCCTTCACCCATAACTCAAAAGCTTAAACAAACAGGCATATGGTTCAATTAGGAATTTTTGTTTAAGGTTACAGATTTGTCTCCAGCAATTTTTTTAAAAAAATCTTTGTTTATACATGAATGCCTACCGTAGAGAAACCCAATAGAAGAATAATGGTAGCCACTGATTACCAACAGCAAGTGTGCCTGTGAAAGAAGTTCCTGCCTTTCTATGCCACACAGCCTCTGGGTGAGAATTCTTAGGGCCTGTTTCTGCTCGGGCATCAGGATATATTCAAGAGGGATACCTATGGACCTAAGTTTTTGTTTAATGAAGAATTGCCACTGGCTTTGGTAAGAATCAAGCAGCATGTTATACACATAACCCAGTTGATCTGCACAGAAATGTAATCTAAGCCAGAACTTTAAGGTCTGAGTCCAGGCATTAGTTTCCAGGTGACCTACTCCTACTTCAAGGCACAGGACTGCATAGGCTACAGTTAGGACCCCTAAGATTCAATGCAAAAACATAGATTGAATTATTTCAACTTCAGGGTTATTTGCATTGATCCAGGCAGGGATGCCATATAATAATTGGGCCCTTGGTTTGCTTGAAAGACTTGTATGGCCGAAGGAACATAGTGTCCTTCACTTCTATAGAAAAACTGGGCCACTGTTATTGAGCTACATTTTGCAAGATTAAGGGCATAATTACGATGGGCTACCCAACTCATGTTATATCTGAAGGAAATCCCCAGGTACTTGTATTCTTTAACCTGCTCTAAAATGTCATTTTGTAGGGACCAACACAGTCTTTTCCACCTCTGTGAGAATACTAGGATCTTTGATTTTGGGCATTGATGGACAGACAGTTATTGTCACAATAAATTGCAAAGGCAGTTATAAGCCTCTTTAGACCCATTTGGGTTAGAGAAGTGCAGCAGCGTCTGCGTACAGGAGTAATGGGATTTGCTGAAGGCCAAGCTTAGGGGGTTGGCCTTGGACTTCTTTTAGAGAATCACTCAAACCATTAATGAAAAGATTAAATAAATAGGGTGCCAAGATACATCCCTGTTTGACACCCTTATTGTTCAAGATCATATCAGAAAATTCACCAGTAGGCCCATAACTAACCTGACAGCTCGTATTAAGATATACAGTGGTACCTTGTATAACGTAAATAATTCGTTATACAAATTCTAATTTACCATAGGAATGCATTGAAACTGGATTTAATCCGTTCCAATGCATTCCAATGGCGCTAGGTTTTTTTGGACGAGGGGGGGCGGGCGGGTGGTGGACACCCGTGCAGGTGCCAGGTAAGGGTGCCCCTCCCTGGCTCACCCTCCCTCCTTCCCTCTTTCCCCGGGTGGCCGCAGGTGGTCGGGCGTAGATGGCCGCCGGGGTGGGGGGAGGGAGTGTGGTGCGCTGCTTGTCCTGTGTGCCCCCTCCTCTCCCCTCCCTCCTTCCTTCTTTCCTGGTCAGGCGGAGGTGGCTGCGGGGGTGGGGGGAGCGAGTGGGGTGCGCTGCTTGTCCTGCACGCCCCCTCCTCTCCCCTCCATCCTTCCTTCTTTCCTGGTCGGGCGGAGGTGGCTGCGGGGGTGGGGGGAGGGAGTGGGGTGCGCTGCTTGTCCTGTGCGCTCCCTCCTCTCCCCTCTCTCCTTCCTTCTTTCCTGGTCAGGCGGAGGTGCCCGCGGGGGTGGGGGGGAGCGAGTGGGGTGCGCTGCTTGTCCTGCATGCCCCCTCCTCTCCCCTCCCTCCTTCCTTCTTTCCCGGTCGGGCGGAGGTGGCCGCGAGGGTGGGGGGGAGCAAGTGGGGTGCGCTGCTTGTCCTGCATGCCCCTCCTCTCCCCTCCCTCCTTCCTTCTTTCCCGGTCGGGCGGAGGTGGCCGCGGGGGTGGGGGGAGGGAGTGGGGACCGCGCCGGGAATCCCCCCTGCTCACCTGCGCCCGGCGGCTTTGGAGGCAGTGAGGCGCTCGGCTGTCGAGGGGGCACCGGGTGGCCAGCCTTCCTCTCCTGCTCCTCCTGCGGGGCCCGGGTCTGCCCCCACGGTCCATGCCGCCCGTGCCACCGCCACCACCCCTTCGTGTCCGCACGGTACTCGGGGACCGGGGACCGCGTCGGAGGTCTGACGTGCTCCGGGGGGGCCAAGAGGAGGAGGACCGCTGCCGAGGGGCTGGCAGGCGTCATGCCGGGTGAGCTCCCTTTTTGCTGCTGCCCGGAGGCCCCGGTCAAAACCAGCGGGATGGACGGTGCGGGTAGCACCCCTCCCATCCATCCAGGCTGCGCGCACTCCCCGCCTCGCTGCCCACCTTCCCTGATGCTCTGCTGCGACTCCGCCGCCGCTGCCGCCGCTGCCACCCCCTCCGCTGCCACTGCCGCCGCCGCCACCCCCCTCCGCCGCCACCCCCCTCCGTGTCTGCCGCCCCTCCCCTCCCCTCCCCTCCCCTCTTTCCCCGACCACCCCCGTCCTCTTCCGGGGTGGCTGCAGGTGGTGGACAGAGGGGGCGGGGGGGAGAGGGGGCGGAATTTTTTTCCATTGTACGGATTTTCCATTGTACAAACCCTTCGTTATACGAGGGTCTACTGTATAACTTTTGAATAAGGAACAGCAGTCTCCTGTCAATTGAGGACTTTCCCAATTTGGCCCACAGTAATTTCCTTGAGATTGAATCAAAGGCCCCTTTTAGATAAAAAAAAAGCTACAAACAGTCTCCCCCATCCACCCATAAGATTATACTTCTCTGCAAGATGGGCCAATACAATGCAGTGATCTAATATATGTGTATTTTTACAAAAGCTGATCTGTTCCAGACCCAATATCTTTTGATTGTCGATCCAGGCTGTCAGTTTCTTTGCTAAGTGTTGTGCGTAAAGTTCCCCCATGATTGACAGCAGGCTAACTGGGCGATAATTTTCTGGAGCTTGAGGGTCTCCTTTTTAAAAGATGGGTACTATAATAGCTTTAGTCCATGATAAAGGTACCCTTCCAGTCTGGTCTATTAATGTGAAGAGAGTGGCCAAAGGTGTGGCCCACCAGTCAAGATGATTTTTTAAGAGTTCAAGTGGGATTCCATCAGGTCCAGCAGCTTTTCCCAGTTTTAAGTTCGTGATTAGAGTTTTGATTTCTGAAAAGTTTACTGGGTCCCATTTAGGTAAGTTTAAAGGGGTTGTGAAGGATCTAAATCAGAAGTTTGGGGATCAAAGAATATGTTTGTAAAGTGATTCTTCCAGATATGCGCAGGGACCTGAGCATCCAGGGGACCTGTCCTGCTTTTTAAAGCACCCCTGATCAACATCCAGAACTGTTTACTGTTGTTAGACTGAGCAGTGTGAATCATTAAGTCCCAAATGATGGAAGTCATCATCTAATTAACATGTTGGCAGGTGATATATTTATTTACTTCTAATTCTCAAGAAACATATCTATGTATGAAGAAGTATTTCTTAATTTCAGCATTGCTCAATTGTCAAAGTAAATAACTCTTAAATCAGTAGGCACTAGGCACATGCACAGAAAGTGAGCTGGGATAAAGATAGCTTGTGTGTGTGTGTGTGTGTGTGTGTAACAGACACATCGTTATAGAGCATTGAAAATACAGTAATGCAGCAAACATTTGTTATCCTTGATACCAAGAAATTACCTCAGAACCATCTCCTCACTGACCGGTGAAGAAGCACACTAAATATTGGACAAATCTATGTGAATGTCTCCATCTTTTAAAGATCTGGCACCTTTAGGTTTAACTCTGCTGACATATTGTATAGTACTGCATGTTTTAGTTGGCTCTTGCCATTTTTATACACTTGTTTGCTTTTATAACATTCCAAGACATCATTATTTTGCTGAAAATGATGTTAATAACATCAACATGCCATCAAGTTGATGCCATCTTATGGTAACCCTTTTCATTCTTTCAAAGGTATAGAGTGTTCAGACTCTTCCTTGGGTGCTCTGAGACTGTCCTGCATGCCCAAGGCTAGACAAGATGGCTATCCTCCCAGGAGACAAAGACAGGAACTGAACAGCTGGTAATATTAATGGCAACATTTAAAAGGACCACAAGCAATATGGACAGTTTTTAAAAAATCTTAAATCATAAGATGAAAACAAATGAAAAGAAATGAGTTAAAAAAGAATAAAAGAATTCCAACCACTTAAATTATCCCTTCAGCAGCAGACCAGCTTACAGATTAAAAGTCTACCTAAATAAAAGTGTTCTTTTCCTGTCTTGGCAGGAAGCATTCAGTTTTGAGTCCTGCAGTATGTGACAAAAATGCCTGTGAGGTGACATCTTTCTGTACAAAGCAAGTGCAAACCTGCTCATACCAAGATAGCAAACAAAACTGGCAGTTCCAGAAACCACTCATACTGGTACTCTTGCAGCATTGATAATGTTTATATTGGTGCTCCATATGGCAAGAAATAAGCACCATGTTTTCACTAGTGGATCAGTTTTATAGTGTTGCAAAAACCCTTCAGCTTAGACTCTTCTTTAGCATGATATGTGAAAGTAGTGTAAGTAGTTTGTAAGAACCTTTTGATAGTCTGGGTTTCAATTGTCACCCAAACTACTAACAGTCCATAGGTTTGGAAAACATCTTGTCAAAAGTATTAGAAATTACAGTAGCTCCTAGTTTAAGATTGGATATATTTTCAAAGAACTACCCAAGCCCAACTTGGACGCTTCTATTTTTAAACAAAAGAAATTAGATTCAAATCTGATATACTATAGTAAGCAGTCTATGAAAATATTTCAGAAGCTTCATTCCGCTGGGTTAAGACTTCTCAGTCTTTGAAACACACAGTCTCTTTAGTGTTTGAATATTGTAGGGGTAAATTGGAAACAACTATTTCAGTTGGGAGTTCTTCAAAAGGAGAACTCTAGTTTTGTCATATTTTCCACTGCTAAGCAGTGTGTGTGCGTGAGTGTGCGCATGCGCTCTCATGTGCACACTCCTCCACCCCCAGATCACAGGCAACTTGTGGGTAAAGGAGTAATAAAGATATGAATGTTGACTATGGCTGTGTCTACTGACCACGCTGCCTGAGGAATTCTAAGATATGCTTCCACACGATACCCTTGATCTGGAATATTCACGTCTTATTCACTCATAATTTTATGAAGGATATGAATGGTGTTGATTTCCCAGTACCTCTTATTTCATTTTTCCCGATCACAGAAAATCCTGTCAGAAGGACAGAGGAGTCACACAATCTTGACAAGTATGTGTCTGAGCACTTTTGCTTTTTAAAGGAAGCATAGGTTTGTTGTGGGCAATGATGCAACTTATCACACCTCACCACACATTTAACTAACCTTTGCAGTGGCAACATTTTATAACCCTATTAGGTTTTTTTCACCTTTGGTGATCAATCTTAATTTTAATTCTAGAATGCTTTCCTTGCCCTTTTGAAAATACTGGCATGTTGATGAAATACTGCTTAAATGAAATAATATTATAGAGCTATAAACTAGATTACTAATAAAGAGTATGAAAGAAAAAGAGAGGAAAAGGATGGAAAAGACTTTTCTAGTCACCATTATTTTCTTAACATCACAGTCTTCAAACACTCTAGTCTATATTTCCACTTCAAGATAAATATTAAAGGTTGTTCATTTTTTGGATTTCATGGAGAGTTTTGGCCCTATACACTTACATGAACACTCAAATACATCATAGTTTAAAAAAGAGGTTGTTCATAACGTCCCCTCTCTGGTATGTTTGATCAACTGGATCTCCCTTAACCATAGCAGTTATGTCTTATGCATTAATTTGGATTGATACAGCATGATATACATATGGGCAAAAAAATTGCATTATTCTCCAAAATACAGAAAGTTTATTGTCATTGGATTATTCACAGAATTTACAGATTTTTTTTTTTAGCCATCCCACTATCAAATGGTCTCTGGGTAGCATATAACAATACATTAAAATTATAACAACATATTAAAACCATCAAAATAACAATTAGTTTAAAAACAATTACAAATAATAATAATAATAATAAAAAAAATCCTGCTGCTCATGTGCCCACTAAAAGAACATTCTCTAATTAAAATGCTGGCCAAACAGGAAGGTCTTTGCCTGGTGCCAAAAAGCCAAAAGCATTGGTGCCAGGCAGATCTCTGTAGGGAGGGCATTCCAAAGTTGGGGGCAACAACCGTGATTGCCCTGTTTTGACATGCCATTCTCCTCACCTCTTTAAGGTATGGCACCTTAAGCAGGGCCTCCAGGCCTGATTTTAGGGAACGGGCAGACTCCTATGAAAGAAGGTGATCCTTTAGGTAACCAAATCCTAAGTATGGTTATATGAGATATGAAGCCCAATATGGCTTGGGCCTAGGTTACATGAAGGCCTATATCTCCCCATACAAGCCTGGTCAGATCCTAAAATTTTCAAGATAGCTCTTTTTTCTGTGTCCCCCCCCACCTACCCTCAAAAGCCCCTTTTGATCAAGACAAGAGAAGGCATGCTCTGATCCAGCCTTGTGCTGGGAGGCGCTGCTTTGTCCACCTGACTGGGGGGGTCAGGTTTGTCCAGTGGTCACATGGTCCAGAATGGACCAAAGCCACCCTGGGGTAGTGGGTCATGGGTTTTGAACAGGGGCCAAGGGCATTTAAAAATGTCAGGCAAACAGCCTCTTTGATCACCGACCGTCTTGCCACTTGCACTTTCAGGATCCCTTGCAGGAGAAAAGAGCACTAGTCACAGCCTGAATTTAAGATGTGTCTTGACTCTTTATTAGACATGGGCACGACTCGGAGAAATCCTCGTTTCCGTTTCCGTTCCTCGTTTCCGTTACGTAACGAAACGAAGAACGACAATTACTCCACCAGAACTCGAACTCGAACTGACTAAAGAAAAATTGGGTCTGATTTGTCGTGGTCGTTCCTGGCAGCATCGCAGCGATCGCGTGATGCCAAGCAGCACAGGAAAAAAGTTTTAAAATAAAAAACCCAGATTCCCAGCCAAAAAAGCAGGCGAAAATATGCCTGCCTGAGTGAGGGCACCTACCAGAGGGATGGTTTCTGGGGGGGGGGTCCCCGGCCTCCCCCCCTCTCCTGGGCTGCACATCCTCGTCGTCTCGTCGCCAACTCGCCAAGCGGCGCGGCACAGAAAAAAAGTTTTAAAAATAAAAAAACCCGATTCCCGGGCCCGGCCAAAAAAGCAGGCGAAAATATGCCTGCCTGAGTGAGGGCACCTACCAGAGGGGTGGTTTCTGGGGGGGGTGGTCCCCGGCCTCCCCCCTCTCCTCTCCTGGGCTGCGCAATGCACATCCATTCCTCGTCGTCTCGCCAACTCGCCATGGCATGCGGTGCGGGCGGGGGATCCAAAATGGGGCGACTGCAATTTATTTATTTTGAAATCGTGGTGGTCCAAAAACACACCAAAGCACCACAGAAACATGCGAAAATAGCTATTTTAAAACTGCCTGAATTTTTACAGTAGCAGCAGTGGGTTTTTCTTGCAACAAAACGTCTGCATTGATTTTATTTTATTTTATTTTTATTTTTATTTTTTTACACCTGCGCATTTGATGGGCTGGCCATGGGAGTGGACCATGCAAATTTTTGGAGCCATTCCACCAATTGCATGGCCACTTGACCAGGTTTTGACCGAGACTTCTGGGATATCCCTGTCGGGCATAAAAAGCCCACTAACCGTAGCCCTAACCCTAACCCTAACCCTAACCCTAACCCATACGCCAGTACACTGTCCTTCTTAGTGGGTCAGAGAGGCACCCAGAGGTGCACCCCACGAACTCACCCTAACCTTACCCGTAACAACCCTAATCCTTGCCCTTGCGCTAACCTCCCTAACCCTAAGCCAAATCTGTACTCGCATTGCACACACGCAAGTACAGTTCCCTTCTTGGTGAACCACAGAGCGCCGAGACTGAGGAGGTGGAGGAGCCTTCCCCCAGTGTGCGCACTGTGACACTGCAGTTAGCAGTGGGCCTGTGGTCAACAGAGAGGCACCCAAAAAAGAGGTGCCTCGAGTCTCAACTTGGTATGCATATCCAATTGGCTATGCATGCCATTTTGTAGCGGGCCAGAGGAGGCACCCACTCCTGAGAGGTGCCTCCAGGAGCCCGCTTTCCCTTCATGGCGGGCCAGAGGAGGCACCCACCCCAGAGAGGTGCCTCCAGGAGCCCGCTCCCCCCCAACCAGTAGTAACGACAGACGAAAAACCAACAAACGAAATGACAATTTTTTGGAAAATTTCGCGAAAAACGGAAACGGGCCGGCTCCGACACACAACAACTCGAAAACGTCATTTTCCCTGGTCGTGCCCATCTCTACTCTTTATGTCTAAAATGGGTGGACAAAGGCATTTCTCTGAGGGAGGCTCAGCTGCTTCCCTCCCTGCTGTCCTTCCATCAGTCAGCAGTCAAAAACATTTTCTCCAGTCAGGACTTTGGCCACTGATTGAGTGATGGAGAAGAAAGGAATTTTATGTCTTCCTGTTGAATTTTTAAATAGCTTTTAGATTGTGTTAATTTTCTAATTAAAGTCTGGATGATGATGATGATGATGATGATGATGATGATGATGATGATGATGATGATGATGATGATGATGATGATGATGATGATAAGACTGCCGCTTTCAGAATCTTGCAGTCAATATGTGGGTTGGGAAGCTGCTGGGGGCCGCAATCTAAAAATAAAACTCTTCTGGACAGAACCTATGAATGAAGATTGATTGTGAAAGCTGATTTTTGGAAGTGATGTTATAAAATGCTTGTCAGTTGTGCCATCACTCTTGTGCCATGAAACAGTTACCATAGAAAACACATATTTGCCCTGGTTTCTTTTCTTTTTCTCCCCCCTTTCCTTTCTTTTCTTTTTTACAACCACATCTGCAATGGCTGTCTAATAGAGTTTACATTTCAGGCTGAGAACATTAAGTGTGCAAAAACTAAGGGTGCTTATTCACATCTTAAAATTTAGAATGCTGAGCCAAAGAGCACTCCAACATTTTGCCTGAATTTGAACAAATCATTCTTTCTGAGAAGGGGGGAAGAAAAGAGAGAGGAAATGAATGGAGGTAATCTTTAAATTCATCGTCTTGACAATGCTGTTTTCCTGTGGTTCCTTCCAACCATGTGCGCAATTAGGGGATCTAGATGTACAGTTTATCTTATATGTGAAATTGGGCTCAAGAGTATCATTGCTTATATACAAAGCAACTGAAGTTCTAGCTTGTTTAACATTGTAGATGATAAATTCAGTCATTTGCAAGTTTGCATATTGCATTCAATTACTGTATCTGGGAAGCAGACCCCCAAAGCCTGTGACCAATTACCATATAGACAGCTTTATCGTGTCAGTGCAAGAAGTCACTGGAGTTCCAGTTTTGAAAAAAAGGAAAGGAATGCTCTCTCTGTGCGATCACAGTCTCATCTTCTATTATGTAATTATTCTATAGCATAGCTCCTTCCCTGTGTATTAATATAACATTAAAAATCGAACTAAAGGAGCAACTACACTGAGAATAATGTGAAAAATGTTGTGGGACAATAATTCACATTATTATTAATCAGCCAGAACTGCCCACCCCACATCCATAGTTGTTATCTTTCTTCTGTGACTTGGACTGTTTTGGAATCAAATGTGGAGAGAAAAAGACTCATCGTCTCAGGTGGTGTGATCACTTGAGGTTGCATGTTGGGGTTTGTTGTAACCAATTTGAAGTCATTCCAGCTGACTACAGCAGCAGTGAGAGAAGCAGGGCACTGGTTGCCTATAGAATCCTTTTCTTTCCACATGTTATGCCTAGGTTTCCTTCCTTGCTTCCTGTTAAAGGGTTACTGGATTTGCAGGGGGCCCAGTAAGAGCAGAGTTGTCTTAATAAGCTGCAAACAGTATCAACTGATAACTTCCTCTCCTCTTTCTGCTAATTCCTCACTCTTTTCTGCCTGTCTTTGGTCACCTCACTGTCATGGCAATGAGGCAGCAAGCCTAAGCAAGCAAGCAAGCAGACCCAGGCACCAGGTGTGGGGAGTCAAGGATTAAAATGGTTAACAAACTACAAACAGGGTTGAGTGTGGACACACACACCCTTTCCTGACCCCGTGTGGTTGGCTGAAGCAAAATAACCCAAGGAAGGCACACTTTCCTGGTGCTATTTCAGAGCAGGACCATTCACATTTTCCCACTGTGTAGTTGCACCCTAAGTAATGCATTTTATTGTTACTTCAAGGAACAAATGTTGGCCTGAAATTCCCTTATCCTCGCAATTTCCTATAGTGTGTGAGAAATCACTCCTGAACATAGTTAAATATATAAAGTAGCAGAAGTGTGTAAAGGCATGAAATTTCACTTAAGATGAGTTAAATCACCCTTTCCCATAAGGAAAATTAGCTTTATTTAAACCAGGATTGCAGTATAGCCATGCCCTCCATTTATGTGGCTGCTTCCTGTAGTATGATATGAAACATGAAGCTGGTTCCTAGAATTTCAAATGTTAAAGTACATAATTTGCCTAATTAAAATTCACTGAAGTTATAGAACCTCACATTTATCTTTCTAGAGGTGAATAGCTATAACAATGCTTCTTACCATTCTACTAGTAATAATTTTGTGACTTTCTGTACAATACACTTCATAAGAATTATCTATGTATGAGCAAAAACCAGTGCAGTATCATGGATATAATGTATCTAAATAAAATGTATTAGCAGCATTATATGCCATCAAGTTGATTATGACTTATTTAAGTTTTTATAGGCAACACAGTCTTGTTGTTCTCCAAAGCAGGGAACTGAGCTTGATACTCAGTTCACAGAGCTATCATCCTAGCCAGCTCATATATCTTAAAAAACCTATTAGAGATGCCATATGCTCAATGCAACTTAACAGTACATAAGAACAATATGTACGAACAATCAAAAAAACACATACTTCCATTTGGAATGGCTGTTGTTACTGTAATGGTGACTTGGTATCACATGAACATATGCCTTGGTTGGATTAAGACTGGTTTACTGTAACACATTCTGTGTGCGGTTGACTCTGGAAAGTGTGTAGAAACTTCGGTTGGTCCAAAATGCAGTAGCCAGATTGCTAACTGGGGTTGGTTACAGGGATCACATAACCCCTCCCTCCTGCCGCCAATACAGCAGCTCTACTGGCTGATGACCCATTTCCAGTTACCATTTAAAGTGCTGATTCTGAACTATTAATCTCTAAATGGTTTGAGTTTATGCCTGCCTGCCTGTTAAGGCCTATCTCTCATTTACACCATTCTCATGGGGGTATTCAGTGCAGGAAATGGAGACAGCTTTTTATGTTGCTGCTGCCAGACTTTGGAACTCCTTCCCACAGGAAGCTAGGCTGGCCCCATCTTTGCTGTCCTAAGACCTTTCCCTTCCGGAAGCATTCCCTTAATGACTGGCTTGCCTGGGTGCGGTTTTTAACTGGATAGCCGTTAGAGATGGGCACGACTAGGGAAAATGACGTTTTCGAACTTGTCGTGTAATCCGTTTCGCTCATTTCCGTTTTTACTGAAATTTCTTAGTCGGTTCATTTTTTTTTTTTTCGTTGTTTAGTACTGGTTTGGGGGTAGCGGGCTCCTGGAGGGAGCTGCAGGAGTCAGCCAGAGCCACAAGTGACGGACTGGCAGACTCTTTGCACCCGCTGTTTGCATGTAGTGCAATGCAAGTAGATCTGGCTTAGGGTTAAGACGGGTTAGCGCAAGGGCTAGGGTTAGGCTAGTTATGGATGAGGTTAGGGTGAGTATTGGGGTGCACCTCTGGGTGCCTCTCTGACCCACTTAGAAGGACAGTGTACTGGCGTATGGGTTAGGCTTAGGGTTCGGGTTCGGGTTTGGGCTACGATTAGTGGGCTGTTTATGCCCGATTGGCACATCCCAGAAGTCTCTGTGGTCAACCTGGCCAAGTGGCCATGCGATTGGTGGAAAATTTGCATGGTCCACTCCCATTCATTGCAAATGTGCAGGTGTAAAAAATAAAATAAAATAAAATAAAATAAAATAAAATAAAATAAAAAAAAATCAACGGAGACTTTTTTGCAAGAAAAACCCACTGCTGCTACTGTAAAAATTCAAGCATTTAAAATAGCTAATTTTCGCATGTTTCTGTGGTGCTTTGGTGGGGTTTTGAGCAACGATTTCAAAAAAATATTGCGGTCGCCATTTTGATCCCCGCACTGCATGGCAAATGGATGCGCCCCCAGCCTGGTACCAGCAGCGCAGCAGTAAGTAGCCAAGGAGGGGGGGCCCCAATAAAACACCCTTCTGGCCTGGTAGGTGCCCTCAGACAGTTAACTTTTAGGGCTGGAAATCGGTTTTTTTACTTTTAAAAACTTTTTTCTGTGCCGCTTGGCATTGCGCGATCGGTGCAAGTTTGACAAATCAGACCAAATTGTTCGCTCGTCGGTTCAAGCTCGAATTCTGGCGGAGTAATTCCTGTTACCGTTTCCGTAGAGTAACGGATACGAGTAACGGAAACGGAAACGGGAATACCGCTAAGTCGTGCCCATCTCTAATAGCCGTGCCTTACTGCTTTGAATGTGTTTTGATGTTGCTTTTGTTTACAGCCTTTTAGTATGATATTAGTTTAATTTTTTTGGTATTTGTATACTTACTGTTTTTAGCTTTAAATCTTGTATTTTAATAACGTAAGCCACCTTGGGTCCTTTTAAAGGAGAAAGGTGGGAAAAATACTTTAAGTGAATAATAAAAAAGGAGAGATGGTTACATCCATTGCTTATTCCTGCCCCTTTCTCACTTTAATTGGATGTTGTCTTAAAAGTCTCTAAAAAAGAGCATGCAGTCTAAATCAAGGTGATTTTTCCAGGAGTGTTGTTGACACACCGGCTATTTTTTGAAGGGGAGAAGTAATGCAGCTAATGCAGTGCTAGTAGGATTGCTGCTGGAATGTGCTGTCAAGCTCATTACTAATCTATCCATTATAATATTCTAAACATTCCAGGAATCTGATGGGGGGGGGTTGAATGGAACAAAACCCTACTTTTGTGGCTGCCACTTATATGGCTTCCTTGACCAACGAGATCCTCTTCTGCAAAACATGCCCTTGTTCGTGCCTCCATGTGCCAGTGGGGTTGATATAGTAAGGAAGTGGACATAAGGCACTTCCTCCAAACAAATAAACTCTTGAGCTCATAAGCAAATGCAACTGGTGCCAATGCCCTGCTCTTAGTCATCATAATCTGGCCTGGGTCCTGATTATCTGGCAGAGCATATTTCCCTAAGATCAGAGCTGGCCTGACCCACCCGTTCCTCAATGGCTTTCTCTCTCTGGGTGGCCACCCCCAGAGAAGCCTGTAGAGTAGTAACTCGGAAACGGGCCTTCTCGGTGGCTGGTCCATCACTTTGGAACAAGCTACCCAGTGAGATACACCAGCCTCCCTCACTGACTTCCTTTAGGAAAGCCCTTAAAACCTGGCTCTTCAGGGATGCCTTTGGCGATTGCTAATGCGGTACCAGGTTTTTTGGGTTTTTTTTCATTTTTTTCTCATGGTCATCTAGTTTTTGCCTCTTGCCCAGTGCTATTTTATACTGTTTTTATTGATGTTAGTTTTTAGCCTTTTGTGTGAACCGCCCAGAGTTCCTTTGGGAAATGGGAGCGGTATATAAATGCAAAAATAAAATAAAAATAAATAAATAAATAAATAAATAAATAAATAATCAATCAATCAATCAATCAATCAATCAGTGGACAAAAGTGATTCTCTTGGTGGTTCCCCACCCCCACCCGGGTATCCTGCACTACATAGCAAAAACAACCCTCTTCAGTCAGCAATGATGGGCATGTGTTCCATTTTAATTTTAAAAAATAGTATGAAGGAAGATGGCACTAGCCTGGCCTGCTCGTGAACAAATCAGAACTGACTGTTGTAATAACCGAGCCTGTGATGTGCCTGTTTGCATCACATCTTGAAAGGGAGGCTGACAAGTAGATTTTCTTGCTTCACGGATCACTTTCAGAATTCCACCAAGCAGAAGGTGCGTGAAAAAAAACAGAACCAAGAAAGCTTCAATATGACCTCATCCTCTCTTCCAAGAGAAAGGATTGACAATCCAGCTGTACAAAATACATTTTTATGCCTTAATGTCATTGTGGTACTTCTGAATTAATAGCTGCTAATGCTCTCATTAAAAAGACAGTGTTTTTACTGCTTTTTTGGTGCTGGTGCTGGTGTGGTGTGTGTGTGTGTGTGTGTGTGTGTGTGTGTGTGTGTGGTTAAAAAAAGATGGAAGGATAAGGGAAAGCTGGGAAGATGCAAATGAAAGTCATTGGCAAAAATCCTGTTATGAAATTATGCTGTGCAAACCTGATTGTGTCATCAGCTGTAATGATCTTTCAGAATTATAGAACAGGATTCCACCCAATAAATCTTTTAAATCTCCCCAATCCCCACGGCCTGAGGTTCCTATAGAATCAATCTCATCATCCAGGAGCTTTTGGGAAATCACAGCTCGTGGGATGACTTGATGCAATGTAACTTACAGAAACTGGACTTCGCCACTGAATGTATTTACACTACACAGATATACTGTAGCAGTTTGCTTCTACTTTAAATGTCATGGTTCCATCCTATGGAATCCTGAAATCTGTGGCTTGGTGAAGTCTTTGGAGATGTCCTCTGCAGATGTTCAGTGGACTGCACTACTGTATAGTTATGTGGAAGCTAACTACAGATCTCAGGATAGTAAATATTATCAGACTGCTGTAATTCTGTAGTGTAGATGCAACCATTGCTTGCTGGATCCTTCCCTAAAATGCCATGAATGATGCCTAGCATTTCACATAGCAAAAGTCTCATCAAGAAGCTGTCTAAATATGGATGTTCTGACTGAATTATTTCAGGGTCTACGTAAAACAGTGTGAAACAGCTCCTTTAGAGGTGTCTATGCATTGAATGTTAGGATAAGGCAAGGGAAGACAACATTATCTTAAACTCACAGGCTGAATTCAGCTTTGAGAAGGATCTTGATATCCTGGGCTTTGCTACAGTAATTGGTGGAATGAATGGCACAAGAACTGAGTAAGTGGGGAAAGTAGGTGGGACCAAAGAGAACTAGGCAGAACCAAATATAATCCTCACGATAAATTCTGTCCCTAGATGTACAAAGCAGCATTCAATTCATTTCTGCTTAGATACAAGTCCCAGTGCAAAACAATGTTCCATCCTCCAAACGTAGCTCAAGTTTGTACAAAAGCTTTGGTTCTTGCAAACCACAACACAGTTCTTTATCAGTTTAACTGTGTTTAAAAAGCCCTTTATCTTTGATCACTGATCAGACATGACAGTAGAAGAAACATCTGGCCAGGTGAGAAACAACTTGTGGGTTGTATTCAACAGAGGGCTTTTTCACACGACCCCTAAAATCCGCTGGTCCCTTAAATTCGGACCAGAGATCTTGGGGTTCATTTCTGTTCCTCCGTTCCCCCCCTCAGCATTTCCTGCTCCTGTCGGTGTGAGGGGGGGAGGGGAAAAAAGGACAAAAGAAGCCTTTACTAACCTGCCGGTGCGGTCGAACTTGCCACGAGCCCCTTACTTCCTGGTTCCGTCTCAAGGAGCTCTTAAAGGGGCGGAGGCAAAAAAACAACAGACAAGCCAGGAGAGCCCGGCACTCTTATCCGCATCAAATTTTTTTTACCTGCAGAGAGCAGGTACATGAAAAATGTGCTGGGTCATGCTAAAGTGGGCGGGGTCGCACTTAATTGTCTCCAAACTCTGGAGCTGGTGGGAAAACATTTCTAAGCTCCGGAGCTGGGAGCCATTTGCAGCGCAGCTTAGGGGTCGTGTATAAACGCCCCTACAGGCTGCAAACCTGTCCAGCAAAAACTGAGTCATCCTTACTGTGAAGCAAATGTAAAGCTGTGTGGCCATTAGAGCCCTACAGAGTTTTAACCACAGGTCTTAAGAATATTCCCCTACCTCCTAAGATAGGCATGATCAGAGCTCAGTAAAATCCATATATTGGTCTCCTGCTTGTGAGCTTCCCATAAGCACCTAATTGGTCATCAATGAGAAAGAGGATGCAGGAGTAGATGATATGATTAAGCAAAGCAAGCCTTTTCTGTTCTGGTGTGCAGAGTTCCCCATCTGCCTTATATCCCCATTTTTCCATTATCTCATAAGTGAGGATTGACTTGACAGAAGATCATGACGACAACGATCCTTCTTATCAGTAGTAGTGGTACTAACCACATGTTGGGTACCCACAGGGTAGGAAGTGGAGAAAATACTTCCCCTTTGGGAAATCTCTCCATGCATTGTAAAGCCGGTGCTGAAGGCAGGGCAGCTGTCATCCCCCATTCCCTTATTGAAGATTAAAACCCCCCACCCCCACAGAATCTGGGTACTCAATTTGCTGACCTTGGAAGGTTGGAAGGCTGAGTAAACCTCAAGCCAACTACCTGGGACTGAACCTGGGTCATGAGCAGAGTTTTGACTGCTTTAGTGCTGTTGAACCACTTGCCAGCCTGTAGGCTGTGAGAACTGCTCCCTTTGGGAGTGCTTGTGAGGGGAGCTCATTACTGCCAAGGCCAATCCTGATTCCACCTGGCTGGCCTTGCTGATTAATTACATCTCTCCCTGCCTCCGCAAGTGGCTGCTTCCCCTTCAAGGACTCATAATGCCTGTTTAGTAACTCGCTCCCTTCCCCCCCCATTTCATCTGCTCTGGTGTATGCCCGTCAATGCTTTGCCCAGCGGTGCCTATTTTATATTTTATATTTTATATTTTATATTTTCTTTATCTTTTCATTGGTTATTTTTTGAGGGTTTTGTTTTTTTTCTGTACTGCTCTTTGTATTTAGTTATTGTTTGTATTGTATTTTAACTTTGTATTGTACTTTTCTTTTGCCTTATTGCTAGGTGGTCCCCCCTCTCCCCCCCCGGTCGCCATGTTGGCAGGGACTCACATCTCAGTGGTGTCTGGCCGTGGGATATATGCGCCGGGTGGAGGGATCGGTCGGGTAAGAAGAACCAGGGCCAGGCATCTCCTGCCTGTCCCCTGTTCTGATCCCCTCGCTCACCGCCTCGTGCCTGGGTGCCATTCCGCCAGCGCCTCCAATCTGTCCTGCCTCCTGATTAATGCCAGGTCGGTTCATAATAAGACCCCTCTCATCCTCGACTCGATCATGGATGAGCGAGCCGACCTGGCGTTTATTATCGAGACCTGGGTGGGTGCAGAGGGTGGGGCTTCCCTCACCCTCTTGTGCCCCCCCCGGGTTTCAGGTTCAGTGGGCGGGCAGATCAGAGGGTAGGGGTGGCGGGGTGGCCATTGTTCACAGGGAATCCCTTCACGTTAGCAGGCCTGTGACAATGGTGTGTTCTGGGGTTGAATGCCTCCATCTATCAGTGGGTCAGCGAGATAAGTTTGGCATTGTGCTGGTGTACCGTGCTCCCCGCAACCCAGCACAATCCCTCCCAGAGATCGCTGAGTTTGTCTTGGCTGCTCTGTTGAAATCCCCCCGCCTTTTGGTGGTTGGGGATTTCAACTTTATTTATTTATTTATTTATTATGGGACTTATATACCACCCGTCTTCCTGGGGGGGGGACTCCGGGCGGTTTACAACAAATTAAGGAAAACAAATTGCATGAGCTAATAAACTAAGCCGATGAGACAACAATTGCAGGAAATGGCGATGGCGGGGGGGGGGGAGAAAAAAATCATCCAAATGCCTCCCGGAAGAGAAGGGTTTTCAAAGCCTTCCGGAAGGCAGGCAGGGACTCTGCTAGGCGCACTTCTGCTGGGAGATGGTTCCACAGCAGATGGTTTGCACACTGAGGAGGAACTCTCTGGTGCGGCTCTGGAATTCATGGAATCCATGAGTTCCATGAACTTATCTCAGCATGTTCTATGCCCCACCCATAGAGCCGGCCACACCCTGGACCTGGTGTTTTCCTCCATGTCATCAGACTCGTGTCTGGGGGTTAGGGGTATTTTGCCCCTGCCCGTGTCATGGTCAGACCACTACCTGCTAAAATTTTCCCTGTCGATCGCCCCCCGCCTCGTGGGGAGCGCCCATCATACATCTGGGCCTGCCCCCGAAAGCTCCTGGACCCAGCCAGGTTCATGGAGGCCTTCGGGGAGCTCTCTGGCGGTCTGGCAGATGATCCGGTTGATGCCCTGGTGGAGAGGTGGTATGTGGGTACCACTGGGGCGGTGGACCGGATCGCCTCCAAGCGTCTCCTGAGATGTGGAGACCACTCTTCTCCGTGGTATACGGCGGAGTTGCGGTCGATGAAACAAGAGCGCAGGAGACTGGAGGTCATTTGGAGGGCAAGCCGGATGGAAGAGAATAGGGCTGCCCTTAAGCAGCTGACTGGCCGCTATCTTCGCGCGATCAGGGACGCTAGAAGATCTTATGTCTCCCTGAGAATTGGCGAGGCCTCGAGCCGCCAGGCGGAGTTATTCCAGGTGGTTCAGGACCTCTCCAATCCCAGTCAGCTGAGGCTTCCTCCTAGTGATTTCACTAGTGAGCAATTCGCAGCCCATTTTAGATCTAAAATTGAGGCCATCCATTTCGACTTGACCCCCAGTTGTGCTAGCCCACCCCCTGAGATCTCTGGTGCCTCACCCCTCTGTTCTCCCCTCCTGGATGAGTTTGGACCGGTTTCCCCGGCGGAGGCCTCCAGAGCTATGGCTTGTTGCCGGCCAGCGGCCACCCCCTTCGACCCTTGCCCAGCTTGGCTTATTAAATCTGCCGAAGGGAACATGCCTGAGTGGGTTTCCACCATTGCCACGGCCTCGTTTAGGGAGGGACGCTTCCCTTCCTGCTTAAAGGAGACTGTGGTGAAACCCACTCTTAAAAAACCTGGCATGGCATCAGACGATTTATCCAACTATTGTCCGATTGCCATTGTTCCCTTCCTGGGCAAGGTTGTCGAGAGGGTGGCTGCTGTCAGGCTTCAGTCATACCTGGAGGTAAATCGTATCCTGGACCCCTTCCAGTCTGGGTTCAGACCTCTTCGCGGGACTGAGACCGCCCTGGTCGCTCTGCAGGGGGAGCTCCTCCCTGCTGGTCCTCCTTGATCTCTCAGCAGCCTTTGATACCGTTGACCATGGTAACCTGCTGGTTCGGCCTGCAGAGGCGGGAATTGGTGGTCAGGCCTTGGCCTGGCTCCATTCCTTCCTTGGCGGCCGGACCCAGCGGGTTCAGCTGGGCGATGTCTTGTCGGCTCCTTGGACTCTCCCTTGTGGGGTGCCCCAGGGGTCGGCAATCTCACCCATGCTGTTCAATGTTTATATGAGGCCGCTGGGGGAGGTCATCAGGAGATTTGGAGTTCGCTGTCATCAGTACGCTGATGACACGCAGCTCTATCTCTCCTTTTCATCATCTGCAGTGGAGGCGGTTCACTCCCTCGATCTGTGTCTGGAGGCCATTCTGGAATGGACCAGAGATAACTGGCTCAAGCTGAATCCAGAGAAGACAGAGGTTCTGTTCTTCGGGGTGCCCTCGACTGGGTACAATGGCCCCCTCCCTATGCTGGGGGGTGTTTCCCTCCAGCCTATAGACAGGGCCAGGAATCTGGGCATGGTCCTGGATTCAGCCCTCTCCCTGGAAGCCCAGGTGATGGCTGTCTCCAGGGCCACTTTTTTCCATCCCCGCAGGATCGCCCAGATCCACCAGTATCTTGATGAGTTCTCCCTGAGGACAGTTGTGCAGGCATTGGTGATCTCGAGGATCGACTATTGCAATGGCCTCTACGTGGGGTTGCCCCTGACCCTGGTCCGGAGGTTACAGCGGGTGCAAAATGCGGTGGCTAGGCTGGTGGTGGGTGCCCGTAGATACGAGCACATCACCCCAGTCCTGGCCCGCCTGCATTGGCTTCCCGTTGTCTTCCGGATCAGGTTCAAGGTCTTGGTTTTGATTTTCAAAGCCCTCCATGGCCTGGGACCAGAATACTTGGCGGAGCGCATCTCCCAAAGGACAACTGGGTCCAGACCCACGAGACTGGCGCAGGCGCGCTCACTGAGGGTGGCCACACCCAGAGAGGCACGGAAATCGCGTACGCGAGACCGCACCTTCTCTGTGGTGGGCCCCTCGCTCTGGAATCATCTTCCCAGTGAGCTGCGCCTGCTGGAGTCCCTGCCTGCCTTTAAGAAGGCATTGAAGACCTACCTCTTTAGAGAGGCCTTTGGTGACCTTTTCAGTTTGTTTTTTTCTTCCCCCCCTTCCCTCCCTCCGCCCGGAGGCTTGCCACCATCTTGCCATTCTTTTGTCCTGCACTACTGCCTGTTTTTATTATTGTTAGCCGCCCAGAGTTCCCCTTGGGAAGATGGGCGGGATATAAATCTAATAAATAAATAAATAAATAAATAAATAAATAAATAAATAAATAAATAAATATCTTTGGCTCCTTCAACTAAAGAAAGGATATAAATAGGATATATGACCCCCTCACTTTATTATATCAAGAGTTTTATCATTCCAAGGAGGTTGAAGGTTTCTAAAAGTTTACAGCTAGAAGAAAGCAGAAAATGAACCCAGGTAAGTAAAAATGAAGAAAATTGTGTGTGTGTTGGGGTGGTGGTGGGGTTGAACAGGAAATTCTTATATGTTCTCCTAAAGCTCATTTCACATAATGGAAATCGGTGCTTTTGCATTTGCAATACAAGGCTCAAACTCCATGTCTATGACTGTGTGAATCAATATGTTGTTCAAAGAAGTTTAAATAAAATATTCCCTTATTGAAGAGAATAAATAAAATATTCTGCCACTTATTTTAATCTTTTTTTTCCAGGTGTAACTGTGGTGATCTGGACTTTCAGTATGTTATCCACTGGGCAGGGAACTGTACAACTTCTATGTATCAAACAAATGAATTGCTGATTTTCTTTTGAATATTGAATTGACATGTTATAACAATATAGTTATACACTGTTCTCATTGTTTTAAAATATAAAGACAAAATGTTGGGTTGGATTAATAAAACCTAAGAAAACAATAATAAGAGGTTCTTTGTGCAAAGAGAAGATTGTTTCATTAATATAAAATAAATTAGAAATTATATTGTACTCTGAATTAAGGACCACTTAATTGGAAACTAGAGCTGAAATTTTATTACTAGTAGTGGTGTATTTCTTTACTAATGGCTAGACATTCATATTTGAAATGAAGCTTTTTTATTAGGGTTATTTTGAGCTTTGTTACTTCATTTCTTCACTAATTGGTAACTAATAGTACAATCCTAATAATAAATAAGAAAGAAGCTCAGTCATGCATTCCATAAATTTAAAAAGTTTTATTGGGCTTATCACAATATTTTTTAAAAAGTGGGGGAAAAGCCAGCTGAGTGCTTCAAAAGTCTTTTACCAAGCTGGGCATTGCAAAGTTTGGCAATAGGGTAGCAGAAGAAGAAAAATCCAAAATATATCCTGCCAAGATGCTAAAAGCCATGGAAGCTATAATTGCACACATTCCAAAATGGAAACTCTGGGTAGTGTCAACCAGCCTTACCAGTTTGCTCTTTCAAACAATGCAGAATCAATACCTCTCTTTCAGTAAATTTCAGGCCTCAGCAAACAGCCCTTTCCTTGTTCCCTAGTCAGAGCATATGGTCCCTGTGGTAGCATGGAGGAGAACCATCAAATTGCCTGTGTATCAGCCCAACCGGAGTTAAATTTGGGTATTGACAAAGTGAAACTGTCAATAAAAGCCAAATTATATTACCTAAGCCCTATTCAGAAATTATGCCCGACTCCTTTGAAGGACTAAATGTGCTAATTTTACTCCACATCCTATGACCCAAACTCACTGGAAGTTTTATTTATTGCTGAGTTCTACAAATGATCCCATAAGTATGTTTTTAAAATCATGCTGACCATGTTTACAATCTGTTTTGCAGATCTTGGTGGAGGTCTTATAGGCATTGGGGCAGTGGTGGGAAAAAGATAGTGAGCTAATACATGCTCCATCCATTTAGCACTACACAGATTGAAACATAATGCCTGAATAGAGCTCTACAGGAACTAATTATGCTTATTCTGAAGTATGTCTAATAGAATTCAGATATACTTCTTTTGTAGCAAATATATTTAGGATTGCAGTTTAGGACTGTGATCTAGGTGCCAAAGCTTCAGCAGTCCATCTTTCAGTGGAGGATACACATTAAAAAAGTGCAAATTTGCTATCATAACAAAAATGAATTTCCTCCGTATCAGAAATCATTTATTTCCGGTGCTCAGTTGGGTTTCCAGGACACATAATAATGAGTTCAGGTTATAGGAAGCCACATATCAGGAGAAATGTCCTGTTAGAGCAGTATGACAAATGGAATGAATTCTTCAGGAGGTGATGAGTGCTCCAACTAGAGGTAATCAAGAAAAAAATTAGATGACAATCTGTCAGATCTACTTTCTGCATTTGGGTTCCTGCATGGAGCAGGTGGTTTGACTCCTTGGCCTTATTGGCTCCTCCCAACACCGTTCCTCTTTGATCCTATGATTGGTTACATCCAGAAAGGCATTGAACACCCACACGTTCTGTGAGATTGAATCAGGATCTCAATAGCTGTGTCGGGCCTAAAGACTTTCTCTATCTGAACAACATGAACCTTTTGTGGCCTTTTCAATTACTGAGTCCTTTGGCAAAATGCAAAAGAAAGGACAAAACCACATACATGGCAGGAAGGAGAAATAGATTCTCTTATTTTTTGTCCAGATAAACTCTTTTGAATGTGTTTTTTCGTAAACAACTCCTCTAGATCTTATTTTTGCCCAGAACCGGTATCCCTTTTGATCAAGAGACACCACTGTATCTCTGACAGGAAATATGTGGCATGACTTCTGCCTTTCCTTCTGTGGTTTTAATTGTGTAGCAAATTGCTCTTCCATCTTCTCCTAGGGCCTCATTCCAAGAGTCAGCTTTTATCACACTGTTAAGTTCTTTATCTTCTTCTGACACAACAATAGTTTTATAAAGGGCAATAAGTTCTGTATCATCCTATATGTTACGATTTGAAAAATTAAAGGCACTGTGACTTGTGGCAAGCTGTAAGATACCTACTTTGGGGAAAGAAGGAAACCAGTTTGAGTTTTATCAAAAGTTTGAGTCGTACCTACTACTGAAGAAGGGTAAACACAAGCAACACATTTCCATTAGAGTTTGTTGTCAACACTGTATAACTGCCTGCCTCCATTTTCATAATAGGAACATCCTAAGACAGTACTATGTTATACCACATTATATTTCCTCCATAGTAATCTGGAGCCTGTTCATATAGTGCCATAGTGGAATGCATAGGGACATATGGATTTTCATATTTGTGTGAATTCTTGTTTTCCCCTCTTCTCCTGCTACATTTTGATTATGTGTTGTGTGTAGGAGTTTGGGTGTTATAAAATATGGCTGGGTGTTATCAAATCAGTGTTGAATATATTTGCCAGGCAAGGTGCTATATGCAACATGACTTGAGGCAATTGTAAAGGTCACCTAGTAGTGGCTGGTGACTTTAGTTTCTGCAGGGCTGTGAATCCATGCTGGGCTATAGTTTGCAGTTTGCAGGAAACATTGAAGATATGGAATCTGTTGTAAGACCTCATAAAAAGGCTGTATTGATATGACCAATTTCTCTAGATAGGAACATATTTTAATAATTATTTTAAAATTAATAATTATTTTATGTTCTTGTACTGTTTTAACTTGGGTCTGTGACTGTATAAGAAAGAAAGAAAGAAAGAAAGAAAGAAAGAAAGAAAGAAAGAAAGAAAGAAAGAAAGAAAGAAAGAAAGAAAGAAAGAAAATAAAATAAAATTTCTAAATGAAGGTCTGCACTTTGGACAGCTCTTGTCAAATGCAACCTAGAGTTTGCTGGGACAAGAAAACTATACCCATAAGAAACGGATGAAAGGCGAAGGAGAAGAATTTATGTATTTCTGTGATTTGGCCAAGGTTGCTTTCTGATTTTTACTGTTAGACAGAGATTGGAAGACAGTAATGTGGTGTTGTGTTGCATAAATCACATCATTTCATCAGCTGTGGCCATATTTTATTAATAAAAAGTTCCCTATCCACCCCCTTACCAAGGTTTCTTGGATCCCTCAGCATCCCTTTGGACCTGGGAAAAAGTTTGAGGGCAGCAAGCTGGAAAGGTATATTTTAAATGTCTGAAAATCACCACCATATGAGGTGAAATTTACTAAATGTGAGAAACACAAGTACTTTTGACAGGAAGCAATACCCCTAAATGGTTACCAAGGAGGAAATAAATGCCTGATACTGAGAGAGGTAAACTTTGGCACTTCGATCCTAGATGGTGAACATCATGAGACCTCAATTTCCTCTGCTCTATTTTAAGATTTGGACAGTTGTAACATCAGTAGTTGATACCTCAAGGGTGATATCCAATTGAGAGACTCAAGTAGAGTAGACCAAGTGACAAAATGGGATTTTCAGGGCTGACTGTGCATTCAACAGTTGATTTAATGGGTCTACTTTCTAACAGCAGGATATTGGTCTGTCAACCATTGCTCCCAGTTTCCCACTAATCATTCACATTCGACTTAATAGAAAACATAAGAACATAAGAAGAGCCATGCTGGATCAGGCCAAAGGCCCATCTAGTCCAGCTTCCTATCTCACAGTGGCCCCACCAGATGTGTCTGGGAGCACATGAGACTAGATATCTGTCTCCTGATACCACTCCCCTGCATCTGGTCCTTGAGGTACCCCAGTTTTCTGCCTGGAGATTACACATCTCCATCATGGTTTGTAACCTGTGATGGACTTCTCCTCCAGGAATGTGTCCAATCCCCCTTTGAAGGCATCCAGATCAGATGCCATCACCACATCCTGTGGCAGGGAGTTCCACAGACTAACAATGTGCTGGGTGAAAAAAAAATATTTTCTTTTGTCTGTTCTTACTCTCCCAGCCCTCAAAACATATTGCTTTTAAAAAATTATCAGAGGAAAACAACGTCCTGAAAGGGATATAGTTGGGATGCTTATGCTTACCTAGGTTATAGGAGGGGGAACAGAGACATCTGTGGGAGAGTCCTGTCTTCCATTGTACAATAATCTTTGCAGTGGTCTGCAGTTACCCTGGTGTCCTGTGTTTCAGTAAAAGATCCAGGAAAGATATTATTATATAAGTCCTCCCCCATATGGATTTTTTTCTTATGGCATATACATGATATAATGCAACATTTTGATTAGGAAAATATTGGAAAGGAGGGAGTGCCTCTCTTTTTTGTCTGCCTTTCTTTTTATGGTGTTTAACTCTGTTACTTTTCTTATTTCAGTGGAGTTCTGATTGCTACTTAGTTTTCTTTACTGTCAGCTCTCTGTGCGATAGCAATCGCATTTGCCAGAAAGAGTAAAACAAAATGTCAGTTTAAAAGGGGAAGGCAAACATGCATGCTTACAGCCTGTTGCAAGCCCTGACACTTTACAAATCCGAAGAGACATTCAACCAGCCATGAGAGACAAATGAAGTACATTTCGGATGGAAGCAGCAAATGACCACAGCAAGGTGATTAGCTCTGGATTCTTTCTTCAAAATGGGGGAAACTATGCCCCTGAAATGGGAAGATCACAGATGTTCCGTCCTGTAAAACAAGCCAGTGGCAGAAGTAATTGGAAAACCCAAACAGCACGTCTAATTTTCAGAAAGAACAGGGGAGGTTAGGAAGAAAAGAAGCCACTGGTGGTGGAAATAGAGTAACAGCACACTGCTATGCACAACCACTCAAATGTAAGTCTCATTATGTTCATTCAGTCTTACTCCCCAACAAATGTATATATGATTCCAGCTGGGCAGTGCAGGCCTAACAAAGTGGGCAGTGTTGGCGCTAACAAAGTTTACTTCTGCTGGCTGATCTCAGAGATTTTCTGGTCAAGGAATCTGTTAGTAGAACTGCTCTGCTGGCTTTGAGCTACCCACAGATGAACAAACGAACAGGAACAGGGTGAAGATGCGCTCCATAAGATCATGGATATAGCCATGATGCCAGGAAATTGGCTAATGTGAGGGTAGTCCTAAATAAATTTCAACATCCTTGGGAAGAGTTTGAATACAGTTGACTTTCAACTGTAACAGCCAGGAAAGATTATACCATGAGCAGGAGAGAAAGGCCACAGTCCAAGAGACCTATTTTAACTATGTTCTAGTTGTTTGCATGCACCCAGATGGGTCAGCACCCCTTCCAGAAAGAAAGCCCAGTTGGATGCTATGGTCAGTGCTGGCATAAACTAATGAGAGGCCAAGCAGAACCAGTAAGAAAACATTCTCCATGTTTAATTCTGGCCGAGATCCTTCTTCAAGGTGACCAAAGTTGTCTCCATCCAGTAACCAGGACAGAGTATATTTTGAAATGGAAACAAATATTCTGCTGCATCCAGAAACCCCTGGAGTTTAGAAGACACCATATGTTGTAATACTTTGCCCAAAGACAAAATACCTGATACTGGACAGGAATTATCCAGTATGAAAGATTTCAAGGAAAGATTTTTCCATTTTAATGGAATGGATTACTGTCCATTATCATCATTGTCTTTACTACAGCATAAAATCACTTTATTTTGTTTTCTTCATTTGTGATATTATAAATTATTTTGCAAATTATATTTTTTTAAAAATTAAGAGTTTAAAATGAATGAATGAATGAATGAATGAATACATTTTGTTGCCGTATGTTGTTTAGTTGCTTTTGACTTATGCCCAGATTAATATGGTTTTTCAAATATGTGAGATGCTCAAGAAGCTGAACTCAGGTCTTTTGATCCTAGTGCAAAACTATCCATGACATCACAATAAATGAATAAGTATTGTACAATAGCAGTACTTCAAGATGAATACACATATACAACCTGCAACTATTTCCAACGGCTAAGCCAGCAACTCGAGTAATTAGAATTCATTGATTGGCTCACCGAGTGAATTTTTTAAAAGAATGTACTTTTAGTATTGATTCTGTTTACCATTTCTCAATTTAAATATTTGCATATGTATTGTTTTTAGCTTGAAATATTGCCTTTTAATGATGTAAGCTGCCCTGGGTCATTTTAATGGATAAAGGTGACATAAAACATTTTAAACAAACAAACAAACAAACACCATGCACAGAGTGGCAATTGCCTCCCTCCCACCTTTCCTGGGGTATCTAATTACTCCCATCACATACTAGGTGAGCTACCAACCATTCAAAAAGCACATAATGAACACCATGGAAAATGGAGAAAAACATATGTATGATTGCTGGTCTCCATGTAAGAAACTGAACAGAATACTGACTGTAATATGTAAAAATGCTGACTGAGTCATTTCTGAGCATTTTTAATTGCTCAAAGTGTTTTAAATTTATTAATCTTACCAACTGGTAGATTAAGCACAGAAGCCATATTCTCAAATCTCTTAACACCGCCTCTGTAACCCCCCCCCCCGATTTTTTTCTCAGCTTGACTCCCTTTTCGAAGTCATGACATCAGCAATGAAATTGTCAGGAAGATGACTGTCAGGTGCAAATATACCAAAGAGAAAGTTTCAGCAGTGTTATTAAACCCCCGATCAATTTAAGAAAACACTAGAGTCACTTTTTTTCACAATGTGTAGCTCTAACCCCATCAAACATGAAAAAAAACTATTGAAGATGGACAGGCACAAAGAGGACATTGACAAGGGATCTTTCTATGAAATAATTTGAAGCCACAATTTTTGAAAGGATATAAAATTAAAAGAAACCTCTTACATGCTATTGCCATCCAATACAGCTCTCAAGGGAAATCAACAATGTAAAATGCTGGTGTTTTCTGAGTACCGAGCCCAGTTTGATGAATATGCATGAGATGCACATCAGTTCAAAAAGTGGCATCCTGTCCATTGCAGCAATATGGTAATTATCTGTCCAATCCCCCCCCCAAACTGAAACAGATATGAGTAAGTAGGAAAGAAGAGGTACAAAATAGGAACTAAAATGAGAATATAAATGGAGGGACTGAAGGGTTTTTATTTTTGTTAAGGTAAGGTGTGAGGAAGGTCATGTTGGAGTTCTAAACACACTTTATTGAAATACATTCAGTTGAAAAAAACAATATTTTTGAAGCAAAGAGCTTGAAAGTCATGCATTACATGTAACAAGGTCTTACTTGTGGGTGTCATGAGGATAAAAAAATCATCCTTTAATTGAAAAGAGAAGATAAGAAACATTGGCTAGGATCTTGTTCACTCACTCTCCTCACTCAACTGTGGTGTTGTTTGACATTTTCATGCTTACACCTTGTTCTTTCTTGCACAACTGGAAGCCCTAAGACTAGTTGAAACAAGCAGTAAGAGAACAGTAAGCGAGAGATCCCGCCTGGGTATGCTAGCGGGAGCTGTCCGTTCCCCAGGTGCTGAAGAGTGTCTTAGCGCTATTGTTATCCCTCTCAGTTTATATGTTACTTTTTCTTGTTACTTTAGCAGAAGCGAAAATGTAGACATTTTTTGAATTCCAGAGGGATCTTTTTCACAAATGTTAATGAGACACCTGCGCCCAAGAATCTGCAGTGAGTTACCTAAGGAGTTGGTTTTAAAGAGCAACTTTTCAAGCTCAGCATCTGAGTGTCTATTCACAGGATGGACTGCAGGAGGTGGTATGAAAATATTGCATTTATGCTATACAACAAACAAACAAACAAAAACCTTGATGAATTATTCAATTTAAAGAAGATTGTGGATGTGAGAAACAATGACTATAAATTTATTTATTTATTTATTTTGAATATTTTACCCCACCTTTTCTCTTTGAAAAGGACCCAAGGTGGCTTACAATAATGAGGGACAATATACAGTCCAGAACATTTAAGACATATTCAAGTTAGGAACATGGAACTTGAAGAGGCATCTTAGAACATTTTTAAAAGGTGATTTTAGAGCTACGAAGGGTACGTAAGAAGAAAAGAAAAATCCATTATGAGGGATGAAAAGCAACATGGAGAACAACAGTGTTGTTATGAAATCAGTCAATGTAATCATGTATGGTAATCCATATAAAGTCACATAGTAGGTAGTCCCTGGGAAAGCTTGCCTGAAGAGGAAGGTCTTTGCCTGCTTCTGGAAAGACAGCAGAGATGGGGCAGACCTGGCCTCCAGTAGGAGAGAGTTCCAAAGTCTGGGAGTAGCAACAGAGAAGGCCCTTTCATGTGTTCTTCTGAGACACATCTTTGAAGGTGGCAGGATGGAGACAAAGGCCTCTCCTGATGACCTTAGCACCCGAGCTAGTTCATACTGCAATATTCAATCTTTGAGGTAGCTTGGACCTAGGCCATTTTGTGCTTTGTAGGTTAAGGTTAGCACTTGGAATTGTACTCAAAATCTGATTGGTGATCTCTGTACCCTGCCACAGTCAGCAGTTTGGACACTGCATTTTGGACCAATTGAAGTTTCCTGAGACTTTCCAGTGGTAGCCCCACACAGAGCGCATTACAGTAGTCCAACCGGGAGGTCACTAGGGCATGTTTCACAGTGGCCAGAGCAGGTTTCTCAAGAAATGGGCATAACTGGTGTACTAGTTTTAATTTTGCAAATGCACTCCTGGCCACAGCTGTGACCTGGGCATCGAAGCTCAAGGTTGAGTCCAGGAGCACCCCCAAGCTATGCACCTCTATTTTCAGTTGGGGAGTATCCCAGCCAGTACAGGTTGCATCCGTTGATCTCCTTGATCTCCGGAAGCACCTCTGTCTTATCTAGGTTTAGTTTCAGTTTGTTCTTCCCCATCCAGTTCATTAGTGAAGCTAATCATTGATGTAAAGTTGAAATAACTTCCTTGGGATCCGGAGGTGATGAGAGGTAGAGTTGAGTGTCATTGGCATAATGGTGACATTTCATGCCAAAACTCTGAATAATTTCCCCCAGTGGTTTCATATAAATGTTAAATAGCAGAGGACACAGAACACAACCTTGAGGTACCCTGCAGATCAGTGGCCGTGCATTCTCTCCTGCAGGAATATCAACAGATTTATATTAAAAATAAGATCATTTTAAAAGATGCATTATTTTATTTACTTATTCAAAGCTTTGTTAATGTACTTTTCAAAGTGGCTTGCATAGGAACAATAAGAACATGACCATCCCAGTCTGCAGGGTTTCAATCTAAATTAAACAACACAGACTAAAAAGGGTGACTCAATGGAGAGATCATCCAAACATCATTTCTTTTTTTTTTAAATGTTTTTTTATTAAATTTTAAACTACATACAATGACATAAAAAAATGAAAGTAAAAAAAAACTACAACAAACAATATAAGTGCACCCCCATCCCACGGGGCCATCCATACATTCTTATTCGTTGCTCCATCTTCTATTCTTCTAGTAGTCTTCTTAAAGTTCTCTTCTCCAGAATTGTTGTGAGATATTCGTGGACTCTTTCCCTTTTCCTTCGACTAGTACATAATCTAAAAATTTACCCCAGATATCGTAGAAAATGTCTTTTTTCATTTCTCCTCGTTTAACCTTTAAACTGCAGGACAGTTTATCGTTTATAGCTATATCCCAAAGTTCATTATACCAGTCTTCCATCTTGAATTCTAGTTTTGACTTCCAATTTTTTGCTATAATTAATCTAGCAGCTGTCATAAAATTTGCTATTAGTTCCTTTGTTGTAACAACATAATCTTTACTTGTTAACAATGATAATAATGCTATCTCTGGATTACAATCTATATCCATCTTAATCATATTACTTAGCTCTAAAAACACTTTTTTCCAGAACCTTTGGACTATTTCACATTCCCACCAAAGATGCAAGTAAGTACCAAGCTCTTTTTCACATTTCCAACATATCTTAGAGTAAGCAGGATTCATTCTATTTAGTCTTACTGGGGTTAAATACCATCTGGAAACCAATTTGAAGTAGTTTTCTTTTATCCTGACTGACAATGATCTCAAAATTCTCATATTCCAAATTTTCTTCCAGTCTTCTTTCTCTATCTGTACATTAAGGTCTTGGTTCCAAACTTCTCTCAAGGTGTTTAACTCCTTCATTTCTGATAATTCCCCTAGTATTTTATATATTTTACGTGTTATTCCTTTCTCTGAATTTTCCTGTTCAGACTCAAGCGATAGTAGGAAATGTTCAAATTTTGTGCATTCTCTGATTTGATTATTTCTCTTTCCCCAGTCCTTTATCCATTTTCCTAGTTGAATATAATTTAACCATGTTAAATCACTGGGTTGCAAAATATTTTTTATATCCTGAATTGTTTTAATCTTGAGCATCCAATCCTTTAGTCTAGCTATTTTCTTAATTTTAAATAACTCCAAATAATGCTTCAAGTTGTCTGGAAAGCTTTCCAAGTCAGTAACTAAAGCCAGTGGGGATCCCTTCGAGACAAGATTTTCCTATATGTTCTCCATGTAGCAATTAAACTATTCAATAGGGGTTGTCAATCTTTACTTTGTTTTTAACTTCCGTGAATAAAAATGTGTTTATTTCCCCTTTATATCCAAAGACTCTTGCTCCCACCATATTAACTTCTGTGGTTTAAAAAGAATTTCCCCAAAGAACTAAGTTGATTGGCTATATAATAATTTTTTATATTGGGTATACCTATTCCTCCTTCTTTCTGAGATCTATACCATAGACTTTTATTTATTCTTGATTTTTCCCCTGCATTACAATACCTATTTATCATGTCTTGGAGAGTTTTAATTTCCTTTTCTAAAAACTGAACCGGTAACATTTTAAAAATAAAGTTAATTTTTGGAAGTATTTTCATTTTTATCAATGCAATTCTGCCAAACCACGATAATTTTAGTTTAGAGTAGGATAATAATTTGTTTTTCATCTCCTCTTCTAATTTCGAAATATTTCTTTCTTTAGTTTTAGTAAATTCTTTATGGAGTTCTAATCCTAGATATTTAATGCTTTTTCCCGGTTTAAGTCCAGATTTTTCAATCATCTTTAAGTCATGTTTTCCATAATTGAAGAATAAACTCTCTGATTTTTGCCAGTTTACACATAATCCTGTTATTTCTCCAAATTCTTCTAAATGAGTTTTTACTCTTTGAATATTTTCTATTGGGTTTACAATAGTCAAAAGAGCATCATCCGCGAGTAAACTAATTTTAGTTGCCCCATCTTTCCCTATACCTTTAATAAATTTGTCGTCCCTTATGGCATTTGCCAGGAGCTCTATAACAATACAAAAAAGGACTGGAGAAAGAGGACATCCTTGTCTAGTTCCTCGGCCTAGGGTGATTTGTTCAGTCAATCCATCATTAACTATTATTGAGGAAGTGCCCGTTGAATATAGTTGATTTATTACTCCCAAAAAGGATTTCCCAAATCCCATTTTTTTTAACAATATCATCATTTCTTAAACCAAAATTGTAGAAGTTTTAATATCCAGCTATAATATTTATATTAAGGATGGTGAGACACCATATGGCCTCTGAGCAGAGCCAAAAGAGTGACACTGTTTTCTCTTTTCCCTTTGTTGCACCTTGATGGAAAGACCCAAAGATTACAGTTGTGGGGCAGGTCCAGTGGATCTGAACAAATGTTTTCATAGGCTTATAGATAAGGATAAATCACATATATAACATTATACAATTATTACCATTAATGTCTCAGTCTCAACAAAATTTTATCATATGTGCTCCACTTGGCAGCTTTGACAGGCATAGCATTGCTGTGGATGTTGAAGGCTATGAGGCTGAATGCAATGATATTTACATTGCATCATGTTTTGCTCACTGGTGGGAACTGTCTGATTCCTTTATGTTATAAGGAGTGAGCAAGGAATCTAGGACCAGATTGACATTGACCCTTGATTTCCATGTCCTGTTATATGCATAAGCTATCCAGGATGATTTGTTATGAAGCAGGTTTCTGCAGAACACCAGTTTAAAGTATCTTGATCTGTGAGCAGCTAGTTGGTGGATTAAGAAAGCTTTTTAAAGAGGGTTTAGTAGAAGACGGGCATTTCACCATTTCCATCTCTTTGATTAAACATAGCACAAGGACACTGGCTCCATCATTGAGGCAGCAGATTGGAGAGAGGTAGCAATGATAAAACAGAGTTATTTCTCCTGGGTACCCTGGCTATCCCCCTCTCTTGAGTAAGATTTCCACATACCTTTCACTCACTCTTTAATCAAGCTTGCTATCCTCAGGTGTGTTGAGGGATTCTATCCATTTGACAGCACTGAAGTAAATGTCATCCAGTCATCTTCTGTACATGCATTGGTGGTGGTGGGGAGAGCTAATTTGATTGTTATCTTCTTATTTTATTGTTACCTACTGTATCTCTTACAGATTCTAATACATGGACTTAGCATTATTTCTTAGTTGTAATACTCCATGCAAATATAGACATAGCAGGATAAAAATGTTCCCTTCCTGCTCTTTCACTGTGATATCAGAGAACAAATTTCTTGGATTCACTATGAAGAAGCTCCAAGAATTCAACATGAAAGGGTAGTAGTCAGTGTTTGTCTGGTTAGACTCAACTGGGTATTTAGTATTAGTATTTAAAGTAGAAAAGTGACAGGTAATCTCATTAATTGTGGCAGAGTAGTCAATGATCGGATCAGCTAAAGAGAAATAGATGTGGACATTAAATCCTCAGTGATGTTTACCAAACTGGGCTTTAATTCTTACCCCAAATTCTATCCAATGATTTGTTTTCCTTCAGATAATTGCTGCAGTTTTAGAACCAAGTGCATCATGGAAGAGATTTACTTTGATTACTCAGTGGTCAATATTATTGACTGTTTGGGGCAATCTGTCCAGCTGTTCTACCTCCAATCAATAGTCCTCGGAGCAAAAAACTGACAGTTTCATTTGTGATCCAGATGTAAGTCAGCCCATTAGACAAGTGTTAGTTTATTAGAGATGTTGGGAAAGATTCAGTTCAGTTTCCAATTAAGAAAACAACTTACTGCTTCAAAACAAGGAAAAAATCATTTACTTTATTCTAGTCTACTATATCATCCTGAAATTGGTTGGATACCTCAAGGATTTAGGTAACTGAATGTGGAGCCAGAGGTTGGAAGTTCAATTACCCACAGTGCAACCCAGAAGAGCCATTGGGTGTGGCCTTGGGCAAGCTGTACAGTCCCAGGATGCCCCTGCAAAGAAAATGGTAAACTCTGTCAGAGTACTTTCTACCTAGAAAATCCTGAAAAATGTCACCATAAGTCAGAATTTATTCTATGAGACACAATTATTAGTGTATCACACTGATCACATCAATTTGACAAATTTTGTAAACTAAGCAGGATTAGGCCACCAGGTGGACCAGGATATCTTGCTGTCTAAAACCCCAGAGAGCCCATGCCAAACAAAATTACTAATACCATCCTTGATTGACAAGTGGTCTGACTTCATGTAAGGCAACTTTCTATGTTCCTGCTGGCTGTTTTGATTACCACTGTACAGTATTACCAAAGTTCTGAAACAAGAAGCCAACTTCTGAGTTCAAAGTTTCAAATTAAAACCTCACTTAGTGGGCTTATAGGCTATTCTTCATGAAATATAGTTTATAAGCCACTGTGTACATGGAATATTCATCATGCATTTGTCCCTTCAGAGATTTGATCATGATGGTTAGGGGTGCTCGGAATACTGACTATAATAGTGACATGTATAGGTTACCATTGCAAGGTCATGGTAGATTGTGACCATATCATGTGATTACAACATGAGAAACAAACCTAACCATAAATGTTTGGAGTTGTTAGAGCAAGTCAATTTCGCTGTACAGGGGTTGTACACTGACAATAAAGGTTATTATTATTATCTGGCCCTGTGTGGTTTATAGCTATAGAAAAAGTTTAAAGCAAACATTAACCTCAGTGAATTCAAATTACAATTAGATACAGACAATGTGCATAACTAAAAACATGTTTCCATGCAGAGAAGAGGGAGCTGGTGGAAACCGTGAACACATATTTCCTTGATTTTAATACAGTATGTGCTTGAATTCTCATGGAAATGATTAATCTGTATCAAAGGTTTCTCTCTTCTCAAAGCTCATTAATTTTGTCCCTGAGTATTTGTTATATTTGTGAGAAAGTTTGGAAGGCTTCATTGAGAATGGCTGCTATGCTGTGCTGAGACTTTTAAGATGCAAAGGTCTCATGTGTTTCTGCCTTAATAAGATCCTGAGATTGGAAATGTTTAATTTGGTGAACTTCAGCTCCTGGCTGAAAGTTGCTATCCTTGCTGATCATATGATTCTAGAAGTTACAGTATCTGGAAGTTGAATCATGGCAACTGGACTTCTACTCTTGTTAGACTGAAATGTTTTGCACCTCATCCAGGTAGCTTCTTTAGGTTGAGGAAGGTTGCTAGGAGACCTCCAATGTATACTCCACTTTTGTTTCAATTCACCCTGGTCTGAATAGGTTCGTTAGATGGATAATGTTCTTTGAGGATTGCACAGTTATGGCAGAACTCCACATTTGTGTTTGACTGCACATTTTATAAACCCTTACCATAACCCTGATATGTGAGTAGTGAACATGCCATTTGAGAAAGTGTGTGGCTAGAGAATTAAAGGAGGGAAAATTGTGACAATTTCTCTTTAAACTATTATTCACTTTCAAATCCAATTTGCTCCACTTGGTCCTTCACATTGTGGTGCATCTTTTATGCTGTTTACCATGTGTCAGGAAAGGAAAACCAGAGATGCAAAAACAGAAAAATGAAGGATTATCCTACAAACACCTGTGAACAGTTTATTTTATTATTCCTTAACTTTCTTCCATTCTAAAAACAGATGTTCTCTGTATCATCCTGCAGTTCTTCTGAAGGCTTCATTGTTGAGAAGACTATAAGAGTCATTGTGATTTCAGTTTTCCCACCAAGCATATAACAGAATATTTAAATCCATGTACTTCTATCTTTTCAGTAGTCCCTCTGTTATTTTCATCTCTGTCAAATAGCTTTGGCCAGACCATATGAAAGTACACCAGTGACCCCTGGAACCTCCTAGAGAACCATGGTTATCTCTGTCACATTTTCTCTAACACACACACATCCTGTGATTTTCTTCCATTCCTGTTATAAAACTGACATCCGAAACAGTTGTTTCCATTTGCTTGGTTAGTACATCTCCTTTCATGAAATGGAGATAGATGGGCAGTTAATTTATGTTGGGGCTGCTTTAGAATATAAGAGACATGAACCACTACCTTTCCATTCCTCCCGTCTTGTTTACATCTGCTTCCATGTGTTTTTTAAAAACAGTGTTATACTGATTTTTTAAAAAGACCTGATAGCTGATTTGTTTATAGATGCTCTTTCACTTTAAATTGGGGCAATGCATGTGTAACCTGTACGGTATCTAAAAAACGGTTAACAGAAAATGTGAAATGTTAATCTTCTTTTACAAAATGTTATCCCCCCCTCCATTTGTGATACATTCTGTGTGCAACAAAATCCAGTAACAACTGCCTTAAGTGTTTTCTTCCTTATTAGGTAGGCTTCTCAAATCTATAATTCGGTAAGACATAAGCACTTGGCATTTATTTCTAAACAATTCAATTCCACAGGCCCTACTGTGAATTCAGCAGGGCATTCATGAACTTGCTACCTTTTGTTATCTGTAACTCTACATGAAAGACATTTGATTTGTCTGCTAATGGAACTTGCCATGGGGTAACTAAGTCACCTACTAGCTTAAAAAAAAAAGCTAACCTGGATTGCAGCCACCATTATATCAAATAAGAAGAACTATACAGATAGTAACTATTACCAAGGCCATCTGGCTCCCTTCCATTACATTTAGAGTGAGATACGTCAGTCAAACAACAGCATGCTAAAATTATTTGAAAGCTTTAGATACAATGAGCTCTTATAAACTAATGTTGTGTGTTGGGTACCAGTTGGCTATCAAACAAACAACTCGTGCCAAATGTTGCTAAAACCAGCCATGGCTCTGCAGGTGGGGCTGATGACAGTGTTTGCTTGCTTCTTTGTTGGGGAGAAAGTTACATTCTGTCTGTTTGTTAGCCAAAATAAGGCTTGGGGCCGCCCAAGTCATTTAAACAAGAGCAATACATCATGAAAACAAATAAACAGCAAGAAAAGAAGCCACCACAGGGAATGAAGCCCAATGACAAACAGCCAGAGTAGTCATTCCAAACCCTAGACAAGCCACTTCAAAACTTTCCTAATGACAGGCTAGTGCTCTCCACAACACCTGAGGGCAGTAGAAGAGCTAGGGGTGCAGCAGAGTACTTCATTTAACACATGCAGAGCTACTAGTTCAGACACCCTTCAGAATCTGGTTCCTGAGGCAACCAACCACTTCAGTTTGCTGTAATGTCAGGTCTCATGCTGGACATAGGACAGAAGAACCTCCCAGTGGAGAGCATTTTGAAAGCGTGGCAGCTAAAGGGTGATCAAGAGTTTCAGCAGTGGCCCTGACCTCCTCCAAATCTCTTCAGGCCACCTATAAATAAGCTTTGGGCAGGACAATCCCTGTTTGACAAGTGTTTGGATACAAAATAAATCGTATGGGATTCACAGATCCATTCTCTTAACTTCCTGTTCTGCACTTGTCAGCACACAATGTCCTAATAAAGTAGGAAGCTTTATTACAATACTATATTTCACTAGTGCCACATTTAGTTCCACTTCTTGATTAGATGAGCCACCAGTAAAGTTCAGTGGGCTCTGCTTAGGGCCAGGCAGCATGTAATGCCCCCCCCCTTTATTACCAGGCATGTTGTGGCCATCCATAAATTATTAGACTACAGATCCCATAATCCTTCTTCAGGCTGAAGGGAAGTACAGTTTAACAACATCTGGAAGACCATCTTTTACTCATCTCTAAATGAATACTGATTAGATTATTGACTTTCACATTTAATAGTCCAGATATTCTAGTAAGAGAGGGGCCAGTGGGGGAAATACTTGGGTTAAGATGGCCTCGTGTTGCAGTGGTTAAATGCCTGTACTGCAAGAAAAACTGTCCTCATGACCTGGGGTGCAATTCTCAGTAGCCGGCTCATGGTTGACTCAGCCTTCCATCCTTCCGAGCTTGCTGGGGTGGCAATGTGTAGCATGCATTATTAAACTGTAAATGGCCCAGAGACTACTTGAAGTGGTATGGGGTGGTATATAAGCAGAATACTTTGCTTTGCTTTGCTTTTCCCCTAAAGCATGAAAGAACAGAGATGGGAAAGAATGTGTAACTTGCTTGTCTGGTATGGGAAAAAAGTCCACTGTGTTCTTTTGTCAAAGTGATCTATTAGTACAATGGAACTCCCCCTACCTTATCTTTTTTCTCCAGTAGGCAGATGCATCACAACTTGACATAATGATGGGCATGGGCACAGCTCTCACATGGGTCACTGAAGGAAAAGGTCATTTTGACCAAACAAGAAGAAGCAAATCACCAGGCTGGAGCACACTTGCAGGGAAATGTGACTTGCTGTGCACATCTTCTTATGATTCTTGTCTGGTTTCCGGTTGCTATCTACTGTATTCCCTTGTCTCCAGACCTTAAAATGCTCACTGTTGCTCTGTTGTGAATGAAGATCAGGGTGTGTTTCAAACAAAACTCCCAGGCAGAACAGCCACTGAGAGGGAGACCGTTTTAAAACAAAACAATGAATTCTCAGAGGAAAAATGGCAACAGGGGTTCTTAGCTGGGTGAATAAGACAAAATGGATTTCATTGCATAGAAATTCTGACTGGGGCAGGGGAAACCAGACTAAGGGACACTTAGCTGTGCAAAAGAGAGACAGAAAGAGAGAGAGATGTTGGAAGCAGCCTGGCTGGCAATATTAAACTATTGTTTACTAAATGGAATAGAAGAAATGTAAGTACCTTTACAAGAGAACATTTCTTTTTTACATGTTAACAAAAAACAGGGGTGTATATAGTGTGGAAAGGGAAGATGGAATGAGAAAAATAATAATGGTGTACTAAACAAATGCTCACAATAATGATGAGAATAATTCAGATATTTCTCCCCACACCTGAAAAGTGTTCCTGAGAAAATGAGAAATTTGTTACACAGATGGACCAAAAGAAAGCAATTGATTAGAAATGGTAATTATTTGCTTCCTTGCAAATAATATGTATATATATTTATGTATGCTGTTTTTAGTAACACATCCTTCCTGGTGTTATGACAGGCAGAAACATGTGAGATTTTGGTCACAAACCATTTTGAAGTACTAAGGGCACATTTTATTGTTGGTTGGATCAGCAGAATGGATGTGCCCATTTATCATTGTTCCAGATCAGTACAGCTTACATGACATGGGATAGAGGTAGATAATTTGTGTTCCTTTACGTGTTTTGGACTTCAGGTCCTAGAAACAGAATATCTTAAAACAAACAAGTAGGACCTTTTGATGTCACAGGAAAGGGCCAATACTATCTGGTTGAGTAAGCCAACCAGAGAGTATGGCAATATAAACTTGGGGAGGGCTGTTCTTTTTAATTAAAAGCTAAGGCGGCAAAATATGTCCAGCCTTGGAATACATTTTGGTGCTATTTCTATTACTGCATCCTGTTCCCTACTGCAAATGCCTCCCAATGTCTAAGTTAGTCTCAGTGCAGGCTGGAAGCTACACAGGTGTTTGAGGTCATGTAGGGAGTAAATGAAATCCAATGTCCAAAAAGCCAAGTCAAGGTCAAGCATACAACTCAGTAAACAAGATGCAACATGTAGATGACATAACAGTTTGATAAAGACAGCCAAGGTCAGAATGGAGGAGATTCTTCCTGACCATAAATCAAGTGCACGAAAGCTGAAGACTAGTAAGCTGATAAACAAAGTAAGGACAGGCACCAAGAGAGTCATATGCTGTCAGGATACGAATATTGGGAATGCAAGGAGCCTAGAAAATTCAGGAAAATGGATTGTTGTCTTCAGCAACCTTGGCTGCTAAAGCCAGCATTCTTATCCAGACCCTACTTAATTCTTCACACACTCCAGTTGCAACCAGACAAGAAACTCTTATTTTCAGAGAGTTTTCTGGTGCAACCCTCTTTGTTGAGAGATCTCAATCCCTTCTTCTGAGGAACCTAAAGCATTAAGGGGTCTGCTTCTGGAAGGCTCAAAGACCTAGTCAGATGAAGTCTCCACTAGCAGAATCTTGACAAAAGCCTTGCATTTTACACTGATTTACTGCATACATTGTGTTACAATTAGGTTTATTTCAGGACCTACACTTCTGCTGGAAAGCTAACTGCCAGTCCATGGGGAGTTTTGCTTGAGGTCCTGTGCTGCTGCTGTCAGGACTTCTTGCAACATGAGCTCCACTGTTAGCCTTGCAACTAATGGGATAACAGGCCCAAGTGCATGTACCCTGTTTCAGTCCACCTTGTCCTGGATTTGTGGGACACTGAGATTGCACCAGTACAGCACGCATAACAAACACCTTTGCATTGAGGTGGTGGAAGAAAGTCACTGCTTCTGTTCACTTCTTCCTTCACTGCCACTTGCCCTTAGCTTGGTCCATTTGCTTGGAGAACTGGGAAAGCATAGCTGGTGATTTTACATGGTAACCCTACTCAGATGTTTTAGTCCGCAGGGCCTAGGATAAGGGATTCCCACCAGTTGTAATCTAAAACATTGGAAGGACCAAATGTCCTCTTCGACCTCTGCTCTGGGTTCTCCAACACAACCTGATCTTGTCAATAGATTATTTAACCAATAGCCTTAAAGAGCCTGAACAATCTGTGCTTGTTCACTCATTTTTTCTAAAGCACACTACTCTTCTGTTCTACATGTACAAAGATGTCCTGCACTTACTTTCTTTCTTACTTAATTAGATATTGGTAGGTTGCCTTTCTTTCCATAGGGGACGCAAATGGCCCACAACAGTGAAAATTATATTATGTTGCACAAAAATAGATTTTGCATTAACCAAGATTAAAACCAAGATAAAAAAAATTGAAAACCATTTTAATTTGTTTTTACAAATCTCTAAACTTAATAAGTACAGCATTCCCTGGATCAATTTATTGCTTTAAAGCCTGCCTGACAAGAAAAGGTATTTGCCTGATGGTGGAAAGACCAGAAGGAAGGATCCCAACTTGGCTCCTTGGAGCAGGACATTTCAAAGCTTGGGAGCATCCACTGAGAAGACTCTTTTTTGTATCATCACCAAATGATCCTGAGCAGGTGGTGGAACTGAAAGAAGGGGCTCCCCAGAAGATCATACAGGCTGACACAGTCCTACAAACAGCCTGGACCCAAGCCATAGAAGGCATTGCATTTATTTATTTATTTAGAATATTTTTACCTTGCCTTTCTCTTTGGAAAACGACTCAAGACCGCATACAATAATGAGAGACAATATATGCAGCCCAGAACATTTAAGACAAATTCAAGTTAAGAACCTGGAATTAGAAGAGGCATCTTACAACATTAAAAGGTAACCATGCAAAAAGAAGAAAAAATTCATTATGAGGGATGGAAACTAACATGGAAAACACTGGTGTTCTTATGAAATCAGTCAGTGCAATCATGCATGGTAATCCATCTAGAAGTCACATAATAGGTATACCCTCATGCAGGGAAAGCTTGTCTGAAGAGGAAGGTCTTTGCTTGCTTCCAGAAAGACAGCAGAGATGGGGCAGTCCTGGCCTCCAGCAGGAGGTAGGTAATAATCAGACTTTGAATTCAGTCCAGAAACAGACTGGCAGCCAGTGAACCTATTCAGTATGGGAGTTATACAGTGTATTCCCTGTAACCCATGCCAGTCAGCAGTCTGGCTGCAGCATTTTGAATTAGCTGAAGTTTCTGAGCATTCTTCAAAGGGAGCCCCATGTAGAACCTCATGCAGTAATCCAAATGAGATGTAACTAAGGGACGTGTCATCATGGCCATATTGAGTCCAGGAACACACCTAAGGTGCAAACCTGGCTTTTGAAGGGAATTGTAACTCCATCCAGTAAAAGCTGGATCTCTATTGCCTGATTTGTGTTTTGACAGACCTGGAGCACATCAAGTTTCAGTTTGTTAGCTCTCATTCAGTATATTAGTGACAAAAATACTGATCTAGCACAGAACAGCTTCCTTAGAGGAAGATGGAAAGGAGAGATAGAGTTGGGAGCCATCAGCACACACATGGCACCAAACTCCAAACCTCTGGACAATATATCTCAGTGGTTTTAAGGAGATGTTGAACAGCATGGTGGACAGGACTGAGTCCCAGGGAACACCACAGGCCAATGGCCAGTGTAGTGAACAGAATTAATGAGAGAAGAAATGGGTAGCTAGGGTTTAATGGTACTTCATATAAAAATAAATAAACACATTTTCTCCTCCAGCTTCACTTGCCCCGTGATTTGACCCCTTCCTGGGGAACCAATATAATTCCCACAGACTCTAGCTTGGAAACCTGGTGACCTGCTTTTACTTAGGACACATGAGGAGATGGGAAAGGAATTCCAGCGAGGCAAACCTAGCACCTTGATGTTTGAACTAGCCCTGGAAGGACTTGAACCACAGTGGGATCAAATTCCCATCTTCCTCTTATTCTGGTTGAAGAAAAGATAAGGATTATAGGTCACTGTGAATTCTGTGAATTAGTTGCAGGAACCATGCTTTGGGCTGTGAGGCTCTGATACTGACATTTTGTTTGGAATAAAAGCTACACTTTTGGCCAGTTTAATCACTATTCTACCTTTCAGTGGAGATTCACTTCCACCCCCCACCGGCCCATCTTTAAGTGATTCATTTTAGCCACAGTGACTGAAACATACCTTCAGGGATGCTGTGGCCTCTAAGTTAGGTCTCATTTGACAATAAAGGACAGCACAGTTGGGAACTGCATACTGTGCTATAACTCTGCTTCCTTTTGTACATAGCTTGTAGAAAAAGCACGGACTGCAATACGTCTGTTGATCGATATTAAACAAATTGTGCAAAATGTCAAGGAGAAAATGATCTGAAATGACACAAAATTCCAGCACTAACTGAAAACCTCAGGTCACAAAATAACAGCACCATAACTAATAACTGCTCCTTAGTTTTAAGTAATGAAGCCCGTCAGAAATGCAGAATATGCTGCATTGCCTCTCAAATGGAGCTTAGTAAAATGTTTGCAGACTCTTTAATCTAAAACATTCCCTCTACTTGTCTTCATAACAGGCACCGGTGTTTGAAAGCTTCTCCTTTATTGCAAAGCAGAACAAGAAAAAAAAGTAAAATGAAAACTACAAGTATACATCAACAATATAAGCATGAAACAAAAGTGATAGCTGAAGATGATATGGGGCTGTTGTGAAAGTCATCTTTCCTGCAGGTAAGGGCAGGATTAGCATGAGGAGTCTCCAAGCAGGGCCCCCCTCCAGTGAGCCAAATGCATCGTTTTTCATTGTTTACGAGGCCTTTGTCCTTCTGAAAACCCACATAGATCTGAAATGAAAAGAGCAATTTCTACTTTTCAAAATGAGACTGACACATGGTCTCCAAGATAATGTAAGAAAACAAATCTTTTTCTCTTTTTTAGTACAGGGGAGCTGAGAAAAGTGCAGAGGTGAATGTTAATGTGTTCCATTTGATGCCTCACAGGAGTCTCAGTTCTCTATTTGAGGGTATATTAAAATATGCCTCTTTTGTTTCTGGGATTAATGTGATTATTTATTGGCTTGAAGGACTGTGGATTTATGGTCATTAATAATAGCAAATCTTAACCTTGGAATCTGAATAACAAAACAAATCCTGTCAGAAAGAGGTCTTGCATACCAATGGAGAAGACGGGAAAGATAACTTTACCCCTTAAAGCTTTGTTTTGTCTTTATAATGAACCATATCATGCTGAAAACTCCCTATGATAAGGACCACTCAAAGAGAGTTTCCAACTTACAGTGGACAACATTGTACTTTTCCCTGCATTCCCCATGCAGAAGCTGACTGGACTGCTATTTTTATTATTATTTCAGTACTAAAGATGGGATAGCATCCTCCATCAGCCAGTTTAGAAGGTGCAGAACAATCTTTCACAGTTCTGCCCTCCAAGAAAGAAGAACAACCAATGGATTGAGGAAGTAAGACCAGAGGTCTATCCTGGCTGCCTCCCCAGATTTGCTACCCGATTCAGTCACCTCATTTCTCCTGACGATAGAACTGGCTCTGCTTATGCTTAGGAGTCGGACCAAGAGCACATCCCATCTTTTCTCAATGCTTTAACATATTCTGGCTATCTTTTGAGATTTGGAGAAGGTATTTTGAGTGAAGATGTGGCTAAGTTGGACACAAGCATATTACTTTACTAGCCAAAACATGGATAAGCTTCTGGTTACATATTATAGAACAGTTTGATACATCTAGAAATTACCAGAAAGCCTAGAGAGTTCCTGGATGACGATTTAGCTAAGAAAGTCACACATGTCAACATCTTTCCTGGTTAGGATACCATGTCAGCTTCTCCTGAAAGGTAAAACTGGATGATGTAGGAATAAAACAATAATCCAGTGGGATGAGCAATGAGAGTTAAATGAATTAAGAGCTGAGTTTACATTTGTGGACCTGGAAGTAGCAGTTAGGAAAGGCAAGAATGGCAAAGGTGCTGAACTATACAATATCTGGGTAGAGTAGATCAAGCAGTTTGCATTCAAAATGAAATACTGGCTATTACATTATTAAAAATAATTATGTTTAAAATAATTAGATCCCTAAGATAGGGTGGAAGACCCATGTGGTTGCTTTGTTAAAGCCAAGTAAAGAACTTGGTGGATCTTAGAAGCTGTAGGTAGATCTCATTATTTTGTCATCTACACAAAATGTTTGGAATAATGATGTTGAATCAATACCCAAAGCTGAACCTTTTCTTATTCCTCAGCAAGCAGGTGTTTGGCTTGGTAAGAACTGTGCAGCTCAGATCCTAAATTTAGTTCAGAATATAGAGGACCGTTTTGATGCTTATGGAATTGCAGAAATAGCTTTTGTTCACCTAACAGCAAGGTCAATAGCACCTACTGTAAAATATTGTTGAATAGTATAAATTGCACAAGATGTGCAAGCATTATTTTCTTCATTGAAGCACAATTGTATTTGACTGTATTGTGCCTTTTGCTCCTCACCTCTCATTCTGAGACTTGAAAGGGCAGCAACAAAGGAATTAGATAAGATTATCAACTGTTCAAATGTGTCACTGGAGATCAAGACCAAGATCATCCTGAGTCTTGTACACATGGTCACCATGCACAGCTGTGAAAACTGCACTGCAAAGCAAGCTGATAGGAGAAAAATGGATTTGTTTGAAATGTGGAACTGCTAGAGAGTTTATGCAGGTATCCTTGATGGCTAGAAAGATGCACAAGTTGGTCCTTCAGCAAATCAAGCCTGAATTTTCTCTGGAGGCAAAAATGATGAAACTGAGGTTCACCTACTTTGGATATATCATGAGGAGGCAAGATTCTCTGGGAAAGACAATAATTCCGGAAAGGATGAAAGTGGCAGGAAAAGTGGAAGATCAAAGATGACATGGACTGATTCCCTAAAAGAACCCCAGGTTTGAATAATAGAATCATAGAATCATAGAGTTGGAAGAGACCTCAAGGGCCATCTAGTTCAATCCCCTGCCATGCAGGAACCCTATCACAATATTTTCGACAGATGGCCATCCAGCCTCTGCTTAAAAACCTCCAAGAAAGGAGACTCCGCCACTCTTTGTGGCAGCATATTCCACTGCCAAACAGCTCTAACCATCATGAAGTTCTTCCTAATGTTCAAATGGAATCTCTTTTCCTGTAGTTTGAAACCATTGCCATGAGTCCTAGTCTCTGAAGCCATGGAAAACAAACCTGTTCCCTCTTCAATATGACATCCTTTCAAATATTTAAGCATAGCTATCATATCCCTCTCAGCCTTCTTTTTGAAAGGCTAAACATTCCCAGTTCCCTAAGCCATTCTTCATAAGACATTTCTACCAGACCCTCAACCATCCTGGTCGCTCTCCTCTGCACCCGCTCGAGGTTGTCAACATCCTTTTTAAATTGAGGTGCACAGAACTGGGCACAGTAACTCTAGGTGGGGCCTGACCAGAGCAGAATAGAGTGGTACTATCACTTCCCTTGATCTAGACACTATGGTTCTGTTGATGCAACCAAGAATCGCATTGGCTTTCCTGGCTGCCGCATCATACTGCTGACTCAAGTTCAATTTGTGGTCCACCAAGACTCCCAAATCCCTTTCACAGGTACTATTCTCCAGCCATCTATCCCCCATTCTATATTTGTGCAATTCATTCTTTTTACCTAGATGTAGTACCCTACATTTCCCTCTGTTGAAATCCATTCTGTTAGCTTTGGTCCAGCACTCTAATCTGTCAAGGTCTTTTTGAATTTTTATCCTATCCTCTAGGGAATTAGCAACCCCTCCCAATTTGGTATCATCTGCAGATTTAATTAGCATACTTTCTATTCCTTCCTCCAAGTCATTAATAAAGATATTGAACAGCACTGGGTCCAGAACAGAACCCTGGGGCACCCCGCTGGTCACGTCTCTCCAAGCTGAAGAGAGGCCATTTATGGTGGTCACCCTTTGGGTGCAATCAGTCAACCAATTACAAATCCACCTAACAGTAGCACTATCTATCCCACTTCCTACTAACGTCTTAGCAAGAATATTATGGGGAACCTTATCAAAGGCCTTACTGAAGTCCAGATAAGCAATATCCACAGCATTCCCCTCATCCACCAGGCCTGTAATTCTATCAAAGAAAGAGATCAAATTAGTCTGACATGACTTGTTTTTAAGAAACCCATGTTGACTTCTTATAATGACAGCATTGTTTGTTAAATAATTCCAGACTGACTGCTTAATAATTTGCTCTAGGATCTTTCCAGGAATTGAAGTCAAGCTGCTTTCCAGGAATTGAAGTCAAGATGACTGGGTGGTTTGAGTTCACAATAGCTGAACAGAGTTTTTGCCGACAGGGCATTTTGGAGACTGCCTGTTCATAGTGTTAGCATAAGTCAGTGAGGCAACTTAACATCACAAAACAACACCTCCCCCCACCTCTATTCTTCAGATTAGTACTTCATACTGTTTCTTCACAGGGGAATTTCTCTGGACTTCTGCTTATTTGGGCAATCTCTTTCTGTACCCTATTCAGCTCTGCAGTAATTTTTGTGAGGTACAGTGCTCAGGACTGGATCTGGGATTTCAACGTGGTCATACCAAAGGTTTGTAAGAAGGTAGCTTGGTAGACCCAATTTTATCTTCTTTCTGCTTCTGATTCTGTACAAAACCCGCAACCTTCCTGTTCATCCAAGTATCAACTCACTTAAATTCTTCACATAGATTTCACAGGGGCCTGACACAAATTGCATTATTAAACTCCCCTGACAGTAAATGTCGCGTAACTTGGTCATACAGCCTCTGCGTATAAAATAGCCAAATGGTAAAACAATAAAAAAAAGGAAGCCTGGCTTGGGTAAAATAGGTTAGATTTGTTTCCAATTCATAAGAATTCCATAAAGTGAATGCAATGGAATCAGAACCCCCACATCAATCTTCATACCTAACCTCTCTACTGGTAGTTTGCAATATTTCAGTACCTTGGGAAATAGGGAGTATTGGTTCTTCTTTCCCACCCCCTGACCACATCTCCCTCTTTAGTGAACAGGTTGTGACAAGGTGGCTTTATTGAGAGCTGACCAGTGCTTATTCTCTTGGTCTCAGATGGATGGAGAAGTTCTAAAGAAGAAGGAGAAATGAAGTTGGAATTGGCAGGCAGAAACGGATGTCAAATCCAAGATTCAAGATGTCCTTTTCTGCTGGAAAAAAGTGATTAAATAAATGTGGATTTCTCTATCCATTTGCAAAACCAAGCCATTCAATTCTAAATGTAACTGCAAAAGTGTGAAAAGTTATTTACAGGTCTGTAGCCATATCTGATTCCATCAATTTGTTTCCTGCTCTCTGTTGTCATTGCTCATTTCTCATGAATCTCCCAGGACAGTTCCTTGCATTAGGAGAGAAGATGTCAATAGCATGCTCATCCTCCCGGATGTTTCCTGGTGACAACAGCAATACTTCCACAGTCTGATCATTTTCTGTCTACTTTATCTGCCTGGTGAGCAATAGCAAACGTGTTTTTTTTTTTTAAATCTAGAAGAGGAAAAAAAAATCTAGCAAAAGTATGAATCTCATCTAAAGGAAGTTGAGATGTAACAATGATCTACCAAGGCTTCTATATGACAAACTGTATTGGAATATGATTGGAAATATAAACAAATTCATTAGTCCTTGTATTTGAATTCAAATACTTGTTACTATGCAGAACTGTTTTAGATTTCTAGATACAGGCACGGAGGCGGAAGGCAAGTTTTGTTCAATGAATAATTTTGAGATAGCCATCTAATAAAATTGTATTGTGTCTGAGTATAAGTAGGTTTCCATTTTAAGGAAGGAATGTTTACTTTGTAAAGCTTTTGGATTGTTCTTGTTTGGATCATGATGTGCTGTGAATTTGCAATTTTTTGCAACAGCATCAGGTAATTTCACACTGAGTATAGAAGGGATGATATACAATAGCAAGTTGAATTTAGGGATGTTTTAAATTACCTCTCTCCTGGGTGACAATGGCTGAAATCTAGTAGTAAGTCATGATGAAAGTAGGTCCACTGAATCAGATCTTGGGCCGCAGTTTGTTCCACCAAGTAGGAGCGATTATTGAAAAGGCTCAGGCTCTGTTCTTCTCCTTTCATGCCTCTCTCCATGTAACCAATCTTAAATGCCTGGTCTGAGAAGACTGTATACTATGGGCAGTGCTTGATGGAAGAAGGCGCTTTGTCATATAACAAGGCCCTAAAACACTTAGGGCCTTATATATGAGCCTTGAATCTGGTGTGGAAGCTTACAGGTAGCCAATGCAAAGTGGCCAGGGTGGGGGAGTTGTGATTGTGATGTCTCAACTGCTTCAGTAATCTGGCCACCACATTTCGCACCTGCTGAAGTTTCCACACCAGTCTCAAGGGCAACTCCACATAGAATCCATTATAGCAGCTGAGTCTTGAAGCTACCAGTGCACGAACCAAGGTGGTGAGACAGCTTTTGTCCAGGTAGAAGATGGAAATTGGCAACCAGAACACAGATCTTACCTGGGATTCCATGGAAAGGACTGATGATGCCTAAGCAGTGAACCTCCTCCCCTGAAGGAGAGGGATGGTTCCACCCCAAGGAAAGCTAGAGCCCCTATGCAAAGGATCTCTGTGTTGCCCAGATTCAGCATCAGTCTGTTTTCCGTCATCCTTCCCAGCACAGCCACAAGATAGTACTGAGTGCACAGGAAAGCATCATCTGCAGATAGAGAGATAGAGCTGCATGTCATCAGCATATTGACTTGGCCCAGCAGCCTCATATTAGATATTGTATACCATTGGGAAGATGATTGACCCCCAAGGGACTGCACCATTAAGAGTCCAAGGGGCGGAGACCATCTCACCAAGCTGGACTCTCTGGGGATGGTCTTTCAGAAAGAAGCAGAGCCAGGCCAAGGCCAGGCCATCAATCCCCAATCCGGTGAACCTCCCCAATAGGATACTGTGGTTGGTGGTATCAAAAGCTGCTAAGATGTTGAGGAGGAACAGATTGGAATGGACTGAAGGAATTGGTTTCCTCCAAAAGCCAGATTGGAATGGACTGAAGGAATTGGTCTCCTCCAAAAGTGACTGAAGCTGATCTACCATCCTCTCTCTATTACCTTACCAAGTAATGGGATATTACAGTTGGGTCTAAAGTTATCATTTGGTAAGTTTGATTCTTTAGGTATGGGCCTATGTATTGTCTCCTTGAAAGTTTTAAGAGGTCCCTCTCTTGGTACCATTTAAAGTTACGTAGACCATGACTGGGAAAACATCTCCCACAGTCCTTTGTCATTGGCAATACAGACTTGGAATTCTGGGAGTTGTGGTCCAAAACATCTGGAGTGCCAAGGGTTCTCCACCACTGCCTTATGCTGATCATTCCATTGCTTTATTAAAAAGCATTGACCCAATCTCTCTCTTTCAATACATTAAGGTTGTGTGTGCCTTCCCCAATCCAAACCAGATGTCAAGATGCCATTTTGGATGGAGACCTGGATCAATCTGGTGTGATCTGCCTCCATTCCAATCTGATTTGGATCCTAAGCTTGGCCAATATGGGAACTCCCATTCATTTGCAATGAGACATGCATATGGCTGTAATCTGGGGAAGGGGGTTATGTGTCTCCCTGACACTTGACAAAATGGCAAACCACAAAGAAAGCATTTACTATGTCAATTTAGAGATAGGCATCTTTTCAGTTTGTGGCATAAGTCCTCACCAGCAGCTTTTAAAAAGCTGCTGGTATTAGCCACTCAATCAAGTCAGCTCAAGAATGGGCATCCTTTCTATAGGAAATCAGATACAGTTGAGGATGGAGACAGAGAATGCTGCAGCATCAGGAACAAGTCAAGGATGGCAAGTGGGAAATAGAACAAGGAAACTGCAAAATCCACAGACTGGAAAGAAATAAAGAAAAAGAAAGAGATGAGAAAGACAGTTCCTATCATGCCAAAACTGAAATCTAAACACTCATAGCTATACAAGAAAACAAGTACCCAATTTCAGTTATACACATCCAGTCCTAAATCAAAGAGCAACGGAACAACTCAATGCAGCACCTATCCTAAACTGGTTAATATATAAGCAAAATAAGCAGCAGTGCAGTATGCAAGACAGAAAGGTACCCAAAGTCCTCCTGATTGTGGAGGTTCTTTATTTTCATTGGGCGGTATATAAAGATATGAGTCAGCAAAGCTCATCTACTAACTTGTTTGTTGTCACATCACACAAGTTACAGCATGTCTTTTACAAATTTGAATGCTTGGAATACATAATTATTTCAGTGTGATCTGGGACTGCATCAGGTCTGTTCTCTTCAATCTGGGGTACAACAAATTTGACATAATGGATAGAAAATTAAATATAGAACAATATAAAATAATTAAAATGTTTTTAAAAACTAATTACATAATGTTAAAAATTCAAGAGTTAGTACAATAAGAGATATTTTCCTGAACTCTGTATTTTGCATTTAAGTCTAATTTGTTTTGTGACTGGCCATTGGGAGTTAAATTTAGCTTGCAAATCTTGATAATTGAGGCACACATCTCGGAAGAAATCTCTTTAGAAATATTTCAGAGTATAAGTCTTCCTCTTAGCATCTTCCCTGACACTTATTCATAGAGTTCATTATCTATGAATTCTTATTCATTCTTATTCATTCATAGATCTATTGCCAGCGCTCTCACCTCAAACTAAGTATGAAGATAAATACACATGTGTGAGGATATGTGTGCATGTAGACATGCTCACACATACATGCAGTGCACTCTTTCTCTTTGCAGTGGATCACACAGTGTTCACTAATTTTATCAGATTGTGGAAGGGTTATAATTCCTACAGCTCTTCTCCAACCCCCAGCATGCCATCCACACTCCATCATCCTTACCTGTACTCTGAAGAGGTCATCTAAACAAAGCCTATACTTGTATAGTTTGAGATATGGAGGTAAAAATAGTTTGGATCACTGCCTAATTAAATTGAAATATCAACTGGGGTGTAGGTGACAGGTGTTGGGAGGACTTGCCTGTGTGTGCACGGATGGGTGGTTGGTGGTATAGTTGGGGGGGAGCACACTGGTTAGGATAGGAGGAATCTTTGCATGCTCTCTCATGCTTTTGCAATGGACTAGACCAATGGAAAGGTTTGTGCAATCTAGCCCTTTGTCACCAAAAAGACAGATGACTGACTGGCTGACTGATTGATTAAAATGCTGTTGCTCAAATCTCAGTTGATTTCCACTTAAAAGAATGCAATAAACAATCTGTTTGCCCATAAATAAATGATTTCTTTCACTAATAGGAATAGACTTAGTATTATTTGCACTGTTAACAACTGCTGATGGAACCATAAACATTACTTTGTTTGTAATAGATATTTTTCTTCTCACAAAGTGGCTGTAAAATACCCATATTATATAGACTGTATAAATTTGCTGCCAAAAAGACTGGCCTCCATGACAACCTCTGCATTTTATCTAGCCCAGAATGCAGAATTGTTGTGCTGTGTAGCTTTTTGGCATCCAATCTTTAAATATTTGTTTGGCTGTCTAAATTGGTGATGCTGTGGTACTGTCCCTGAAGAATTAATCTAGTATGATTATTATAGCTTTACCCTTGGGCAGCTATTGTCTAACAAGGCCATTCACTTAATGGAATACAACTGTTTCCTGTTGCCAAACATTTTGGGAACGAGCCTCAAGAGGCAGGAATAGTCACTGCAAAATGATTCTCCTTCCCAGTGGTAGCAGAGATGTGAACAGATGTGGATGTGTTGGAAATAATCATCTGGATTAGCCATGGGGCTAGTGAACTCACTGTCCTGTTGGGCTTGTTTATTGTGTAAATATACAGCTGCAATCATAGAACATGGAAGGAATCCAGCAGTTGTCAGCTCCAACCCTAAGGCGGGAATGGAAAACTTGCTACCTTTGAAATGTGGCTGAACTACAGTTCCTAGTTTTCACAACCATTTGTTCTGCCAGATGGGACTAGTGGGAGATGGAGCACAATAATATGAGGAGGGTCAGAGCATCGCTCATCCTGCCTTAGGCAAGATATATTATGCTTTGAGTGCAAATTCTGGGGATTCAGGGGATTCCACAGGGCACAGCATTCTTTACAGAAAAGCCTGATTTTCAATTCAATACATCCCACCCTTTTAGGCAAAACAAAGCATGCATAGGTGAGGATATACCTTTTTTAAACTGACAGTTTCTGTTCTTGGTAGCTTGTGGGTAAGCATTTCTCTTTTTTGTCATTTTCTCCCTAGCTTCTGTGTTGAGGATCCAATAAAAGGCCTAGATTACACAAAAATAGACAGTGGGCCAAATGCTGGCTATAAACTACCTAATCCCTTTCCCCCTAACTCATCTATACCTTACATGATCTATCTATCTATCTATCTATCTATCTATCTATCTATCTATCTATCTATCTATCTATCTATCTATCTATCTATCTAATCTATCTATCTATCTATCTATCTATCTATCTATCTATCTATCTATCTTATGTTATGTTATGTTAAGCAAATTTTCCTTTATACAAATTTCCCATAGGAATGCATTGAAAACAGAGTAATCCCTAATCGCGACCATTTTTATGTTGTACAGATTTGCCCTATAGGATTCTGCGGCGGGGGGCGGTGGGGGGTGGCTGCTGCTGCAAGTTCAAATTTCTCCTATCTCTGCAATAGGGGAGAAACTGTTTGTTATATGAGGGGAGCGAGGAGGAGGAGGAGGGCAGAGGAGGAGGAGAAGGATGCGCCGCCGCCGCCGCACTCTCCTGCGCTCCATCTATCTATCTATCTATCTATCTATCTATCTATCTATCTATCTATCTATCTATCTATCTATCTATCTATCTATCTATCTATCTATCTATCTATCTATCTAAGAAAAGTTACTGGAACAGTTCCCCAGGGACTGTGTGTAATGACAGTGGAAATCAGAGTGTTGTTGTGAGTTGGTTCAGAAATAGAGGTCTGGGAAGCCGAGAGAGAAATGAAAGGCAGAGCAGCAGCCATTTTAAGATCAGTCAGAATTAGAGTTGCATGGTATTTGTTTCGTACTTCAGTCTCTTGAGGCATCATTTTGCTGCAGTAATATTACATACTGTCAGAGGATAAACTGAAAGTAAATCAGTAAAGCAAAATGGGAACCATCTAACATTTCCAGAATGCTGAAAGAAATATGGCAGAGAAAACAAGAGAAAGTAAAAGCGAAAAAAGGAGGAGGAAGGAGAAAAAAAAAGGACTTCAGGACTACAACATTGCAAATGGAAGTAAGAAGCAAGGATGAGAGAGATTTAATAGTACTTGATTGGGTATAGCAAAATGTGTGTTTATTTATATGGCTCCAGCATGTTATACATGAAGAAAAAGTTGCCACACAAGAGGCACAAGTATTTCACAGAAATGCAGAGGTAGTTGTGGTGAATGCAGAGAAGTGTGGTGTGTGTGTTTTAAAATATTCTTTAGGAGTTACAGAGTGCCAGAAAACAAGGATGGGAAGAACATGACATTAATGAGACTTTCTCTTCTATGTAAAATGAAAGGACCACCACACATGCACAAACACACAAAATATGAAAACAAATTTAGGCCATTGTTCATCTTAAGAGCCTATTTGAGACCAGGGTGACAAGATGTCAAAGCGGACTATAAGATGGAGGACTCACACTAGCTGTATTCAGACAATCTTCACAGACAAAAGAAGCAAGACAAACATGGAACTTATCCCTGTTGAATAATGTATGTTGAAAAAGCATGGAATATGATTTTAAAAAAGTTATCTTGGAACTGAGCTATGAAAAAGAAGACCTCAAGAACTTCATTAGTGATTAATCATGGGATGACCACGTGGTCAAGAGGTCAAAGTGTCTGTATCTTTAATACTATGTATAATATTTCATGTTAGCATATGTGAAACTACATGCAAGCTACAATGCAATTCATTTATCACCATGGGTGTAAGCAATCTTGTCAGCTATACTAGCCCTGGTCTCTTTTTGTTATAATCAAAAGTTTTAGGGGTGGGGATGGGGCATGACATTTTGTGGAATTCCAGAAAAAGTTGGGAACCAACTTGGTTGATTTTGAAGGGGTTTTGGGGTGCCTTACTATTCAAAATGAATGGATATTTTATTATTTTACAATTCATTCAGTAATCAGCCACTGGTAATCTATATTTATGCAAGGCATGGCATACCTGACTCAGTGTGACGCCTCAGTTTTTCTCTAGGGAGTTTATAGTGTTTACAAGGAGTAGGTGTTTGTTCACACTGTGTTCAGAGAGAATAAACAGGAAATACGTCTGATACAGGGCAATATTTTCTAAAGTAAGGGGATAGGTATAATTCTTGTGGGTGGAAGTCAAAGATATATTGTGTCAGAAGGGGTATGGAAAAACACAGTTCTGGGGTCTGACAGTAGAAAAAGAAGCATTTGATGATAATGTTGTGGCAAAAGATCAGGTTTGACCCACAAATAATCTCTTGGGATGCCATTTTTTAAAAATCTGCAGGTTCAGATATTATACTCTGCATTGCACATGTACTTTCCATTTAAAATGAGCATTTGTTATTAGCATATTGGGTCCCATTTTTGTTTTGGGCTCTTTCAGGGGGATGTCCCTTGGGTTTTCCAGTTTTTGAAGTGCTGATCCTTCCATTAAATCCAAAAAAGACCATCTCTTTCAGGTTCTTTCATGCCATTTCCCCACCCATTAAGTTTACAATAAATAAATAAATAAATAAATAAATAAATAAATAAATAAATAAATAAAGCCCAAGAACCCATAAAATGACTCCCCAGAAGCAGAGCCGAGGTTAATAATAATAAAATATACTATGAACTTTAAATTCACGCAATCAAAAATTGTTGCAGGGGGACAGCAGCTTTATTTATTTATTTTAATTTTTTTAAATTGGATTTTTATACCGCCCATCTGGCAGTGAGGTCACTCTGGCAGATTTATACAGTAGGATCTCTGTATCTACTGATTCATTATCCACTGATTCAGTTATCCATGGGTGTCAGAGGAAAAAAATAAATCAATAATTCAGCATCCACAAAGCAAGCTACTGTCACAAACAGCAGCTGTAAAGAAAGCTACTGTCATAAAAGAGCAGTTTTGGGGATTTTGGGGTGTTCTCTCTTATCCACAGTTTTCATTATCCATGGGAAGACCTGGAACTAATCTCCAGTGGATACTGGGGTCCTAGTGTACATCTAGTCTCAGAACCCAAGGTGTTATTTCATATAAATTTGCCCCTGCTCCACCCATGCCACTTTGTAGCCTATCCTGGTGATAGTGATCATCAGATACAATTAAACTCTCATTTGTTGCCCTCCTAGTTCTTTCACTGATCTTCATTTGCCTTTGATGCAATTCCAGAAGAAAAAAAGAGGAAATTACAAGGGGTTGGTGGAAGAAATAGTGGATAATGAGCTCCAACTTGAGATCTCATCAAGTTCCATCCCTCCCCGCTGAGGAGAAGTGGGAAAATATTCTGGGCAAACTTTTAAGTCATGAATCACAACTCTGCATTGTGCCTGCCACCTGCCTCTTCCCCCACTGCTGTCTCTGCAGCCCAGGACATTTTGATCAACTGCTGCTTAGGCAAGGGTGTTTATAGCATTCTTAAAAACAGAAAACAAAAAAAGAAGAAGCTTTTGAGGGCATTTAAAAAAATCCAAAACAAAAACAACAATTTGATCATGTTCCCCCCCAGTCATTTAAACACCAAAGTCCCATCCCTAGCACTGAGTCTGAACTAGAGCACAACCTACAAATCTCAGAATTACTTAGGATACACCTACACCAGTTAAAAAGGTATCAGACCTGATCTAACTGTATAAATCCAGCATGCCTTACCTCCTCTAAGAGATTGTTGCTCATTGCCTATGGTGGAGTGATGCGAGGATAATTATGGGGGCAGAAGCTGCCCGCTTGTCCCTGCTCTCCATTCTGATGTGTACAGTCAACGTGCTTCTCAAATGTCTGAAGAGAGTGGCTGAAAAACTGCTTGGAGGAGTTCCTTGAAATGGCGCATGGCAAGCTTTCTGTGCATGTTTACAGGAACCTAATTTGTAGTCAAGAAAGCAATATTTATTTGGAGGCAGCTTACCACTGAAAGTCAATGAAACTCTGTCAGCTGTTTGTTTGAGATTTCAGCACAAAGAAGAACAGAGGCCGTTATTATTGCAGGCATCCACTGACAATATGAAATCGTGTCTTTTAATGCTTTTGTTTAAGAAAGGAAAAGTTTATCTAACATAGGAAAAAGTGGCATTGTGGGGAAAGCAACTTTTCCTTCTGAATGTTATTAATATACATCATACCAACCTCCCTTTCTGCCAGTTCTTTCTTTCTAGTGCTTGTGAGTGTATTGAAGCAGAGGTCATATCTCCCTTTGTGATTTTTTGGGGAGACTGGCATACAGTAAGCTGAACTATTTAATAATAGATAACAAAAAGGGATGAGATTTCAAACTATGTATTGCAACAACCATAGGAAAATGTAATCTATTAGATACATTCCATGTATCTACCTTATCTGAATGTTTGCCATAATCATGTCTGTAACCCTGTGAATGTTCTATGGACACAGACAAAAGAAGCTCAGTTCTAAAGGTGAAAATCACGGTAGCTTCAGTTAGAGCAGACAGTGTCAGTGCAGTCAGGTGATAGCCTAAGGCTAGGAGTTACACAGTGATTTCCAACCTTGGATCCCTGTATGTTCTTGGACTACCAGAAAGCTTCACCACAAGCTGTATGGGCAGGATTACTTTCAGTTGTAGTTCATACACATCTGGGTACCCAGATGTTAGTAACCAAAAGCTTTAAAGTTGTTGTTGTTGTTGTTTTGGTAGTAGTAGTAGTAGTAGTAGTAGTAGTAGTAGTAGTAGTAGTAGTAGTAGTAGTAGTAGTAGTAGTATCGCCCAATCGCCAACGTCCCGTTTATGGGCAAGGTGATCGAGAGGGTGGCGGCGGTCCGGCTGCAGTCATACCTGGAGGATCGGCAGTGCCTCGATCCTTGCCAGTCCGGGTTCAGGCCTCGCCGGGGTACAGAAACAGCTTTGGTCGCCCTGCAAGATGACCTTCTCCGGGCGGCCGACAGGGGTTGCTCTACCCTGTTGGTCCTCCTGGATCTGTCAGCGGCCTTTGATACCGTCGACCACGGTATCCTGTTGGACCGGCTCTCTGAGGTTGGAATCGGAGGCACTGCTCGCAGTTGGCTCCATTCCTTCCTGGAGGGCCGTCCACAGTACGTGCAGCATGGGGGGGAGTTATCGGCCCCTTGAGTTCTCCCCTGTGGGGTTCCACAGGGGTGTCTCTGTCCCCCATGCTGTTTAACATCTACGTAAGGCCATTGGCGGGGTCATCAGGAGTTTTGGAGTCTGCTGTCATCAGTACGCTGATGACACGCAGCTCTATCTCTCCTTTAACACCTCTGCTGTGGAAGCTGTGGAAGTCCTCGACGGGTGCCTGGGGGCCGTACTGGCTTGGACCGGGGCGAACAGGCTTAAGCTCAACCCCGAGAAGACGGAGGTCATGTTCTTCGGGAGCTCGCCGTCGGGGTACGGTGGCCCTCTCCCCTGTCTGGGGGGAGTTTCCCTCCAGCTTGCGGAGAGGGCGGAATCTGGGTGTGCTCCTGGACCCGGCGCTCACCTTGGAGGCCCAGGTGGCGTCGGTGACCAGGTCCGCCTACTACCATCTCCGTCAGATCGCCCAGATCCGCCCGTACCTCGACGCGAACTCTCTGAGAACAGTGGTCCAAGCTCTGGTGATCTCGAGGTTGGACTACTGTAACACCCTCTACATGGGGTTGCCCTTGACTCTTCTCCGGCGTCTGCAGCGGGTTCAGAATGCGGTGGCCAGGCTGGTGGCTGGTGTGCGTAGTCACCCCAGTTCTGGCCCGCCTGCACTGGCTGCCCGTTGCAGCCCGGATTAGATTCAAGGTCTTGGTTTTAGTTTATAAAACCCTCCATGGCTTGGGACCGGACTACCTGGCAGAGCGTATCGCTCAGCGATCAACCTCGGCCCATCCCGTTCGGCAGGCGCGAGCGCACACGCTTCGGGTCGCCACCCCTCGTGAAGCCCGGAGGATGAGTACTCGGACCCGGGCTTTCTCAGTGGCGGCCCCTAGCCTCTGGAATTCCATCCCCAGTGAAGTGCGCTCTGCAGAGTCCCTGCTGGCCTTCCGGAAGGCGTTAAAGACCTACCTTTTCCGGGAGGCCTTTGGCGATCTTTAACTGTTTTTTTTTTCCTCCGCCATTGTAAACTATTTTATCTATCATTGTCAGTCACTGAGGTGCCATTAGGTTTTAACTTTGCTTAGTGTTATTTTTATTGGTTTTATTTTTGGGGTTTTTTTTTTGTAATTTATGGCTATTGAGGCCCGATGTTTTGTAAGCCGCTTAGAGTATATATTGTAGATAAGCGGGGTATAAATGCAATACATAAATAAAATAAATAAATAATAGTAGTAGTAGTAGTAGTAGTGAGGCAAATGATAGGGAGCAAAGTAGAGACATCATTGACAGTTTTCTGGCACCAACTCAGGGTTTGCTGAAATAGTAGGAAGGAATATAGCTACAGATATGATTACAAAGAAAGAGAATTTAATCTTTTCAACAGTTGTTAAATTATCTGCTGTGAACATATTTCCCACAAGTTCAGAATACTTCCTGGGTTTTACATCTGGATCTGGAGTATGACTTTGGGGTGAACAAAACCTTAGGGAGAGAGATTTCCATAAAATAACTTCTGCTTGTTGTTTCTCCCTTGAAAATGCAACATTATAGGGGAAATAATGTTTTGGGAAGATTTGTAAAATATCCCAAGTCTTATTAAAGACTTGTTTCTAAAAACACATACATGAGAGCGGGCTGTGTGTTTTAGAAATTCCTCTTGACATCTGTCCAGAACAACAGCCCTCACACACAGATCTCTGAGGAATCCACTCCTCAGTTGTTCCCTAGTAGCCCCAACTAGAGTCTACACCCCATCACTAAACCCCACTGAGGTACCTCTGCCACCATATAAGCCTGCCAGTTAATTGAACAGCTGCAACATGTAGGCCAGGCAATGGCTATTTCAGTATTGACAATCTAGTCCAACCTTTAAAATTCAAAGGTGGTTACTTCACATCCTGTTTGTCCCTCCTTGCTGTCCCGCTTGGGACATGTACAAAAAAAAAAATCTTACTTCATGTCCATAGCATGGCAGCAAAAAGTTGTCTCGACCACACCCCCGGAACCGGGAACAGAGTGTGACAAGCCATACCTGCCCCTGGACTGGGAATTCTCTTGTCACAGTTAGTTCCTGGTTCCTGTTCCTGTTCCGAGACAAGGGACCATGTGGCCAACTGTCACACAACAACCAGTGTCCACCTAGTGGTCAGTGGCTGAAGCAGCATTCAACATTAGTTTCCCTATGGAAAACACCATGCAGTGCAAATGTTTATTAAAGAAAGTACTGAAAATTCTGTAGCATTGACGTGTAAATCCCGGAAGAGCAGTAAATCGAAATATCAACAAAGTTTTATTTACAGTATTTTTAAAAAAGGGTTAAGAAAGCAAGACAATTTCAGAATGTGTCATGGAACAAGACCGTGAAGTAACAGTTGTCACGAGACAAGTAATCATGCCTGTGAGTAAATGGACAAAGGGACTGAACAGGGACAAAACCACGTGGCCATGAACAATGCTGTCACGGTACAAGTGTAATCACGGAACAAGGTAGGACGTGAAGTAACCACCAAAGTTTCTTTAAATTATCATTGTGTTATGTGTTCTTTTTGCCTTAGCTGAATAATTGCCATCTGTGGCCCCAAACTATTGAACTCTAAATCAGCATGATGATTCTGTCCAGGGTCCAGAACTCTGCTCAGCTCTGGAGCCCCCCCCCCTCTGCCAGCTCTCTTTTTCCCATGGGCTGTCTCCCTCTTTGACAATAGAACAGGCAACTGATATTCTTTTGAAAATATAAATTTTTGAAATCCTAGTTTTTAAAGTGTACATTCATTAACACTTGATGGGTTTTGTTCACTGTTTTAGTTTTTCTTTTAAAGAAATAGTTGTATTTTCTTGGATTGCAAGAAACAAAAAATTGGCACAAATGAATATAAATGATAATCACACTAAATAGCCTTTCCCTGTAAGATGAAATTCAGTTAAAAGGCCTTTGCATTTTGTCTGTTCAGAGCCCAACACTTTTGATTACTTAGTTTCTTTTTTGGTTTACATTGTGTTCACTTTGGCTTTCTATGCTAAACACTTGGGTTTCCATCCGGTATGCACATGTGAAACCAAGTCCCATAGAGTCTGTTTATTAAATATTGCATTAAAAGTACTTTGAAACTGAACAACTGCTATATAATTGATAGAGAATTCAGATTAATTGTTATCCATTCCAACATGTTTGATGGGGTGAGGGAATTGTGTCTGTAGTCACCCAAATCAGATGCAATGTTACATAAATAATCCAGGATGCACAGTTTTCTGCCAAGGTACAGATTCAATCATTGATCTCCCAAAGCCATTTGCAAAGGGGGAAAAGTGCAATGGGCTGTTAAATCCTTCCTATTTTAAAAGTGTCCACCTACTTTTCAGAGCCAAATTGTTCTTCTCTGCTGAAGGGCTTTGCTGCCTGTAATTATGGAAATAAATCAGCAGTACAGTTTAGCCCAGTGGCCCATTGCAGCCAGCTCCAGGTTCTTAAAGCTGAAGAATAACAACCAACATTTTAGAGGAATGAGCGATTATAAATCATGTGCTTTGTCAATACAATATTCCCCAGCAGCATTCTTCTTCTGGAGCTTCCATGACAGCTGGCCCAACAGGACTCACTTGTTTTGTGCTGACTTCTCTGCCTGTCCTTCTTTGTCTTTTCCTTCAGTATTCCCACCAGAGTCTTTAAAATTGCCTCAGCAACTTCTACGCTTATATAGTTTGAGGCAGTCATTTCAACACCATTGTAACATTAACAGTTTCTTGTGGAATCTAATCTGGAAATACTAATTAGAAGATACTGAATTTAGGGCAAAATAAGCCCATTCCTACATGTTTTGTAATGTTTTGGAAAGGACAACTTTAAGTTTTACATATTGATTAAAAACCCTAGTTATAATTCTTAGCAGTTGAGTCCTTCTGAAATAATTTATTCAAGGTGCTGCTTGTATATGCTCATGTCCAACAAGTCAACAACTTCATGATGGTTAGAGCTGTTCAGCAGTGGAATATGCTGCCACGGAGGGTGGTGGAGTCTCCTTCTTCTGAGGTTTTTAAGCAGAGGCTGGATGGCCATCTGTCAGAAATACTGTGATGGGGGTTCCTGCAGAGCAGGAGGTTGAACTGGATGGCCCTTGAGGACTCTTCCAACAATATGATTCTAAGTCCACTAAGGATTCTTTTATACATCCAGTAAAGCACCCTGCACAACCCTACCTGGGTGTTGACTCCAGTACTGGGAAGATGTAAACACAACACCATTCAGTTTCATCTTAATAAAACAGAAGGGTTCTGAATAGGTGGTTCTGTTTGTAAGGCACCTGGAGAGCCCACAATTGCACTCAATGGCTTGAAATGCCCTCTGTCAGCTAGGATATCAACTGTTAGTAAAAACAGGTTTTCCAAGGAGAACTATTATATTAATATGGTCTGGCTCAGGCCACGTCTGAATTCAAAGCTGAATGAGGAGGAAAAACCCACCCATAACACTTCCATTTGAAGGAGGAAAAAGGCCAAAATCCTCTTGCATTTCTATGCTGGTATAACACAATCAGCATGCATTTCAGCAGTGAAATGCTACACGTTAAGGAGTTAGGATAGCTGTATACTGTTGCATGCCAACCCACAATGGCACAACAGTAAATATCTATGCTGACTTAACTTCATTTGCTGCCAAGGTATACCAAATTGGTTACATTAGGAAGCCTAACGAGTAGGATTCAGGCCAGAAATAAGAAAAGAAAGAGTCATTTCAAATTACAGTGGACCCTTGTATAACAAACGGTTTGTATAACATAAAATCTGTACAACATAAAAAATTCTGGAGATAGGTGAAATTTGCTTAACAGAATCATCTATGGGCTGAATCTGTACAACATAAAAATGGATTACTCTGTTTTCAATGCATTCCTATGTGAAATTTGTATAAAGGAAAATTTACTTAACAGAATTACATTTGGAACGAATTAATTCCTTTATACAAGATACTACTGTAATACATATAGGCACAATATTCTAGCAGAACGTTATTACTATGCTAATTTTCTACTTGCAGGGATTTTATTCTTTTTATATAATGCACTCAGATATACGATTCCCAGTCCCAACCATCTGGCTGAAAAGAGATGCAGCTTCAACCACAGCTTCCCTTTTATGCATGTGTAGATCAAGCCTCAGTGCTGAGTACTGAAATGTGGTCTGATCTAGCTCGATCAGTATCATACAGGATGCTTCTGCAAGATAGATAAAATGCTTGAAGGGTGGTAGGGAGGGATGACAACACTCATACAGTTCCTGACTAAAAACTCGCACAGAACTCTAGGCAAATGCTGGGTGGGAGGCCCACATCTGTAGCCTTTAACCATGTACCTGCCATCTTTGTGTGGATTCTCTTAGGATTCTAGGCAGAAATGGGAAATATTCCTCTGCCAACTACTGTCTAAGGAATTCTGGGACCTGTAGCTGAGAGAAAAAGTTTCCCATCTCTGAATCTAAGAGATGAAGAGTGGAGAGATGCTTTCTCCCTCTGGTTGACAGATGACACCTGGTTAGCTTTTAATCTATGCCAAGATGAATGATGACACAGTTACAGTTTTTGTCTCAGCTATATACAACCAATGTAGCTGACATATGGCGTGCCTTGCAAAGAGGTGGACACATAGCTCATCACAGCAATAACAAGTGGAAATCCTCTAGCACTTCAAGGGCTTAACACAGTTGTTGTGACAAAAATCTGTATGGACTCCAATCCAGAAACCAAAATAGCTTTACAGTTACATTGCTATGGAGGGAATGTTTTTAGAAATGTGAATGCCCCACATGATTAAAAATGAGTTTCTAGCCCTTACGACAACAGGAAAAACATACTGGAGAAAGACAGTAATTCCTAAAGATTTCCTCTTTGAAAACCACATACGGAAGCTTACTGTGCTTGTAGATCATAGGTGTCCTATTCCAAATCATTTTGACAGCCTGGAAAGAGACTCTAAATGTATGGGAGCTGTAATAGAAAAGTTAGTAATTCAAAGTAGTTGCTTAGTTAAGATGGTCTTCTTTTTAATGTGTACATTTTGGGCGAATAAAAAAAGGACCTTAAATCTATGAAACAAGCTACATATGTGTTTTCACTTTTGCTTCACTTGGTATCCACTGACCATAGTGTGTAGTTACATGTGAGTTACATTTGTTGCAAATTATTATTAAAATGTGCTGACTCTTGTTGCAATTTCCTTAAGTATAAAAATTACAACTGGGAGAGGCCCGTTTGAATCCACAGAACCTATGGAGGAGATTACTCACTGAACCTCCATTGTTTTGTGGTTCCTCCTTTAGCATGATTTATTATGCTAAGCAATAATAGTGCTGATAGCTCCAAATGCTAAGGAGCCTCGTGGTGCAGTGGTTAAATGTCTGCACTGCAGGTAAAACTATGCTCACGACCTGGGTTCAATCCCTGGTAGCAGGCTCAAGGTTCATTCAGCCTTCCATCCTTCCGAGGTCGGTAAAATGAGTACCCTGCTTGCTGGGGGGGCAATGTGTAGCCTGCACACTGTAATTAAAAATTGTAAACCACCCAGAGACTACTTGTAGTGGTATTGGGCGGTATATAAGCAGAACACTTTGCTTAAGCAATAGCATTTCAGCCACTAAGATTCAGTGATTGAGTACATCTGGTGTGTTTTCTCTATGATAGCTCCCAAATTGTGGAGATTGCCCCTCGAGAAGTTTGGTTACTTTCTCGTACCAGGCAAAGAGCTTTGCATTCTCTCAGGTATTTGAAGGATAAAATCCAATTTTGAGTGCCAACTAGATGAGACCCATTAAATGAATGGGATTTAAGTCAGCCCTTATTTGTTCATTAGCTATACTCTTAAAACTATGAGCTGCACCAAATGTCAATATTTTTAGCTTGCCACTTGCTTTTATTCCAGTTATTATGTTCTTAATGAGAGTTTTACAATTGTGCTGCATTGATATTTATCTTCTCCTGCCAAAATGTTATTGCTGCTGCTTTTATTTATTTCTGTTTGTTTGTGTGTGTGGATATAAATGATGCCAGTGTTTTATTATTGGTTTTATTGTTTCATTTTTGTTATGCTCGTCTCCCTAAGTTTTGCCCGTTGGGTGATGCATAAATGAAATAGACAAATAATCATATCTCCCAAAGCTACTATACGGCTTTTGGATGAACATTTTAATTCACTATTGAAAATTGTAGCAGCATGTTTTGTTTCCTTCTCTTATTACAGGTTATCAGAAGAGCCCACTGACCACCTTGTAATGCCCTTGTGAGAACTGAGTGTGATTTATGCATTTACTACCATTGTAGATCTAAGATAAAGTTGTCACAGAGACAACTAATCCAAAAATGTCTGAGAAGCTCCCTGTGACAAAGGATATGACTCTGGGAGAAGCAATTGAAATTGTCCACAAGGTGGACAATATTCATCCTCACACTAAATCTCTCCGCCAGAGTAGATGCCTCAGAGTTACCAGAGTAAAAAACAGTGCAGCAGATAAGCTGAGCCAGAAAACTCCAAAGAACTGGTGCAACACTTTTGCTTCCCTATATTGATTGTGTCTGCTTTAAGAATGGAAACCCTTGCCATCAGATAGACTGGCAAGGATGTCCTGCAAGATTTTAAAAGAGAAATACTCTCCTAGGATCTCTGAATCTACTATTCACAGAGAACAAGAAGTTTCTATCTTGTAAGGATGTGGTTGGTGGTACTGGGCAATGTCCTGCCCCCCCCCCCAGTTTTAATCAAAATCTTTTCTCTCTTCATTCTGCAGTAACATAAAATAAGTGAAACCTTTCTGTTTCTTTTAAATAAACACACAAAATGCAGATTGGATTATTTGGTCCAGATTTTTTAAGTGTTTAGGCAATGAAGTAAATTAATAATACAATCTGAAGAAGGGTTGGTAGCCACAGTTACCACAGTTAGGCAATAGTTTCAGTGAAATATAAGAAAATTTGATTTCATTATATCCAACCTCCTGTATTTAGAAATAGATAGGGCTATTTTGGGTTACAAGGAGACTGATGTATTTTCAAAATGGCAATACAAAGTTTGTTGCTTATTATTGAATTTTTTTGTATTTACTGTACACTGACACGAGGGGCCATCCATGGGAATTTGAGCACCTTATGACCCCTGCTGCAATGCTTGCAATTTCTTTTCCAATAAATCGTAATACAGTATCCAGACTATATGCCTTTCGTGCTGAGCTTTTTCATTCCCACTTGTCCTATCATCTCCAACAAAAATAATATTTATCTCAAAATTTTGCACAAAACATTTGTTACCTTTTTAGTTGGTCTAAAAGCATGTATCACCACAACATGGCTTTTAGAACTTGTCCTAGGACCAATATGGCTTCTTTTGCATTCTGTTGGACTAGATAGTAGGGATGGGCATGAAACGGAAATATTGTATTTTATTTTGTTTCGTTCCCAATGAGTTGTTTCGTTTTGTTAGAAATGATTTTTAATTTTTTTTTGCACAAAATGAAACAGTAATAAACCAATTTGTTACTCTATAAAACGGGTCCCCAAGTCCAAGAGGCATCAAATTTTGTGCCTCTAGGATCAAGGGGAGCTGTTTTATACCAAAATGAATTGGTTCATTTTAAACAAAAAAACTCCCTCACCATTTTGTTTCATTACTAACAAAACGCTGCTTCTCCATTTCATTCCATTTTGTTTCATTAGCTAGCGAAATGATAAAACAGCATTTTTAAAGATCTGGTGCCCATCCCTAGTAGACAGTAATATGTCATATCTGATCATTTTAATGTCTAGCTTTCCTCATTTTTCTAAGGAAATTTCTGTTAGTAGCACCAATGCCAAAACATAACTACTTTAAATAACTGCCATGTTTTCAAAAAAGATGAACTATCATTCTTCATGCAGGAGAAGTCTGTGGATTTTGGAGTCTTCAATGGTTTTTCTTCCTTTTCTCTCCACAACCAACTGTTAATGATGAACAAAGGTGTTATTTCCTTTAATCAACTTGAAGTGAAGTGGTAGGCTGTAGTTCAGGTCTGACAATTAAAATATAAATGTTTACTTGCTTGAAACCCTGTTTTCTATGCAGCATTCTGGGTACTCAAGCCTTTACTGAAGCAGTCAGCCTTTATATGCAGTGATTAACAGCTTAGAATAAGCATCCTTTATCCAATTCTTGAAAAATGGAACACATACTTGACTATGCACCCAATATTTTATCTTGTTCTCTGAAAGAAAGAGTTGAGAAATGTGTAAGGGTCTCCTAGTAGAACATTTGGATGCTAGGCCTAGTTATTTGGTGGACCGAGGAAAGGTGGGGCCACACCCCCTCACAATTTTGGTATGAGGGGTCATGCCTGGTCCATGATCTGCCAGGTTTACGGACTAAAAAAAATCTTTAATTACATTTAAAAATTGTTTTACTGGAGGAGATGGTGGGGTAAGGCTTTCTGTCTTTCCAGAAGTAGTTCTCAATGGTTTTAAAAACAGAAAAATATCTGAAAGAATGGGTTCTTTACTATTAGGATGGGCACGAAATGATTTTTTTATTTTGCTTTTCATTTTTTGTTTCATTTTAGAATGAAATGAAAAAATGAACTAATTTTAAAGAAAAACAAAATGAAGTGAATTGGAAGTTTTCCATTTGTTTTGTTTTGTTTTTAATTAATGGATTAATTAACAATGCATTCCTATGGGAAACCACTTTAAACAACCTGCACCTTCTCCCCCAATCGGGCGTGTTGGAGGGAAAAGGTGCGGGTTTTTAAAAATGTCTTGGAGCCACCCAGGTTGCCTCAGTGGCTCAAAGAGATTTTAAAAACCTTGGTGGCTAAAGACATTTTAAACAACCCACTGCTTCTCCCCTAGTGCACCCGATTAGGGGGAAGTGGTGGGTCATTTAAAATATCTTTAGCCACAGAGGCAAGCAATTGCCTCAGTGGATCAAAGACATTTAAAATGATCTGTGCTTCCTCACTGCATTGGGGGAGAAGCAGTGGGATTTTTAAAACATCTTCCTGGCAAGTGGTGGTGGTGGAGCCATTCCACCACTGCCACTTGCTGCGAAGAGTAAAAAATGAAAAATGAAAAAATGATTTTTTTAAAAAAAATCTTTTCAAACACAATGAAAAGAAACAGAAAAAAGAAACGAAAAATGAAATGAAATGGCATTTTTTCCGTTTTGTGACAACCTCTATTTAATATGTCATTATAGTTAACAGTTAAAATATATGTGAACTTTATGAAAGGTCAATTATGCTGTGATTTGCACCTGCAATAAATGAATTCAGGAACAGTGTTCTTCTCCACCAGAAGAAGGTCACAACAGGTTAGAGTTCACTACAACTGCCTCCTCTATATAATAAAATAAGCCAGAGGGGATGATTTAGTGAGCCAAGCATCTGCTTTGAAATAGCTTAGCTCCCTGGAAACAAAGGCTGAAATCCCAGCAGGTATATTTCAGTGTTTTGAGGATTTCTGGAGCAGTTTACTGTGTGCAGGACAATTTGATACCATGAGACCTTAAAAAGAGAGGTATATCTGATTCTTTCTGAACATTAGAAGGCACCAGAGTCTTTTTCTGAAGAGCTGGGGAGTAGTCTTTGAAAGCTTGACTAAAATCCCCCCTTGATGTTGTAATGTTCACTAGGAAGAACTCTGTCTACCTGACTGACAGGTCCCCTTCAACTTAAAGGTGGCTTGCACTTCAGTAGGCTTCCTAATAATTAATCCCTGAATTCTCCCAAATGAATTTTGTACACAAAATGGGAAGAAAGCCAGTAAATGATATTATGTTGCCCAAAGTCACTTTTTTTTGCTCAGAATCAGATTCTTATGAATTATAATTTATGAAAGGATATGCCAATTGTTTTCTTGATAATATTGCACAAAGTGTGTGTGTGTGTGTGTGTGTGTATTTGATGTACTTAGCTGAACATGTTACAGAATCAAACACAGATATGCACCCTTCTTCTTCTTCTTCTTCTTCTTCTTCTTCTTCTTCTTCTTCTTCTTCTTCTTCTTCTTCTTCTTCTTCTTCTTCTTCTTTGCATTTGTCCCACTTGGTGGTGGGGTCCACTAGACAGATCTACTGTTTTGATGCAACTTTTGGGGGAAGTTCAGCCTGCCTGTTGCAGGGCTTGTAGCCTACCCTACAGCACCTTGTATTTCCAGGCAGTAACCCATTCAAGTACTAACCAAGCCTGACCCTGCTTAACTTCTGAGATCTGATGAGATTGGGCTTTAGGGTGGTATGGGTATATACCAGTATATTTCCAAATACACCTGAGTAAATGCCAAACGTGTTCATTTGAGCAAGTACTTCTGGAATAATTGTTCACCAGGAGATGTCCAATTTGCTTTATGTGCTGTTAATTACAGGTGCAGCTTTTACAAAAAGGTACTCTAATATTCTTGTAACCAGTGTTCAATGATGGTTAAACTCTTTTGGGTGGTATAGCATGTGGTTGCTTTGAAAGAATTAATAACAACCCCACAACTGGTATTCCCATATCCCAAAGTAGCAGGCATTATGAGAGAATATTTGAATTAATACAATGCAGATTCCCCATTCACACTGTAAAGCAGATTTAAAACAATTTAAGAGACATTTTAAAAATCAATTATATTAATATATAATATTTAAATAACTCCTTGCTACTGGAACAAATCAAAGGATTACTGAAGATCAGTCTGTGCTTTATAGACTACAATAAAGTCATGGTTGTGCAGATCCTATGCAATTATGAGCCTTTTCACACGACCCCTAAGATCCGCTGGCCACTTAAATTCGGACCAGAGATCTTAGGGGTTCGTCGCTCTTCCTGTGTCCCCACCCCTCCGCACTTCCTGGCTGCTGGCTGCGTGAGGGGAGGGAGAAAAAGAGAAAGAAAAGCATGCCGCTCACCTCCGTTCTGCCTTTCGCTCCTGCCGGCAACATTCCAGTCTCTGTAAAAGTAGCTCTTAAAGGGGCGGGAGCCAAAAAACAACAAACAGAAGCAAGGAGAGCCCCGCACTCACTATCGTTACACCGGATCAAATAATTTTCACCTCCAAAGAGCAGGTACTTGAAAGGTGCGCTGGGACGCGATAAAGTGGGCGTGGTCGCACTTAATTTCCTGTTAACTCCGGAGTTGGTGGGAAAACATTTTTAAGCTCCAGAGCTGGGAGCCATTTGCCCCGGAGTTTAGGAGTCGTGTATAAATGCCCTATGTTCTGAAAGAAATTAGTGTGCATCAGCACTTGATTAACAACAACAACAACAAAACAACAACAACAACAATCCCCAAAGGTGCCCCCTTGTTGTGGAGGCAGGAGTTGGACCCTGAGCAGGTTGGGAGGGAAAGTGCACCTTTTAAAAAGTCTTCCAGCAGCCCGGGCAAGCGGCGGTGGTGGGCTGCTTGCAAGCATGCATACGCCTCCCTTGCACCTGCTTGAGTCGGGTGCAAGGGAGGCGTGTGCATGGTTGCGTGGGTTGCCCCTTGGAAGTTGTGATCTGTGCAACCATGCACATGCCTCCCGACATGAGCAGGTGCAAGGGAAGTGTGTGCATGGTCAGCCTTCCCATAGGAATGCATTTAAATCCGTTCCCTCCGGAACAGATTAATTTTCAATGCATTCCTATGGGAAACTGCTGTTCTACTTAATTTTTTTTTAACTTACGAGCATGTGTAGTAGCCCTCAGGCACTTTGGGCCAGAAAAAGTAGACCTCAGCCTGTTCAAAGTTGGACAGCCTTGAAATATATGCAACATAGTCTGGAAGTTGAGACATGGCAACTGAACTTCTTTTTCTTGAGAGATAGAAATGTTTCACTGTCCATCCAAACAGCTTCATCAGTCTGTTGAAGCTGTTTGGATGAGCAATGAAACGTTTGTATCTCTCAAGAAAAAAAAGTCCAGTTACCATGACTCAACTTCCAGATAAACTCACCTGGATGACTGAGAATCTTCACAGACATATTGATATGCAGTACAGCTTCTAGCTATTCCCAGCTGGAGGTCCAATGACATATTGTGAGGTAGACCAGATGCCCCCTTCTCCTGGCTCATGCTAGGGAAGCATATTGGTTATGCAGAGACTGGAAAAAGTTATTTATGAGGGATTTGTCTCCCAAAGTCATCCAGATGCACAGCCAAGCATGAGAATGAAATCAAAATCAATTATTCCCAGCTGTGGGTCCCCATAGATTCTTGAACTACGACTCCCAGAAAACTTAGCCAGCACAACTTAGTGGTGAAGGCTTCTGGGAGTTTTAACTGAAGACCATCTAGGACCCCAATATTGGGAGCTCATAAACTAGATCAATTATCTTAATCTGAATAGCTCAGTGAGACGGAGCACCTAGCTGTAGAGCCCAGAGGTCAAGAATTCAAGTTCTAGCTGTGCCTTGAAGATGTGGATCCAGCCTGTATGACCTTGAGTAACCTATACAGTTTCAGGGCACCATAGAAGAAGGTAAGGGTAAACTACTAGAACCACAAAGCTAAGTCAAAGAATGAGGGGGATACCCTAGATTTTAATAATAATAATAATAATAATAATAATAATAATAATAATAATAATAATAATAATAATAATAATAATAATAATAATGGGACCCCGAAAACAGCAATTTTTTGACTGGGATGGCTTCAGAGGTAAAGAGAGGAGGAGGCAGTGGAATTATAGTCCACAAGTTATACGCCTCCACTTTTTAATGTTCAAGAAAATGTTTTACTTTTTTAACCTGAGGTTTTTAATCAGAATGTTTAAATTGCACTTTTTTACAAGACTGAGCCATGTCAACTATCTGAATGCCTTGTGCCGGGGCTCCGAGATGTAAGTCAAAGCCTGCGACTCAAGTCAAACAGGCCCCTTCTTGCTGCAAGTATCTGCCATTTGAAGATATCTCAGACTTTGAGGTTTTTAATCAGAATTTTTTTTCTGGGTTGTAAGCCCAATTCAAGAAGGCAGTGCCTTGTGCGGGGCTCCGAGTAAGTCAAAGCCTGCGACTCAAGTCAAACAGGCCCCTTCTTGCTGCAAGTGAAGCCTGGCATATTTTAACATTCACCTCACTATCCCTTGCCTATAAAAATTTAGAAAGATGAAAGTTTGATGCATAAAAAGAATCTTAGGCCATGGCTGTTACCTTAGCAACCTTGTCATAGTCTTCAGTGGTCCAGGCACAGCTTCAAAGCCCTTTGTGCACTAAGGAGGCATTCATAATGACAGCTGTCTGAAATTTGGAAGTTGCTAATGAACTGCCAATTTATCTGATCAAAATGCTAGGAAGATGCTTTTTCAAGTAATTCAATTGCTAATGCAGAATTAAAGTAGCGAAACCTGTTTGTGTGAAAGCTTCCTCCTTCCCTGCGCAATCGTCTAAGAATAATCACAACATAATGATAACATAGTAACCCCTTTGCCTTTCTTCTTGTGACCCTTATAAAAATGTAGTAGTTAGCATAAACTTCATTGCCTGTCTTGATAGATGCAACACATACTGTTTGGAATCCTTCAGTTAGTCTAACAGCCTCATTGCTTTTTCAGCACAAGTTCACCTTCAACATCTGTCATATTTCTCTCTCTCCTTGCTTGACTTGACTTTTCTTTTGACATAATGGCTATTCAACCAGACTATTTCCTGTCCCTGCCTCGTTGTAAAAAAAAATATGATGTCCATCCGATATTCTTTCTACCATAGAAAGGAAGTCCATGGAGCCAGTAAGCCGAAACGAAGACAAGGAAAGAAAAGTAGAAGTGGGTGTACCATGAAAACAATTGTAGTGATGTTGATAGATAACTTGAAGAGACTACTTTGTCAGAATTGAAGCATTCATTTCTTCCTTCATCCAGACATGCCCACCATTTTTACATTTAATGACAATCCCTTCATCTTCCTTCTCATGTACTTTGTTGTTGCTGTTCAGTCATTAAGTCATTTGTGACTCTTTGTGACTCCATGGACCAGAGCACGCCAGTCCCTCCTGTCTTCCACTGCCTCCCGGAGATTGGTTAAATCCATGTTTCTTGCATCGATGACACCATCCAACCATCTCATTATCTGCCGTCCCCTTTTCCTTTTCCTTCAATCTTTCCCAACATCACGGACTTTTCCAAGGAATCCTCTCTGCTTATGAAGTTGCCAAAGTATTTTAGCCTTAGATTCAAAATATGTCCTTCCACTGAACATTCAGAGTTGATTTCTTTCAGGATAGATAGGTTTGATCTCCTTGCAGTCCAGGGGACTCCTCCAGAACTCATGTACTTTAGTCAAATCCTATTGGTGCCAAACACACAAAAATAGCAGCTAATAGGAATGTTTATATAGGACACATTTCAACATGAGCAACACAGACACATCCTATCCAAATAAAAGCTCTTTCTGGATCATTGCTACACTGGGCATTGCAGAAATGAATGACTACAAGTCTTCCATTGATGACTACAAACTCAGGAGAATGTTAATTCAATAGGAAGACATTTTCAGAGTACTCCAAGATCTTCCTCACTATGCACTTCCTTCCTCAAACACAGCAATACATGGGGCATTGATGGATTTGAATGATGGCTGATAGACATGGGCACGGCCAGAAAAAATGATGTTTCGAGTTTTTGTTTGTCAGAACGGGTTTGTTTCGGGTAGTTTCTGTTTTTTGCAAAATTTTTCAAAAATTTGTCACTTCGTCCTTTCGTTTGTCATTTGTCATTTCTACCACGATTTAGCGCGATTTGACTTCCCAGAGCATGGGGGCGTCTCGCAATGACCCAGAGCAGGTGGAAAACACTTTAAACTGGGTGATGAATAATATATTTAATAAATATATCGTAGCATAAGACTGCATCCTATGCAATAAAGCAAACAAACTGGGCAGAATGCAATATTCTTTTTTTTCTCTTGGTCAACGCTGACTGAACTGGCCACCCTACTTGGTCTGGCTGCCTGTTATACTTTTGTTTTGTTTTGTTTTGAAGCCTTTTCCCATCCCATTTCCCCTCCACCTCTCAGAGGCAGCAGGAGACACAGTATTCCCCATCTCCAATGTCATTCTTTGTAAGGCCAAGCAAATGCAACCCTGGTCAACTAGCAGTCAGAGATTCAGTCTGGTATAGCCATGAGAGATGCTGTCCCCCCACTCTTTCTCCCCCAAAAGTTCCCCGCAACCTCTCGGGGAAGCATCACCAGCTGGAATATCCAAAGGAGCTGACTGGAGCCAATGGAGGTCCTCCAGAAAACCCTGGAGTTCAGTCCACCACTCTTTGGGCATGGAGGATTGAGTGCTGTGCTGCTGGGATGGGATGGCAGCCGCAGAAGAGCCAAGAGAAGCAAGAGAAGCCAGAGTGGCAGCAGGGCAGGGATTGTTTCAGCGCCCTACTTTGGAGGCCACTAGGCCAGAGTTTTGCCTACCCAGTGGAGACACAGTCCACAGGGAAGCCAGGAAGCCAGAGCGCCAGCAGGGAACTTGAGGGAGGGACATTTTTGCAGGCCAGAGAGTTTTGCATCAGCCTGAGTTTTGCCTTGTGGAGACACAGTCCACGCAGGGACATTTTTGAGGGAGGCCCACCAAGCCAGAGTTTTGCCTGTCCAGTGGAGACACAGTCCTCAGGGAAGCCACAAAGCCAGAGTGCCAGCAGGGAACTTGAGGGAGGGACATTTTTTGCAATGGGACGGTGTGTTGAACTTCACACACACAGAACAACAGAAGTGTATAAAAACAAACAAAAACAGTGGAGTAGATATGGGCACAAAACAGAAAAATGGCGTTTCGGGTTTTCATTTGTCATTGAGAGGTCTGTTTTGGTTCGTTTCCGTTTGTCAGGAAATTTTTGGAAAATTTCGTTACCATTTTTTGTTTTTTCGTCTGTCGTTTCTACCTGCTTTTTGCGCGATTTTTAAAGCATTTCCGTGTGCAGGCATCCTCCAACGCCCTAGATCAGAGGGAAAACACTAAAAAAATGGATGCTGGCAGAGACACAGTATAGACTAGGTATGCAGGGAAGCTGCAAAGGCAGCGGCGGGCGTTGCCCAGGGTGCAAGGCAGCCGCAGAGTGACTGCACTGCAGGGCAGGGGAGGGTACTCACCGAGAGGTATGCAGCATGCACGCACACAGGGAGGCTGCAGGACTGAAGCTAGAGTCGCAGAGACAGCAATCCAACCCTAACTCCCACCAAAGACTGCAAGGAGGACGGGGGCTGCCAGAGCTTTTTATGCCCTCTGTGGCTGCCAGACCTGCCCACCCAGTCTGCAACCTGGGCATGCTATTGGTTGAACATGATCCCACATCTCATGGCTTGCCTCCATTTTGTGGCTGGTGGCGACATCCATTTTAAAGGGAAAAGAAAAATACATCGCAATGGGAGAAGACAAAAACAAATGTTTTAAGGACTCCAACCCCCCTGGTAGGTATTATTAGACAATATAAATAATTATCGCTGCGTTTTTATGGATGTCCAGGGCGTTCTTTAACATTTAAAACAGCTCATTTCATTGTGCATCGCCATTAACGGAAACGAAACGTAACAACCACAATTTTCGTGGTTCTGTTCATTTCGTTTCATTTTCATCACAATTTCGTTTGTCATTTCGTTATGTAACAGAAATGACAAATGGTAACGGAAACGAAAAAATGTTCGTTCCGTGCCCATCTCTACAGTGGAGTAATGAATGAATAAAAAATATGTAAGGCTGATATGAGATTCAGCAGGCAGCACTAGAAGATATTTGGGATGTAAATAAACAAACCCGATATTGTTAAATGTTTACTAGTCTACTAGTAGTTGTTCAGGGAATGAAATGAAAATGAATATCACACTTCTCCTGATCCACTGGAATGCAATGGGCCTGTGTGTGTTGAACTTCACACACAGAGAACAACAGAAGTGTATAAAAACAAACAAACAGTGGAGTAATGAATGATGATTGAAGCAAAAATATTGTAAGGCTGATATCATCATCATCATCAGCCTCCCAACAAGAAACATATTGGGGTGCAAATAAACAAACATAATATAGTTTACTAGTAGTTGTTCAGGGAATGTAATAATAAACAAACAAACAGTGGAGTAATAATGATTGAATCAAAAATATTGTAAGGCAGCAGCAGCAGCCTCCCAACAAGAAAGATATTGGGATGTAAATAAACAAACACAATATAGTTTACTAGTAGTTGTTCAGGGAATAAAATGAAAATAAATTTCAGAATTCTTCTGATCCATTTAAATGGAATGGGCCTGTGTTGTTCAACTGCACACACAACAAGTTTAAAAAACAAACAATGAAGTAAGTAATAGTAAACTAAATAAATAATATTGTAAAATATTCTCCACTAGATAGAGGTTCTCTTGGCTTGCACCCCAAATGTGTGTGTGTGCAAGCAAATTGAAGTTGGGAAAATAAATGGTAGTAGTAAATGTAATATATTTTTAAAATAAATCCAAACCTCCTCCCAGTCGAACCTCCCCCTTTACCCAATATCAGAAAAAAAAATCCTCATAAACTGCCAGAGGGAAAAAAGAATAAACTGCTATTCCCTTCAGCAGACAAAGCTGCAGAGAATCAAAGAAATTATTTTCTAAATTCAATTCCCTCCCTGCCTGCCTAACTTAAATCCTAAATCCTCCAGCCTCCCTCCAATCAGCCAGCAGCAGCCAGCAGCAGCCAGGCACACAGCCCTCCACCCTCCACATCCAAGATCCGACTGCGACTTCTGGAAGGTGCCTCGGCTTTTTATGCCCTCTGGCACATCCAGAAGTGTCAGTCAAAACCTGGCCATGCCATTGGTGGAATGGTTCAAACAATTTGCATGGTCCCATCCCATGCCCAGCCCAAATGGGCAGGTGTAAAAAAATAAAAAATCAAATCAAATCAAATCAAATCAAATCAAATCAATACGACGTTTTATTGCTATAAAAAACCCACTGCTGCTACTATTAAAAATCAGGCATTTAAAATAAATAAATTTCACATGTTTCTGTGGTGATTTGGTGTGTTTTTTGACCACGATTTCTAAAGAAAAATTGTGGCCGCCATTTTGGATCCCCCACTGCATGGCATGCGACAGTCGATGAGGATGACCCCCCCCAGCCTGGTGCAAGCAGCCCAGGACAGGAGAGGGGGGAAGGCCGGGGACCCTTCCCCGAAACCACCCCTCTGGTAGGTGTCTTCAGGCAGGCATATTTTCGCCTGCTTTTTTGGCCGGGAGTCTTTTTTTTTTTTTTACTTTTTAAAACTTTTTTTCTGTGCTGCTTGGCATCGCGTGATCGCCACGATAGGCGCGATGCCATTAATGACAATGAAAAAGCTGACCCAATTTTTCTTTTTTCGGGTTCAGGTTCGAGCTGGAGCGGCATAATTATCGCTACCGTTTCTGTTATGTAACGGAAACGATAACCAAAAACAGAAATGACAATTTCGCCGCTCCGTGCCCATGTCTAATGGCTGACATAAATGCGCATGCTGAAGAAGCTACTTTTTCTCTGCTCAATCTTATGACTATATAAAGCCTTTGGTATACAAGGTCCCCCATGAGAAAAATGGGGACCTTGCAGAATTGATTTATTCTTAGTATAGAAGCCTCTCTGCTTCTATCCCTTAAATATCCCTCCTCCATACAAGTCTGCATGTTGACTAAAATGTAATCCATTCAAAGGCTTCAGACAAAGCGGAAGTCAGGACTTGAAGTAGGAAGTGCTGGCTAGAGTACTCTCCCAGCAAGGGGCAGTGGTCAACTGAGACCTTTATAACAGCCGACGATGCCTAATTTTATGTTGGCTCTACCAGATGCTGATTGAAATTCTTCAAAAGCCTCTTGCTGCTTTGTAGCTTCATGCTTTGGCAGAAGTTGAGAAGGAGAAACAGTTTTTCAGGTCAGAGAGCAAGGCTCTCAGGCAGCAGATTCTGAGTAGCATGAAAGAATGGAAACTTGATAGCAATTCAATTTCTTATTGTAATTTTAGTTTTAGGCTTGAGGAGAGGCATTTGTGGAATCTTCTACTCATTGTGCCAAAATAAGATGCCTGGCTTTGGGTATTCTTTGCTTGGAATTGGTCTGTGGGAAGGTTAATTTGCTACTCTGTCTCAGACAACAAAATGTCTTGGGTAAGCCCTGGGACAGAAGAATGACAAGTATGTCCTAAGATCTGCTTGGTTTTGAGTTCTCCTCTGGGTGATGTAGCACCATAGAACTATGAGACATGGCAAACTACACCTTTATCTTCAAAACGTTTAGTAAAATGAAAAAGGCTCAAAAGCACCCTTGGAAATTTCCTACAAAGATTTGCTATCTTAAAGAATCTGGCACCGAACTGACATGCTGGGGATATGCAATAAATTATTTATAGTGTGCATATATAATGAAATATTCTTGCTCAGATTATTTTTACACATACTTCTATGACTTTTTGTTTTTCATGAAAAGAAGAGCGGGGGAAATAGTTAATAATTCACAAAATCTTGGGATCAGTTCTATTAACTAAAACCTTTCTAGATGGCCCATAGGGTAAATTAACATTTTCCCAATTGACACTGCACATAGGGCAAATATTTTAATAGAGTTATCCACTATAGCCCATCTTGAGCTGTCAATGTCAGTTTAGAACCCATCTTGTAGTATATGTGATGCTAGGCCCTTTTTTTCACCTTATATTTACTGATAGTAATTGCATTTCACATTTTGTTGCCAGTTCATACAGTTTGGAGATGCCCATTCAGAGCTCTTGACTGTCTTTTTCTGTTTTTAAATTCCTGAATAATTTGGTGTGATTGGCAGACTTGGCCACCCCACTGCTCACCTGTAACTTGGAGCAACCTGAAAAGCATGAATTTCATTACAAATCCTGGACAATCCCATGTTGCATCTTTTCATTGTGATAGCTGTCAGTTCCCTCTACTCTCTACAGTTGGACCCCTGCATCCACTGATTCATTATCCACTGATTTGATTATCCACGTTTGGCAGAGGAAAAAATAAATAAATAATTCAGCAGCTGCAAAGCAAGCTACTGTCACAAGAGCAGCTGTAAAGCAAGCTACTGTCATAAAAACAGCAGCTGTAAAGCAAGCTACCATCACAAACAGCTACTGAGGAAGAGCGGAGGACAAGTACAAGTAGCTCCAGAGCTAATGAAGTGGCTGGGCCAAAGCTGAAAGGATGCTCAGCTGCAGATGTGCCTGGAAGAGAAAGGAAAGTCCAATGTTGCAAAGAAATATACTGCATAGGAACCTGGCATGTGAGATCTATGAACAAGGGTAAGCTGGATGTGGTCAAACGTGAGATGGCAAGAATAAACATTGACATCTTGGGCATCTGTGAACCTAAATGGACAGGAATGGGTGAATTCAGTTCAGATGACTATCACATCTACTACTGTGGGCAAGAATCCCATAGAAGAAATGGAGTAGCCCTCATAGTCAACAATAGAGTGAGAAAAGCAGTGCTGGGATACAACCTAAAAAATGATAGAATGATTTCGGGATGATTCCAAGGCAGTCCTTTCAATATCACAGTAATCCAAGTTTATGCACCAACTACCGGCGCTGAAGAGTCTGAGATTGACCAATTTTATGAAGACTTACAAGAACTTCTAGAACTGAGACCAAAAAAAGATGTTCTTCTCATCATAGGGGATTGGAATGCTAAAGTAGGGAGTCAAGTGATAAAAGGAATAACTGGCAAGTTTGGCCTTGGAGTTCCAAATGAAGCAGGGCAAAGGCTAACTGAGTTTTGTCAAGAGAACAAGCTGGTCATTGCAAACACTCTTTTCCAACAACACAAAAGGCGACTCTACACATGGACATCACCAGATGGACAATGCCGGAATCAGATTGATTATGTTCTCTGCAGCCAAAGATGGAGGAGCTCTATACAGTCAGCAAAAACAAGACCTGGTGCCTACTGTGGCTCAGATCATCAGCTTCTTATTTCAAAATTCAAACTTAAACTGAAGAAAGTAGGGAAGACCACTGGGCCAGTCAGGTATAATCTAAGTCAAATCCCATATGAATACACAGTGGAAGTGAAGATCAGATTCAAGGAACTAGATTTGGTGGACAGAACACCTGAAGAACTATGGATGGAGGCTTGTAACATTGTACAGGAGGCTGCAATAAAAACTATTCCAAAGAAAAGAAAATGCAAGAAAGTAAAGTGGTTGTCCAACGAGGCCCTACAAATAGCGGAGGAGAGAAGGGACGCAAAATGCAAGGGAGAAAAGGAAAGATACAGAAAATTGAATGCAGACTTCCAAAGAATAGCAAGGAGAGACAGGGCGGCCTTCTTGAATGAACAGTGCAAAGAAATAGAGGAAAACAACAGAAAAGGAAAAACCAGAGATCTATTCAAGAAAATTGGAGATATTAAAGGGGCATTTTGTGCAAAGATGGATATGATAAAGGACAAAAATGGTAGGGACCTAACTGAAGCAGAAGAGATCAAGAAGAGATGGCAAGAATATACAGAAGAATTATATCAGAAAGATCTGGATGTCCCTGATAACCAAGATAGCGTAGTTGCTGACCTGGAGCCAGACATCCTGGAAAGTGAAGTCAAGTGGGACTTAGAAAGCATTGCAAACAACAAGGCCAGTGGAGGTGATGGCATTCCAATTGAACTCTTTAAAATCTTAAAAGAGGATGCTGTAAAGGTGCTGCATATGACATGCCAGCAAATTTGGAAAACCCAGCAGTGGCCAGAGGACTGGAAAAGATCGGTCTACATCTCAATCCCAAAGAAAGGAAATGCCAAAGAATGCTCCAACTATCGCACAATTGCACTCATTTCACATGCTAGCAAGGCTATGCTCAAAATTCTACAAGGCAGGCTTCAGCAGTATGTGGAAAGAGAACTTCCAGAAGTACAAGCTGGATTTTGAAGGGGCAGAGGAACTAGAGATCAAATCGCCAACATGCGCTGGATTATGGAGAAAGCCAGAGAGTTCCAGAAAAACATCTACTTCTGCTTCATTGACTATGCCAAAGCCTTTGACTGTGTAGACCACAACAAACTATGGCAAGTCCTTAAAGTAATAGGAGTGCCTGACCACCTTATCTGTCTCCTAAGTAATCTATATGTGGGACAAGCAGCAACCATCAGAACTGGATATGGAACAACTGACTGGTTTAAAATTGGAAAAGGAGTGCCACAAGGCTGTATACTGTCACCTTGCCTATTTAACTTATATGCAGAGTACATCATGCAAAAGGCAGGTCTGGATGAATCACAAGCCAGAATTAAGATTGCCAGAAGAAATATCAACAACCTCAGATACGCAGATGATACTACTCTGATAGCAGAAAGTGAGGAGGAATTAAAGAACCTCTTAATGAGGGTGAAAGAGGAGAGTGAAAAAAATGGGCTGAAGCTCAACATCAAAAAAACTAAGATCATGGCCACCAGTCCCATCACCTCCTGGCAAATAGAAGGGGAAGAAATGGAGGCAATGACAGAGTTTATTTTCTTGGGCTCCTTGATCACTGCAGATGGCGACTGCAGCAACGAAATAAAAAGATGCCTGCTTCTTGGGAGGAAAGCAGTGGCAAACCTAGATAGCATCCTAAAGAGCAGAGACATCAGTTTGCCAACTAAGGTCAGGATGGTTAAAGCTATGGTTTTTCCAATAGTGATGTATGGAAGTGAAAGCTGGACTATAAAGAAGGCTGATCACGGCAGAATTGATGCTTTTGAGCTGTGGTGCTGGAGGAGAGTCTTGAGAGTCCCCTGGACTGCAAGGAGATCAAACCTATCCATTCTGAATGAAATCAACCCCGAATGTTCACTGGAAGGACAGATTTTGAAGCTGAGGCTCCAGTACTTTGGCCACCTCATGAGAAGAGAGGACTCCTTGGAAAAGTCCCTGATGTTTGGAAAGATTGAAGGCAAAAGGAAAAGAGGACGGCAGAGAATGAGATGGTTGGATGGTGTCATCGATGCAACCAATATGAATTTGACAAAACTCCGGGAGGCAGTGGAGGATAGGAAGGCCTGGCAAGCTCTGGTCCATGGGGTCATGAAGAGTCGGACATGACTGAACAACTGAACAACAACAAAATGTGTTCCAGCTTGATAATGGTTGTTCTCCATGCCAAAGCTATCCTGTTTGGCAATATCATGTACTGTTCTCCCATACTATCTCAATGTTTCCAGTGCAGCACAAGAAAACCACAATGCAGAAAGAATAACCCAACAGAGATACTTTCTCCAATAAGTATATATATATATAAAACCTTTTGAATGGGGTGATGTGAAGTTATAGCACTGTCCTATGGATCTTTCTTTATTCGTGTCAGAAGCACCAACAAATTATATTGACAGATAAATATAAGCAGAATATAAATACTAAGCAGAATATAAACAAGTTATACAATTATTATGTATTAAAAGGTATATAACATGAAAAATATTTAAAAAACAAACAAACTAGATAACATTTGTCCAATACAGGGTTACATCAACAACATTTACACTTGCTAACATAAGATCTGCCTCTGTCCATGTTGAAGGATATTGTATGTACTGTAATGTGTGAAATTGTTTGTTCTTTTCCACATTTGCATAAGGCATCTTCTATTGGGAAGCCAAATGTTCTCAGATTCTCCTTTGATCTTTCAACCTCCGCAAGCAATTTGTTTAATGCTTTCCATACAGGCCAACGTGGTTCTTGGCCAGGTGGTGGAGACTCCTGTGGATCTGCCCAGTTTTCTGGTTGGTCTTTGCGTGCTTTCCATAGTTTTAGGCAGTCTGTGGGGGCTGATTGTTGGGAGGGGCAGAGGTTTTGAGGAAACCATACCTTGATTTCAGTCTCAGCTTTGGTGATCGATGACCAGATAACAAGTGTGTTTCTGAGAACGTTGCTTTGATCCATTCTTTCTGAGCAGCACTTTCCAAGCAGAATTTTGGTGGAGGAATGTCAGCCAGGTAATGCACCTTTTGCATTGGTGCTGGTTTTAACCACCCCATGACCAATCACACTATTTTATTCAAGGCCATATCCACCTGTTTTGATATACTGTATACCAAACAGGGATATCATATTCTCCTACAGAACAATATACAGCTAGTGCAGAAATTCATAATGTTATTAATTGTTATTTTCCAGTGCCTGCAGCTAGAGATGGGCACGACCAGGAAAAATGATGTTTCGAGTTGTCGTGTGTCGGAGCCGGCCCGTTTCGGCTCATTTCCGTTTGTTGCGAAATTTTTCAAAAATTTGTCGTTTTGTTTGTTGTCTGTCGTTAGTACTGGTTTGGGGGGTAGGGTAGTGGGCTCCTGGAGGCACCTCTCTGGGGTGGGTGCCTCCTCTGGCCCGCTATGAAGGGAAGGCATTTAGCAGGCTCCTGGAGGCATCTCTCTGGGGTGGATGCCTCCTCTGGCCCGCTACAAAGGGAAAAGGAAGGGTACATGACCGTGTAGCCATTGCGTACCAAGTGGCACTGGCAGAGGCACCTCTCTTTTGGGTGCCTCTAGCTCACTAAGAAGGACAGCATACTTGCGTACAGGTTTGGAGTTTTTTGGAACTTTGGACTGTGAGCGAGGTGAGAGAAAAATGCCTCTGCTGGGCGCCCTCTGACTCACTAAGAAGGACAGTGTACTTGCGTGTAGTGCAATGCGAGTACAGATCTGGCTTAGGGTTGGGGTTAGGGCAAGGGCTAGGCTTAGGGTTATTACGGGTAAGGTTAGGGTGAGTTAGTGGGCTGCACCTCTGGGTGCCTCTGACCCACTAAGAAGGACAGTGTACTGGCGTATGGGTTAGGGTTAGGGTTAGGGTTAGGGTTAGGGCTAGGGTTATAGTGGGCTTTTTATGCCTGACTGGCACATCCCAGAAGTCTCAGTCAAAACCTGGCCAAGTGGCCATGTGATTGGTGGAATGGGTCCAAAAATTTGCATGGTCCCATCCCATGGCCAGCCCATCATTGCGCAGGTGTAAAAAAATAAAAATAAAATAAAATAAAATAAAATCAATGGGATTGGAGACAGACGTTTATTGCAAGAAAAACCCACTGCTGCTACTGTAAAAATTCAGGCAGTTAAAATACCTAATTTTTGCATGTTTCTGTGTGGTGCTTTGGTGGGGTTTTGGACCACGATTTCAAAAAAAATATTGCGGTCGCCATTTTGGATCCCCCTGCACCGCATGGCATGGTGAGACGACGAGGATGCCCCCCACCAGAGCAGCCCAGGACAGGAGAGGGGGAGGCCAGGGACACCCCCCCCAGAAACCACCCTTCTGGTAGGTGCCCTCACTCAGGCAGGCATATTTTCACCTGCTTTTTTGGCCGGGAATCGGGTTTTTTTTTAACTTTTTTTCTGTGTCGCTTGGCATCGCGCGATCGCCGCGATGCCATGAACGACAACAACAAATCAGACCCAATTTTTCTTTTATCGGTTTGAGTTCGAGTTCTGACGGCTTAATTGTCATTACCGTTTCCGTTGCGTAACGGAAACGAGGAACGGAAACGGAAACGAGAATTTCGCCAAGTCGTGCCCATGTCTACCTGCAGCTGTTCTCTTCTAGAGCATATATCTGAAAAAAAAACAAAAGAGCAGAGGGCTTGAGAATATGTCTAGAAACTTATCCTGTTCACTATTTAGCCATTGCCTTCTCCAGGGCCACCCTTACCATTAGGGCCACTGAGACAGTAGCTTCATGTAACAGGGCACTATGAGTGGCAAATGTTCTATTCCCTTGCTGTAACCTTTCACAAATATTTAATGCCTCAAAAAACTATCTCCTGTTCCAACTGTGCATACTTCTAAAAGAGAAACAGGGAGGGCTGTGTGCACCTTTCTCAGATCAAAAGACTAATTCTCCCCAACATTGTCTCCTTTTTCTTAAATGGCAGTTCTGAGGGACTGAGGAACTCAAGACAAAGAGCAGCTACAGCACATTGTTGGGCCCTTGGTTGAGATGGTGATGTGGTGTTTATCTGTGGTAATGAATAATGTATGAGAGCGGTGTTGGTACTTATTGGTGGGTTTGTGGACCAATGAGAGAGTCTGGAGAGTGGCCTGAGAGGATTTAATGCTCTCACCTCACTGTTTTGCAGTCAGGGACTGAGAGAAAGTCCTATACTTGTAGAGAGATAATCTGACAGAGTCTGAGATAATCAGATAGGGACTGGCACCATTTAAGAGAAAGACAGATAGGGCTAGATAAGGGTCTTACACTTAGGCCGTGGTCACACCTGGCTTTCGATCCTGATCTTCTGAAGATCCGGCTTTTCCTCTTCATCCCATCATGTGATTTAATATGTGGGATAGGAGTTCCCACATCCAAAGCTGTTTTTTTTATTTTATTTTAAAGTGCAGTTCAGCCTCCTTGGCCAGCAGCTGGTGCCTGTCAACATATGTAAAAGTTGACAAAACATATGTTATGTATATTTAACAGAATGTGTAAAGGTGAATTGTAAAATGGAGGCAGTTAGATTCTGCAGTGTCATGATGTTAATCCACAAGTGTTAGAGACTAGTAATCACAGGCATGTTAAGTGATGAAGTGCAGGTGGAACTGATTGTAACATCATGATTTGTAATGGTTAGATCAGATTGCATCAGATTGTTAATTAGTGATTGCATCAGATCTTATGAGTGCTGAATAAGTATAAAAGGCACTAGCTTACCATTTGTAACTGGGGACTGTTATGGTGAGAACAGTTCACCCCACACTCTGTTTGTCTGTTTGCTATATTGTATATAATGCTTGGTTGTTATGCTGTGTATATTTTGATGTATATATGAATATATGATTTTTTACTCTATTCATTGTCATTGTTTTTCTGATAGACTAACTCTGCAAACCCTTTATATCAATACTAACATTTTATCTACGTTACTGCTGCACTGCTTTGTGTCAGGCACAAGTATATATTATTATTATTATATTTGTCTGCTGCCCCTTAAATCTGCTGACAGGGTTATGGGCCCAGCTGGGTCAGCAGCCTGATGGGTTTTGTTGTACCTGTATAGATAAAGTGTGTGTTGTGTAAAGTTGTGTTTTTGCAGAGGAAACAGATTGGAGTTGGAACGGAGACAAAGCAGAGCTGCAAAGGATTTCTCTCAGAGGCTTGGAATGAGAGCAGAGGAGAAAAGCAGCTGATAAGGACAAGCCAAGCAAAAACAGAGTGTGATTTAAACTGGAAGCTGTGGGGGCTGAGGAAATATTTGCCAGAAAAAGCTGAAAAAAGTGTTGCAGATAACGGCAGATAAGGAGCCGGCACATATCAGCGAGAATGGCAAGTATAAATCTAAATTCAATGCCTCTTGTAAAGCTCTCTGACAGTAATTACCTTAATTGGTGTCTGCAAATGAAGCATTTCTTGATCTTCCATGAGCTCTATCAGTATGTAGATAAACAGCTTAATGAGGAAGCTGATGAGGAAGATTTGAAGAAGGATGAAAAAGCCTTGGCAATTATAATGTTGTCCTTGGAGGAATCCCAATTCGTTTATGTGAAGGAAGCAAAAACAGCTCATGAGGCTTGGTCGTTTCTCAGAGCAGCTCACATCAGAGACACAGCTGGGAGTAAAGTATCTCTAATGAAAAAACAGTTCCGGTTAAGGCAAAGCCCAGGTGAAACTATTTCTGATTATATAAGGAAAGTAAATAGTATATTTCAGCAATTGTCTGAGGTGGGCATAAATCATGAAGAGGAGTATAAATATCTAGTTATATTGTCAAGTCTGGATGAGTCATATGACAATTTAGTAATGGGATTAGAAGCTATGAAGAGTGATGAATTGTCTATATCATATATACAGTCAAGACTCCAGCAGGAAGAATCAAGAAGGAATGATTCTAAAGTTAATAAAAAGCCTGCTCAAGTGTCTGGAGAAACAATACAAGTAATTAGAAGATGCTATAATTGTGGGAGTGACCAACATGTTTTTCGTTACTGTGATAAGGTAAACAAGCGGCAAAGGCAAAAGCAAAAAAGAGTTGCCGGCACAAGCTGGAAGAGTGAAGGTCAACAGCTGTCTGTAATTAATGATAAGGAACAAAAGTGCTCAAGACAGGAATTATTTATTGTAGATTCAGGAGCCAGTATTCATTGTGTAAATAAGAAATGTTTGTTTGAGAAGCTAACATTGTTTAATTGTAGAAATGTAACCTTGGCAGACGGGACTCAGGCAAAAGTCTGTGGAGAAGGTAATATATTTTTCAAACCTCTCAAATGTGTATTTGATAAGGTCCTGTATATACCGTCTTTAAAGAATAATTTATTGAGTGTGCCTATGCTTGTAAAACAAGGTTATCATGTACAGTTTAGTGAGAATAGTTGCAAGATTGTAAAGAATGGAAAAACAATAGCAACTGGAAGGCTCCAAAACAATTTGTTTATGATAAGCACTTCTGAGAAAGTTTTGAACATGGTTGAAAATAAGCCTCTACATGACAAATGCATACATCTGATGCATAGAAGATTAGGGCACCTAAGTTTTGAAAACATTAGGAAAACTCTGCAATATGTGGAACATGGGTCAGTGCAAAACTGTAAAAATTTTTTAGATTGCCATGTTTGTAAAGGCACAAAGGTGAAGTCTGCTCCCATATCAAAAAAGAGTTTGAGAAAGTCACATCAACCACTACAGCTGGTACATATTGATGTGATTGGACCCATGGCTAATTCATTTGGTGGTGCCAGGTTTTGTCTTGTGATAACAGATGATTATTCACGTTATTCTTGGGTTTACATAATAAAGCACAAAAGTGAAGTGAGTGCAGTATTTAGAAAATGGTTTGTGATGGCAGAAAGACAGTACAAGCAGAAAATTTTAGCTGTACAAAGTGACAGAGGTGGTGAATTTTTAGCAAAGCAGTTTGTTGATTATTTAGAAAAGAAAGGGGTGAAACATAGATTGAAAAACCCTTCTGCTTCTGCTGAGCATGGATTAGCTGAGAGGAAGAATGGGATTCTTCAAAATATCATGAATGCAATGTTGGCAGATGCAAAACTTCCCAAAGGTTACTGGGCTGAGGCAATGAAATATGCAAATTATGTGTCTAATAGAGTGTGGAGTTCAGCTGTGAATGAAGTTCCATATACTCTAATGCATGGTAAGAAACCTTCAATCAAATATCTCCATTTATTTGGCTCTGAAGCCTGGGTATTAATTCCAAAGAGGTATAGACATAAGAACAGTCCAAAGTCAAGAAAGCTTATGTTTATTGGTGTTCAGCCTGCAGCAAAATCCTGGCGTTTTTGTGACAGTCATGGAAAAGTTTATATAAGCAGGTCAGCAAAATTTTGTGAACAGAAAAATTGGGAAGCTCTACATGCTAATAGTGAAGTATTTTTGCCAAGTATTTGTCCCCACACTGAGGTTGAAAAGGTTGCCAGTGATGGAGGGGAGTCTACAGCATTACATGATGGAAAAGTGAAAGATGAGATTGCCAGTGATGGAGGGGAGTCTACATCATTTCATGATGAAAAAGTGAAAGATGAGGAGCCAGTATTGATCAGAAAATCTACAAGATTCAATAAAGGAGTGCCACCTGAAAGGTTTGTTGTGAATTATGTATTCCATGAACCACAGAATTTTGAAGATGTGCTGCTGATGCCTGGAGAAGAAAGGAAGCAGTGGATGATGGGCCATGAACAAAGAGCATATGTCTCTGAAGGAATGGCAAGTGATGTACCAGTGGATGGCGCCAAAGAGCAATGGACATTTTGCAAGAGAAATAGGTTGCTTGTACACAAAGGGTTTTTTTGATAATTGATAGTATTTGTTGATGAAGCATTGGAAAGGTATAAAGCATATTTTGAAACATCTTAAAGGAACAATGCATGAAAAGTTGAAGATATCCATATGTGATAATCTTGATTTAATTAGCTATGCAGATGCTGACTGGGGTTCAAGTCCAGAAAGGAGGTCAATGTCTGGATATGCCATATTTTTAGGTAACTCACTAATTATCTGGAAAGCCCGAAGACAAAGGTACATTTCGTGTTCTTCTACAGAAGCTGAGTATGGGGCTGTGAGTGATTTGTGTTGTGAGTTGACCTGGGTAGTACAGTTGTTAAAGGATGTGAATGTAAATGTAAAACTATCAGTCAAAGTATATAATGATTCTTTTTCGTGTATCCAATTAACACAGAATCAGAAAGTCGGATCCAGAAGCAAGCACATTGGGATCCGTTACCAGAATGTCAAGGACTGCATAGAACAACATTTGATTGTATTGGAATATTGTACAAGTGTTGATAATTATGCTGACATATTTACAAAGCCTTTGTGTAAAGATAAACAGAAAAGGCTAGGAGTAGAAATCTGTTAAATATAGGAGGGGTGTCAACATATGTAAAAGTTGACAAAACATATGTTATGTATATTTAACAGAATGTGTAAAGGTGAATTGTAAAATGGAGGCAGTTAGATTCTGCAGTGTCATGATGTTAATCCACAAGTGTTAGAGACTAGTAATCACAGGCATGTTAAGTGATGAAGTGCAGGTGGAACTGATTGTAACATCATGATTTGTAATGGTTAGATCAGATTGCATCAGATTGTTAATTAGTGATTGCATCAGATCTTATGAGTGCTGAATAAGTATAAAAGGCACTAGCTTACCATTTGTAACTGGGGACTGTTATGGTGAGAACAGTTCACCCCACACTCTGTTTGTCTGTTTGCTATATTGTATATAATGCTTGGTTGTTATGCTGTGTATATTTTGATGTATATATGAATATATGAGTTTTTACTCTATTCATTGTCATTGTTTTTCTGATAGACTAACTCTGCAAACCCTTTATATCAATACTAACATTTTATCTACGTTACTGCTGCACTGCTTTGTGTCAGGCACAAGTATATATTATTATTATTATATTTGTTGCCCCCTTAAATCTGCTGACAGCGCCAGCATTTTTAAAAAAATGGACCACTTGGCTGGGGGAAATTAATGCTTAGAGGACCTGATTGAACTTCCTGTTGCTCCAATGTGCAGGGAAATTAAAAAACCCACAGCTGATGGGCCCCAGGAACAGCCGGTCGTTGCTATGAAAAAGAAAGAAAAAGAAACCTGGATCATCTGCGTGGTTCCACGGCGTCTGCCTCCTTAAAAGTTGGATTTTCAAAGTGAGGCAAAAAATTCCCTACCTCTCAGGTAAGTCTTAGAAACCTCACTTAAGGGAGCATTACCAGGTTTTCTTTCTTTCTTTCTTTCAGAAAGCCCGGTGGCCGTGGGGATGGCATTTTTAGACACAGTTTATCTAGTAATTTAAACTGCTTTTAAAGGGACATGGGACCAGGGCCTTGCTGAAGAAAAGATAGTGTGAGAGAAGAGATAGACTTTTAGAGTGTCTGTGAAGAAAATTAAGTGTTTAGAGTTTGTAAACTTAGGAACTGGGTGTGCATGTAGTCAGCTTCATTAGTGATCAAGCTTGAGTGGGTTTCAGCTATATTCTTCTTTTTGTTTATATTTCAATACACTACCATTAATGATTTTGAGTCTACTTTTTAATAATAAACTGATTTTATTTTTATTCAACTTAAAAACAGTCTGAAGTCTTTAATTTACTTGGTAAGCTGGTTGGTGGCAGCGATTGAGAAAAATCAGAAGTGGTGTTTGTCAATAGCCTTTAAAAGGGCCGGGGGCAAGCACTTTAATGCCACAGGTGCCACCATCTCTTCTTGTTTCTCTCATGACATTATGTCCTGCTTTTTAAAAATTGCATTTCAGTATATATGGAGCAGCACAGTGGAGGTAGTGTTAAATTTATATTGCTCACCGAGTTTGCAAAACTTGTCAATTGACCATGGTTTAACAGCACATGCTAGCAATTTGACTATCACTGTAAAGCAGGCAAACAGTTAGCCACTTTTTCCCAGAACAAAGTTCTCAATATTCTCCTAGTAGTATACCACTAATTAAAATGTGGAGAAAGTTTTTGGAAGATTAAAAATCCAGATTGATTTTAAAAATAGATCAAATATTCCAGTTTGTGCAGTTTGGTTTATTGGAAATAACTCAGTTTGTTTTATTGTATCATTTGTTGCAGGACCACAAGGCTCCAATAAACGCTTTAATAAACATCATATCTTGAGAACTCATAATCTCTGCTTATGTCTTTGCAAAAAATTATGTTCGTGCCATTCACCCGTTTGTCCTGACCAAAGATAATCTGTTTTGTGACAATATCTAAATATCTTGTGGGAGGGACTCATTTTTTGGTGAAAGCACAGACATAGCAGCACAAAGCTAGTTTAATCCAATAAGCTTGGCTGGCAAGGAGCTGTGGGTATTTGTTCATCTTTATATTGCTTTGGATTTCCAGGTTAACTCCACATGAAATGAGGAGTTCAGAAGGAGGATTCACAAAACAAGCATCTCAACTGCACTAAGCATGGGGCTCTTTTTTGTTATTGTTACTCTGTTTGGCCCAATTTTTGTATACAAATTTGATGCTGCTTTCAAAATGCAGAAAGCAAACCACATACTCTATTTCTTTTGGGTGCATCAGAGCTACTATAGGTGCCCGTCCAAATCTTTCCTTTCCATTCTCAACACCTTTTGGTGGCATTCCTTGCACCTGATGCAACCTTAGTTAGACTCAGCCATCATGTTAATTTATGAACCTTTGCATGATGCATTGCTGTTCTAGTTCAGTAAGAAATCATATTCATGCGAAAGCACATCCTGCTGCTCATGGATCAGCTGCTTGGAATCAAGAATGGAGGGGGTTGATTTAATGCCACCACACAGCTGCCTTTTACTTCACTCTCAGAGTTAAGCTGTCCACCAGAAGCCCTGTTTAGGTGCTAGTTTGGGCACAGACTAATCTGTGAACAGTTAAGGATGCCTGACATGCACGGAGTGCCTCCATGGATATTGGAGCAGTATTCAGGCATTCTGTAGCTGGATGCATTCACCACTGGTAAAATGGAGCATTTAGCTCATTTCTTTATTGTCACTGCTGCCATTGCTTTCCACATGCAGAACACAGCAAACTGGTAGAGATGTTCCTGCTTGTATGATAGTCGTATGTGTGAACAAGAATCCTGAAAAATTCCGGTTCCTGCTCCAGTGTTATGTTTACACAGGACAGGAAAGTATCCTCTGTAGACTTGTATCTTTCTACCTTTTGGAGACCATGATGAAGAGAAGAGATGCTAACCACTCTTCAAAGCGTAGTAATTACATTTGCATAGGGAACAGCTGAACATACCTTGGTTGTTTCTTGTTTCATTCTGTCACTGTCCACATGCGCTCCTCAATGGACTATGGACAACTGGTAGATGTGAAGATGGGGGTCTATGACACACACCCTTGGATGTTTACTGCATGCACAAGTTAACTTCTCCATAGGGTGAGAGAATCTCACTATGAGTAATGACATATGAAGCATGGCTGCTATGTGTGTACAGATGTGAACTGAAAGACCTGGTATTGCTCAGCAGGTTAGAACAGTGGGCTCTGGGAGAAGCAGTCTTAATCCCCATTGTACCTCCTGGCAGAGGTGCCAGCTAAAACCACTTGGGTGGTTGATGGGCAAACTGGCAAACCACTTTTGAGTACTTTACATGTAGAAAATCTTGGGATTGGTGTCATAGGTCAGTACTGGCTCAACAACACAATCATCATCTAGGAAAATTCAGATTTCAACCCCTGTGCATACATAGCGTGTTAAAATGGACTGCAAATGGAAACTGTGTTGTACAGTGAAAGCAGCTCTATAATTAAGCCCATAAGTTGTGTTCTACCTAAGTAATGTTTTAACTCCTAAACAGAAAACTTTAACAGTAAAAATATACTCATTGTTATAATGAAGTCTATCATATAGCCATTAGCCGAATAGCTCAGCAGCAACTGAGAGCTGCTAGAGTACAGTTAAAACAACAACAACGAAATTAGATATGGTTTTATTACTGAGGCAAATGAAAAAGACATCTGTTCCAATTCTCCACTAAATGTGGAGCATAGTGTTAAGAATAGCACTGAGTTAAAATACAACACCAGTGTGTCTTCATTAAATACCAACATAAATGTGCAAATATATTGGACAGAAGATGCAATTCTTGTTTTTACTATTCTTCACTGTTTTTCTTTTATTTTTTAAATGAAATCAATTGTAAAGGAAATGTAAATTCTTAAAAAAATACACCCACCCAGTAAATAAATGAACAAAAGCCACATCACTCATTGTCCTAATACTGTACATGGCTGGATCTTCATTCTTCATATAATACTTTGTAAGAGAGAAGGGTGTAACTATGATGATGCTTAGAGAGACCTGATTCAAATTCCAGGTGTGGTCTGTGGCTGTAGCTCAGAGTTATAAGAAAGTTATAAGGGAGTTATAAAAAGACAAGATGCTTGTTTCCAACAACATTGTCCAAAGATCTCTTTTTATTGAGTAAACAGTTTCTCAGGTACCTACATGGGAAAACATCAAGATTCTCTTAAAGGATTTAACAGCATACTGAATCCTTTCAAGTGCTAAAAAAGCCCCTTCAGTATGAGAGCTTCAAAGGAAAGAACTGAGTAGAAAAGAGAAAAGAACAGCTGGGATAGAGGACTGGTTGCAAAGAGAATAAGACTAGGTGTAAATGGCTTTTTAGATGAATCAAAAATGGTCGCTCATGTAACAAAGATATAAAAGAAGTTTCAGAACAGTTATTGGGAACTGCAACAGCTGGGGCAATCAACATAAAAACTAAGAATAGTTTAGTACTCTGACAGGAATGAGACCAGGGGCAGGATTCTCTCACAGGTTCAAACACTTTTTGGCTGATAAAATAATGAAAAGGCACTGAAAAGCAATATGTTCCAGATGTTTGAGAACATCAGTCATGATGGAGCTCTCAGGATGGGTGTCAAAGGAATATTGTGGTCTTAGCCTATCCTTTGCCTGTGTCAGACAGAGAGGAATTGGAAACAGAAAATTCAATTCTCAAGGCTGTATGATTTCCAAGATGTGATGCTATGGTAGCTCCTCACCACATGTGTAACATCATTCTCTGGAGTGGACTGTGGCACCTGGGATTAACCCAAGAACATATCTACAAAGGTGCTACACCAGAACATAAGAACATAAGAACATAAGAAGAGCCATGCTGGATCAGGCCAAAGGCCCATCTAGTCCAGCTTCCTGTATCTCACAGCGGCCCCACCAGATGCGTTTGGGAGTGCATGAGACTAGATATCTGTCTCCTGATACCACTCCCCTGCATCTGGCACTTGAACTACCCTGGTTTAAAGCCTAGAGATTACATATCTCCATCATGGTTTGTAACCCGTGATGGACTTTTCCTCTAGGAATCTGTCCAATCCCCTTTTGAAGGCATCCAGGCCAGATGCCATCACCACATCCTGTGGCAGGGAGTTCCATAGACTTACAACGCGCTGGGTGAAAAAATATTTTCTTTTGTCAGTTCTTACTCTCCCAGCACTCAATTTGAGTGTATGTCCCCTAGTTCTGGTATTTTGAGAGAGGGAGAAGAGCTTCCCTCTATCCACTTTACTCATACCCTGCATTATTTTGTATGTCTCAATCATATCCCCCCTCAAGCGCCTTTTTTTCCAGACTAAAGAGGCCCAATTGTTTTAGCCTTTCTTCATAAGGGAGGTGCCCCAGCCCAGTAATCATTTTAGTCGCTCTCTTCTGCACCTTTTCCAGTTCCACTATGTCTTTCTTGAGATGCGGTGACCAGAATTGTACACAATACTCCAGGTGGGGCCTTACTATTGTTTTGTATAACGGCATTATAATGTTGGCTGTTTTATTTTCAATCCCCTTTTTGATAATCCCTAGCATGGAATTGGCCTTCTTCACTGCTGCCACACATTGGGGAGACACCTTCATGGAGCTGTCCACCAACACCCCAAGATCTCTTTCCTGATCCGTCACGGATAACTCAGAGCCCATGAGTTGATAGATGAAGTTTGGATTTTTTGCCCCAATATGCATTACTTTACATTTGGTTACATTAAAACGCATTTGCCATTTCTCAGCCCACTCCCCCAGTTTGGAGAGATCCTTCTGGAGCACTTCACAATCTTCTCTGGTTTTTACCACACGGAAAAGTTTTGTGTCATCTGCAAACTTGGCCACCTCACTGTTTATCCCTGTCTCCAGGTCATTTATGAACAGATTGAAAAGCACCGGTCCCAGGACCGAACCCTGGGGCACACCACTTTTCACTTCTCTCCATTGTGAAAATTTCCCATTGACACCTACTCTTTGTTTCCGGGATCTCAACCAGTTCTCAATCCATAAGAGGACCTGCCCTCTTATCCCCTGACTATGCAATTTTCTCAGCAGCCTTTGGTGAGGGACTGTGTCAAAAGCCTTTTGAAAATCCAGATAGACTATATCCACCGGTTCACCCAAATCCACGTGCCTGTTGACCTTTTCAAAAATTCTAAAAGGTTTGTAAGACAAGATTTACCCTTACAGAAGCCATGCTGATTTTCTCTCAGCAAGGTTTGTTCTTTTATGTGTTTTAAGATTTTCTCTTGGATGAGGCCTTCCACCATCTTCCCTGGGACAGATGTAAGGCTAACCGGCCTGTAGTTTCCTGGGTCCCCCCTCCTTCCTTTTCTAAAAATTGGTGTGACATCTGCTATCCTCCAGTCCTCCGGCACTGTGGCCGTTTTAAGAGACAAGTTGCATATAACCGTTAAGAGATCTACAATTTCATTTCTCAGTTCCCTAATAACCCTTGGGTGGATGCCATCTGGGCCCGGTGACTAGTTAATCCTCAATTTATCAATTAGTCCTAAAACCTCCTCTCTTTTAACCTGTATTTGATTTAATTCTTTAGTCAAGAGGGGTGGCTCAGGCAGCGGAATCCGCTCAAGGTCCTCTGTCGTGAAGACAGACGCAAAGAACTTGTTCAATTTCTCTGCAATGTCCAAGTCCTCCTTAACCTCCCCTTTTCCTCCCTCACCATCCAGAGGCCCAATTGGTTCTCTGGCAGGTTTTCTACTTCTAACATATTTAAAGAAGCTTTTATTATTACCCTTTATATTGCTAGCCATTCGTTCCTCAAAGTCTTTCTTTGCCTTCCTTATCATCTTTTTACATTTCTTTTGCCAGAGTTTGACAGGGGTGTCAAAACTTTTTGTAAGGAGGGCCAGATTTGGTGGCTGAGAATGGGGGGGGGCAGCCCCCTGAACCTGACCCCCACTGAAAGCCCCAACTACTGACCCCTTGCAAGCCCCACCCACTGTGTTAGGGCATGAATAACACCCCTATGTTAGGGCATGAATAACACCCCTGTGTTAGGGCATGAATAAAAGTAAAAGTTTTTCCTTAACTGGGCTTCCCCAATTGCCTGTATGGAATAACTGAGAGAGGTGGGGCACATTGGTGCCCTGCCAGGTTTAAGACAGGGCAGGGCATCCCCCCCATGCATCAATTGCCAGCTGATAGATCTGTGTATGTGTGGGGGGGAGTAGCAGGCCAGTGGTGGTGGGCTTTTGCCTGAGATGCTTGCTTACCAGGCATTTTGTGGCTGCCCATCGTCCAACCTCCTTGTTCTCTTGCCGCCCCTGTGTACTCACATCAGCTGGTGTTCCGCCCGCAGCATTGCACCACTTCCCCCATGCATCCATTTCTCTCACAGCGGCTGGCAACACACCTACGGCATTGCACTGCGATTGGGAAAGGTGGACTAAGGAAGTGTGGGGGAGGCGGTGTGATGCCTTTGACAGGCCACCAGCTGCTGAGAGGTGGCGAGAGATGGCACGATGCTGTGCTAAGCCCCCACCAGCAGGAAGACTAGGGAGGTATGGGGGAGGTGGTGCAATACTGTTGACAGTCTGACAGCTGCTGTCAGAAAAATGGAGGCACAGTGCAATGCTGCTGGCAGACCACCAGCTGCTGTGAGTAAATGGCGGTGGTGAGGGAACAAGGAGGCTGGGCGATGGGCAGCCACAAAATGGCTGGTAAGCAAGCATCGCAGGCAAGAACCCTCCACCAGATCTATCAGCTGGTAATGGACACATAGGGACCCCCACCAGCCCCCTCCCCGGCACCGTGTGGCCTGCCTGGTGGTCTTAAATCTGGAGGGGCACTGATGCACCGCACTCCTGTCTGATGTTCCACACAGGTTATTGGGGAAGGCTTCTGTTCCCACTCTAGGCTGCAGCAGGAGTTTTGACATCCACCTGGTCACCTTGGGCCTGCTTGTTAAGGGTCCAGACATGGATGAAACACTCCTTGCTGTTGCCAAACAGAAAAGAGGGGCCCTGCTTTACGTGCAGGCCGTTCACCCCACCCCACTCACACACGTCATGATGTTTAGGGTGGCAGTCAGTCTGGCAGTGCTTGGCCCGAGGAGGGGAGGGAGGGGGTGGGCCAGCTAGTTATGGGCCAATCAAAATGGCCTGAAGTGCTGGATCTTGCCTATGGGCCGGCCTTTTACATGGATGTGCTACACTATTAACTGACAATAACTCCATGTTGTATTTCAGATATGCACAACTATACAGCTGCTATAGTTGTATATTGAGTGGAAGTAATATTATTGTTTCCCAGGTCTGCTATGTAGACAAACAGAATCAACATGTGACTCATCTTTGTTCTGGAGTTGGTGGGAAACAGCAGAATCCCCGCTGCAAAACTTTTTAACTAAAAGTCTGGGAAACTTCTTTTTAAACGTTTCCAAAAAAGTAGCCATGTTGTAGCATATCGACAAAACTGAAGGGGAAAAGAAAAGAAAGAGATGCAAAAAATTGTGGCATTTTGAAGATTAACAAAATTTTCAATGCAAGCTTTATATTTATTTAATTAATTAATTTTTTAAAACCTTGCCTTTCTCCTTGAAAAGGACACAAGGTGGCTTACAACACTGAAGGACAATATACAAAGTCTGAGACAGTGAGTGTAAAATACAAAAACATTAAAAATAAAATTCAAGGCTAAGAACAAAGACTTTGAAGAGGCATCTTGCATTATTAAGAAGCATTATTCAGGCTAACAATAATAAGTAAACAAATAAAAAATAAAGAAAAAAATGCCACTCCAAGTGGAAAGCAAAAAGTGGAATAACACAAGTAATACTACAAATTCAGTGCAAGCAGAAGTACATAACAGTCCATCTAAAAGATACAGTACATAATGGTATTCAGTCACTCACAGAAAGCTTGCCTAAAGAGAAACGTCTTTGCCTGCTTGTGAAGGACAGCAAAAATGGTGCTATGCTAGCCTGGCCTCCTGTGGGAGGGAGTTCCAGAGTTTGGGAGCAACAATAGAAAAGGCTCTTTCATGTGTTCATATCATACACGTTTGTAAAGGTGGCAGAATGGAGAGAAAAGCCTCTCCTAAAGACTATAGATGGGCACGAAACGAACAATTTTTCGTTTCCATTTTTGTTTTTCATTTCATTACATAACAAAATGACAAACGAATTTTGTCTCTAAAATGAAACAAACTATCAGAAACACCAGAAATTTTGTCGTGCGTTTCGTTTCCGTTACTGCAATATGAGTGAATTGCTTAAAATCCTAAAAAAATCACAAAAATTGAAATAAATTGTAACAAAATGGTAACGAAATGAACGAAAATGAAAATGAATTTTTGCAAAAATTTGCAAAAAAGGAAATGAACCAAAACGGACCCTCCAAACAACAAACGACAAACGAAATGCCATTTTTTTATTCGTGCCAATCTCTACTAAAGACCTTAGCATGTGAGCTGGCTCATGCTGGGAGGTACAGTTGTTAAGACAGTTTGGACCCAGTTCATCTAGGGCATTGTAAGTTAAAACCAGCATTTTGAATTGTGCCCAGAAACTGACTGGCAGCTGGTGTTGCTGCTGTAATAAGGGTATTATGTGATCCCTGTAACCAGCCCCAGTCAGCAATTGGAGACTTCCTGAAGTTTCCTAAGAGTTTCCATTGGTAGCCCCACATAAAGCTTATTGCAGTAATCCAGCCAGGAAGTGACTAGGCCATGTGTTATAGTGGCCAGAGCAGATCCCTCAAGAAACCGGTGTAGCACACTAGTTTTAGTTGTGCTAATGCACCTTGCCACTGCTGAGACCTGAGCATCTAGGCTCAAGCATGAGTCCAGAAATACCTCTAAACTGTGCACCTCTTTTTCCAATGAAAGGGTAACCAGTACAGGCTGCATCCCTGTTCCTTGATCTCCCTCTCAATTTTCCAGCAGCACTTCTGTTTACCTGGATTAAGTTTCAATTTATTAACTGTCATTAGCCCATTATTCCTAATATCAAATACAGATCAAAAAGTGAAGCAGGTTCCTTGAATCCAGGTGGCAAGGAGAGATAGAGTTGGGTATTATCTGCATACTCGTGAGTCGTGACACTCCAAAATTCCAAATAATATCTCCCAGTAGTTTCATGTAGATATTGAGGTACCCAACAGATCTGTGGCTGGGGTGCCAAATATGAACCACCTTCTGCATTCTTTTCTCTAGGAAGGACTTGAGCCATTGTAAAACAGTGCTCCTTAGTTCTCATTCCAGAGAACTGGTTCAGAAGGATACTATGGTTGATAGCATCAAAAGCTACTGGAAGGTCCAGTAAAACAAAACGAATGCAGATCCCTTATCCATTTCCCTGTGTAGGCTGGGCACCAGGGCAACCAAAGCTGTCTCTATCCCGTAACCAGGCATGAAGCCAGATTGAAATGGATTTAGGTAATTTGTCTCATCCAGAAAATTTTGGAGCAGAGAGGCCATAACCCACTCCAGCATTTTATTTAAGAAAGGGATTTTAGAAACTGGTAGGTAATTATTCAGTATATAGAGAGCTTTTTTAAATAGTGGTTTTACTATTGTATACATTAAGCATGCTAGAATCCTACCCTGTTGCAAGGAGGCATTCACCACTGCTCCTCCCACCCAATCAACCAATCCCTTGCTTGCAGTTTTCATGAGCCAGGAAGGGCAAGGAGCTAGCGCATACATGGTAACCTTCACCTCCCCAAGGGTCCTGGCCACATCATCAGGCCAACTTTCCATCAACTTCTTTCAACTCTACAGGCCACAATCAGCTCCCCAGTAAACCAGACAGCCAGCTTGGCTCTACTTTGTGAGAGGAGACTTTAGGGGCAATCATGTTGATTGCTTTTGCCATTTCCCCATTCCACAGATCAACCAGGGATTCAACAGAATCAACTGTCAAGGTGGCTGAAAACTCCCCATCTGGATCCATCAACCTCCAGGGACAGATTGACTTTCACTGGCCTACACCCCTGCAAAGGTTCTTGTGGGAACTTTTCTTTGAACAGTGTGTTCTGGAGGGCTGCAGTGATGCACACACACTCCTGGTGCCATGCTGCATATCTGGAAAAGAAGTGACCTTCCGTTTCTCCTGATCTTTTGCTTAGAAACAGTGCCAAAGGGCTAAAGGGCACCTACAGCCTATCCAAGCTCCTGTTTTTGCAAGGTCTCCAATCTATTGCTTGCAAACATAGATAAGATGAATAAAATGAATACTTCCGGGAGGAACACAGCAGTTTTGTGTATGTGTGTCTGCTCAGCTGGCTGAGAAAGGGATTTATCTCTGTCTGTTTTAAGTTCTGTAGCTAAGGTCAGCTTGTCTTCAAAACCTCTTCTGCGAATTCCCAGCAGGTTCTGAGAAAATCCTATTCTTCAGACATATGGAGTACAAATACACTAATGCCTTATCTTATGAATAGAGATGGGCATGAAATGAAAAATTCCATTCCATTTTGTTTCATTTTTAGTTTGGGAAGGGGGGTTCGTTTCGTGTTTCGTTTTGGTTCAGGTTCGTTATGTGTGTGGTGCTTGTGTATGACTATTTTTTTTGCTGGCCCCAGCACCCAAATGTTTCAAACTCCCAACTTTTCCTGCACTGATGGGGGGTGGCGGAAGGTGGGAGTTCTAAACTTTTTTTTTGCCTCCCCATCATGCACGTCAGCAGATAGGCACTGGGGGAGGTTTTTTATTTATTTATTTTTGCCTCCCCCAGTGCCCATCAGCTGGTTTGCAGACTGGGGGAGAGAGAGAGAGAGAGAGAGAGAGCACCCCAGCGATTCCTCGTTGGAAAGTATTGAACCAATGCATTCCAATGGGGAAAAAATTTCTCCATTGAAATGCATTGAACCAATGCATTTCAATGGAAAAAGCCTTTCCCCCCACCCCATTGGGTGGGGGGAAAGGCTGGAGGGTTTTTTTTTTGCCTCTCTAGTGCCAATCAGCTGATGTGCGGGCTGGGGGAGGCAAAAAAGCTTAAACCTCCTGCCTTTTCCTCCCCAACATGTGCACCAGCTGATCAGCGCTGGGAAAGGCCAGAAGCCTGCGGTTTCCCTCGCCCCATTGAGCGTGTTGAGGGGGAACCACAGGGTTTTCCCTATAGGAATGCATTGCTAATGCATTCCTATGGGAAAACAAAATGGAACAGAACGAAACAGAAATTTCTGTTTCGTTTCATTTTGTTTCTCCAGAGTTTTTTTCCTAAATGAGTAACCATTTCATGCCCATCTCTACGTATGAGCATAATTCGTTCCAGAAACATGCTTGTAAACCCAAACACTCTCATATCAAAGCAAATTTCCCCATAAGAAATAATGGAAACTCAGATGATGCATTCTGGGGTCTCATATACCACATACTGTACACACAAAATGCCAAAACTCACAAAAGAAGTTGTCTAGAAATTCATGTCCACACCATGGTTTAGGTACCTGGCTGTAGAATCTGCTCTGTTTGGGACTAAGGACTTGATTTAACTTTGTGTTTTTAATGTGACAATAATAAAGTGCAATTTGTAGCCATATATGCACTTGACTAGGTGCAACATGACTAGAAATGGTTTGAAAAATAAGAAAGGATATTGAAAACAAATTAAATATAAATATAAATATAAATAAATATAAAGAAAAATAAAACCCTAACCTGCTCTCCCATTTGAAAAATTTCCTGGCTGGTGCAAAGGAGACCTCTCTTCCTCTCTCCTCCTTCTGCTTTGAAATATGCCTATGACAGAATGTTCCAGACAATCACCCTAAATGGGGGGAGCCACCATTGGCTCACTTGTGATCATGTGACCTGTTCCCATGCTTGTATTGTAAGATACTGTTTGTTGATCAAAGTAAAATTTAGAAGAAATGTTTGCTTGTCTTGCAAAATGTTCTTAAACCAAAGTATTATTGTGTATGTTCTCAGTATTTATACATATTTCCATGGTGGTGAGAATCATGAGCAGGTGAGCAAATACTAGGCAAATTAGTGACTTGTTAACGAAGGAATGTGATGATTACTCTGTTTATTACTTGAGGTAACAGGTCCCTTCCAGGAGATAAGTTGCATGTGAGGTAGACTTTTTTTGGCATAGAAATGTAAAAATTGGTTTTGAGACAGAGTCCAGATATTACAGAAAGTTGGGCTTTGATATATAGAGTGCTCTATGAAAATGTGCTGGAATTTGTTTACACATTTCTGCTCTCTTCCTCTCCAGTATCCCTTTGCAGTTCCTTTTTTCTACAGTAGCCATTTTGAAATGCCAGTTCTGAGGCAGTCTAAAATTTCACCCTGGTTGGCACCTCCTGGCTCAAGTAATTAACAGCCGTATTGTCCTGTTCCTACATTAATGAACCACTGTCACGTTATCTATTATTGATATCTCACCTGCTCATGACTCACAATCATGGGGATACAGAAGACCTGTATTTGTACTTCTTGAACTTGAACACAAAAACATCCTGTATGAATAGTTTTGGACTTACTGTAACATCTACCTTCCCAAAGGATGGAGGTGTTTGAGTTTCTATGAGAGACAGACTTGTAAGTGAAACAAAAGATGACAAATGATCCCTAAAAGTACACCTACCTGTACACGTGAAGCCTATTGTAGATGACTGGTTCTATTAAGGGGCCCTGCCTGCCTCAGAGCATGTCTCCTGGTATTCTGCATCTGTTAACATTGAGGTCATAGAACACTTTGCAGGTTCGATCCTTATGAAAATAAATTGCCCACACCTGGGAAAGATCAATTTCATAGTTTAGAGCCTCTAATTCAAATCCTTAGCTGCAAAAAGGGAAAGGAGAATAAGAGAGAAGGGGGAGGAGGGGAAATGGCATGTCTATAGATACGCTTGGTTAATGGTGACAGGAACAACCATCAATCAAATTCCTCATATTGATTGGCTACATCTGTCTCCTCAGTTGGAAACAGACTCTCTCAGGTAATTTTGATTTATAAAGGAGGGAGCTGCTTTTAGGCATCTTTATACAAAAGAGTCAATTTGTCTATATAACAGCATTAACAGATTTAGACAATAATACTTTATGTTATGTAACAATGAGTCAGCTCCAGGAAGAACAAATTGAATTAGTCACCGAGATTCTATATCTTTCTATGGGGATCTTGAGGGAAGTGATGCCACTCTCCTTATCTTTAAAATAATATAACATTGTGCCCCTTACCTCAATCTAAGAAACTATTTTGAAACCATATTTATACAATCTTTTAAAAAGGACACTGTTTTGTGTGTGCTTATAACACCACAGTTAGAGAACACAAGCAGTTAAAAGGAGAGTAAATCTCCATGTAAAGTTATGAGTGATGGAAACTAACATTGAAAACATAGTGACAATGTAATCACACAAAGTTATAAGTGGTTATAAACACAAAGTCTATGTGATCCTATAGATTCATATGAAAGACACATAATAGGTAGTCCATCATTCAGGGAAAGCTTGCCTGAAGAGAAAGGTCTTTGCCTGTTTCCAGAAAGACACCAGAGATGGGGAAGTCTTGGCCTCTAGAGGAAGGAAGTTCCAGAGTCTGGGCGGAGCAGCCAAGAAGGCCCTTTCATGTGTTCCCACAAGACTACCTGTGAGGGTGGTGGAATGGAGAGAAAGACCAATCCTGATGACCTTAACACCCGAGCCAGTTCATACTGTAAGATTTGCTCTTTAAGGTAGATAGGAATTGGGTCATATAGTGCTTTGTAGGTTAAGGTCAGCACTTTGAATTGTGCCCGATAGCTGATTGGCAGCCAGTGGAGCTGCTTTAATAGGGGTATAATGTGATCTTTGTATCCCACCCCAGTCAGCAATCTGGTTGCTGCATTTTGAACCCATTGAAGTTTCCTGAGACTTTTTAGCACATTACAGTAGTCTAGCTGGGACATCACTAGGGCACATGTCACCATGGCCAGAGCAAGTTTCTCAAGAAATGGGCATAACTTGCATACTAGCCTTAATTGTGCAGTTCAAGGATGGGTGCAAGAGCACCCCCAAGCTACGTACCTGATTTTTCAATTGGAGGGTTACCCCATCCAGTACAGGTTGTATCTCTATTCCCTTGTTCTCCCTTTTGACTGACCAGAAGCACCTCTGTCTTGTCTGGGTTTAGTTTCATTTTGTTCATCCTCATCCAGTTCATTCCAAAGATATCTCTCCCACCCCAATCTATAGGTCCTGTACCTTATTCCTGTTTTTCTTATTTCTTTAATGTCAATTTTGACTATATAGAAAAAGCCTGTAACTAAAAAATAAAATGAAAATAAAGGGTCTCTGGAAGAGGGGAAAACAAATGAGAGGAACCATGAAAAGGACTTGAAAGAAAAGTTTACAAAGGACCCCATACAAAATCCACTGCTGAAAAGATGATCGAATTAAGGGGAAAAGCTGTTAATGTAATTTTTTTAAATGGGAGATGATTCAACTTAATTGCCTTCCAAACAAAAGATAAAATGAAGGAACATTACAAAAAAAAAAAAAAAACAGGAGATATTTTTATGCAGGCTGGTTAACCTGAGGGGACAGGGTTTGATGACGCTTGATGTAGTTTACTGAAATTATGGTTGCAATAAAATGTGTAGCAGTACACGTAGTACCACAACAGTACACTGTTTAGGACATTGTCCTTCCATGACTAATTTTTCATTTTAAACACCTAATGAGAGCATTCTCTGCAAATTGGTATGGGGATGAGTCCACTTTATTAAGGTTTAGCAGGAATTTTGACAGCTCCAGCCTTCCTGTTTTCTTTCCTTTGCAGTGTGTTGCACAGCATATTAGTTAACAAAACACCATTTACCATTTCATGTGAATAGAAGCAGGGCTCAGAGATGGAAAATATTCTTTTTCTTGAACTGCAGCTGTCAGATTTCCTACAGCCATAGTTGTGTATGTGCCTAGATTGATGTATATGGCATGGATAACACCTTGGAACTCATAATGCATGCCAGAGTACCCAGGAAGAGGAGGAATATATTCATACAAATTATTGTCAACCCATGATCCAGGAAAGGGGCTTCTATACTACTGTTGCAGAATGAGCTCCCCTCTATTGAGATTACAGACCACTAGAGGCACAGTTACACCTTAGCCTTTGGGTAAGGTGGAAGCAAATGGTATGATAGAACTAGGACTCACAGAGTCAAAGATCTGGGATTTTCTGAGCACTAGGCACTTTGACATCATGTCCCACCCTTTCCCCTCAACTTCCTTGGTCCCTCTGTGTTTGGCTTTAACCCTATGCAACACCTGGGTTAGTTTATTGTTACAAACTATTCCTGTTGCAGTTAAAAGTACATTGATACCTCTTAAGACAAATGCCTTGTAAAATAACAAACTTGTAGGAAGAAAAAAATTCTGGGAACAGGCATGCTTTGCATGTCAAAAAAATTCCCTATGGGATGCTTTGCAAGACAAAAAAACTGTTCTGCATGTACCCAGGGGAAAAAAACCCAGTTATTTTTGCCTTTATTCAAGCCTTCAGAACAGATTAATCTATTTTCAATGCATTCCTATGGGAAACCACATTCCATAAGTCAAAATTTTCTTAAAACAAATTGACCCGTAGAATGAATTAAATTTGTTTTAAGAGGTACTGCTGTATTTGAAAGCAGTTTGCTCTTGAAGAGGAAATTAAGAGACCATAGCTTTACAAAAGACCTGTTTTTCTTTTGTTAATAGGGGCAGATGTGTTTGTCTGCATTTGTGAACCCTTCTTAGTTAGGCAGGTTGGCTATGGAGATATTTGTTACGAGTAGCTGCACTCATCTGGATGACTGATAAACTGGATGGAAGCCCATGCAATCATGGCTCCAGCTCATGTACAAGCAGACATGTGCAGTGTATATATATAACCCTCCCTTTTACAGATATTCAGTCATCTGTGAAGAGGGAGGTACCCTATATAATGCACAAGGGAAGGGCAGAAGTCAGGCTTCTGTTTGCAGAGAGGGCTGCAAATTAATAGCATTGTCCCCACTCTTCTTCCTAGCATTTTCCCACTGGTGCGGGGTCCATTTAATATCTTTCTCACCACTGTCTCACATGAGATTGGAGTTTGGGAGCCAAAACCTGACACCAGAGAGCAACACTTCCTGGTTGTTATAAGTGTTGGGCCTTTCTGGAAGTTGCAGTGGAGGTGGCAAATCATTATTTCTGCCCTCCTATCTCTGGAACTCTCTTCATCCTATTTTGGTACCTGGAAGACTGCAATAGCGAGTGGCAAACAACATTGGGAGACCAAGTTTTGCAGTCTTCTTGAATCCATCATATGGATGTGAATAGCTGCTTTCCCCACGGTGCCTACTGTGCCAAACATAATGGAGTCAGTGAAAATAGCAACACAGCAGGAAGCCTGTGTTTACAGGTGAGAAGGTATTTTTGTTCAAGCTGTTCGCTGTGGCATTTACTATGGCTAAAATGACATCTGTAGGGTCAGCAATATGAATTATGTTTTATTTCATTCCAATTATAGAGTCCCTTTGAAGATAACAAAAGTATTGTTATAAGGGAAATCCAGATTTCTGTTATGTTGCTTACGAAAAATACAGGCCCTTTCCCTACTTTAAAAGAGATTTCTTGACTTTGTTCCTGATGAAGCATAACACCGAGGGTCTCACATTCTTTTCTGAACAGGAATGGAGTTTAAGGTTTGTTTAATTGCTTTGCTGCACAAGGCCCCAAGTGCTTTTTTTCTGGCAAAAAGCCATTGAAAGGCATTGAAAGAGGGAGCCCCACTAATGTCAAACTCTCTGACAATAATCTAAAACAACGTGTGAAAGTTTTAGAGAACTAGAAAACTACTGTTGCATCTGCCCTGCCTTCAGTGGAGTTAAGTTCACCTGAGACCTCGTCTTTGTGCGAGATGCATGTGGGCAGTTGGGGTCAAGTCTGGTTTATTGTTAGTCACAGGTCCAACCTGACTCCCTCTGGGAAATTTCTGCAACCCAACCCTCTGTCCCCTGTAGTGGCTTTTCTTCTGAAGTATTTTCCAAAGGGTTGTTTAGTCATGGTCTGATGATTTCAGATTGGTCATCAGAATGGGGATGCCAATCCTGGAATTTCAAAACCTGGGCTTCCCTCAGCTTTCTTACAGTTTTTAGGATCCATGGCTAATGGCTGTCCATTGAGGCAGCTCTCATAGCTCTGCTCTCATCTTGTGTTTCAGAAGGGCCCACTTGAAATTTTGCACACGTACCAACTGGGAATTCCTTTGGGGTAGGGCTGCACTCCTTCAGCACCTCATCCCCAATGGTCCAGAACCTTGATATAGTGCCAGATTTCTGTAGAGCTGGAAAAAAATGAAGATAAAAGCAATAAAATAATCAAGAGACTACAGTGACTCCATTATTAGGAACTCTTACAGCTTTAGGACCTTTTTAATTTTACAAAAAGATGATTAAGAAGATATATATGGCATGGAGGAAATGGACATGGATAGTGTCCCCACTGATAATGGGGTATCCAGCACCCGGGAAGAGCATGTATTACACCCTTCAAAGCTATGGACCATTAGCACTCACTGAGTATATCAGTCCAGAAGTGAACTTCTTTTGCCACTCAAACACATAATTAAAGTAAAATGTACAATCAAATTCACACTCAAATTTACTTAAAATCACCTGGTTTTGATCTGTGCACATTTTTGAATAACAGTTTTGAACTCTACATTGAAATTTCTCTCAGTTGACAGTATTGCTAGTATTGCTAGATTACTCAGTCTTTCTTGGTTCATTGTAGATCTCTGATATATTTTGACTAAGGGCACTTTTGCACGACCCATAAAATCCGAGGCAAAGGGCTCCCAGATGCATAGCTTAAAATTGTTTTCCCACCAGCTCTGGACTTTAAAAAAAATTAAGTATGACCATGCCCATCTAAGCGCGTCCCAGCGCATTTTCCAAGTACCTGGTCTCCGAAGGTGAAAGATTTCTGATGCGTATTTCAAAGCAGTGAGTGCCAGGCTCTCCTCCCTTCTGTTTTTTTTTTTGTCCCCCCACCCCTTTAAGAGACTGGAATGCTTCCCGGGGCTGCTCCTGATTGCAGAGTGGAGGTGAGCCTGCATTCTTTCCTCCCTTTTTTCCTCCCTCCCCCACGCAGATAGGAGCAAGGGAGTGCGGAGGGGTGGGAACACAGCAAGAGGAGCAAACCCCCAAGATCTCTGGTATGAATTTAAGTTGCCAGCGGATCTTAGGGATCGTGTAAAAGTGCCCTAAGTTTTGAGAAACTTCCTTCACAACTGGCAGTTAAAACAGTGATAGTTAAAAAGTTTCTTAATATTTTAGTCAGAACAAAGTTAGTCAAACTCTCTTGCATTTTCCACCTGTACAGTTAGCAATCTGCTCAACGAGATTGACTTCCTTATACTTAATAATATGGGGCCGAAGGTGATGCATTTTGGCAACCATAATTGCAGAATAGACTTAGTACCTGTGTGCTGAATTTGCTCATTGATAAGGTCATCTTTTCAGTATCCAACAATGCCTGGATTTGCAGGAAAACAAATTGCTGGTGAATTCCCTTTACTTGCATTATACATTTTCTAATTTCTCCCTTAAACTAATCAATTGCTTTGACTTGTTCTCTCTGTGTTTCTTATAGTACGGACAAGCTAGCATCACAGCTCTGCTCATCAGGCTTCTACTTATGTCTTCCAGCTCTTCTCGCTACAGAAATGTTATACATTTTACATATCCATAGAGCTTTCTCAGTTGCCATTGGCACTAGACAGTCTTGTTTTTCCTAGGAAAATAGATCATCACCGAGCATCATTCACCTCAGTAAGTGCACGACCCTTGGTTTCTGAAGTTTCTCCTGGCCCATCTTTCAATGCCTCCAAAGTTTCTACTATTTCCTCAGTGTTCTCAGGAAGTACGTGTACAGTGTCATGCTTTGAACTCAATCTGGTGTCAGATGGTCACTTTACAAGAATTGGTACATGCTCCTTAAGAATGTCTCACCTATGGGTGAAGGGTGAGAAAATTTTGTATATCCATTCCACAGTGCCAAATAAAGTAACAAACCGTGTACCAACGCCATCTTCACACACACCATCTAGACTGAGTGAATGATTGTTACATGGCACTACTTTGGGATTTATATCCAAAATGCATTTCTGTACAACATTAATGTGTCCAACCATTGTTGGGATTCATATCCAAGATGAGTTTCTGTACACCACTAGTATGTCCAGCAATAGCTGTGGCATTGTCATATCCTTACCCATTGCAGTGATCCAGTTTATGGCCACCTGCTTGCACCTTGTCACAAATCTGTTCTGCAATGACATCAGCTGATTTCCTATCTAACTGAACAAAGTCAATGAAAGACGCTACCACACTGACGTCAGTATCTTCAGTGTGTACATTTCAAACCACTTGGGACATCTGGTCAGTGTGAGAAATATCTGGAGTGCTATCACACATGATAGCAAAATACTTGGCCTTTGCCATTTTTTTTAAAGATAGCTGTTCTAATGTGATCACCGAGCAAGCTGATGAACTCATTCTGTGGAGAGAGAGAGATGGCACAACGTATTTGTCTGTCTGCTAAACTTTGTGAAGATGCAGATTGGCTACATCTCTTGACAAGTTCACTTTTCAGATTTTCATCCTCAGTTTCAGGTCAACAGCCAGTATCAGTGAAGACTTTTAGGTCCATACCTCTTTGCCAGAATGTTGGGCTGAGTAGAAGTATTCTCAGGCAAAGCTGTTTCTGCTTCTAAAGCAACAACCCAAGCCAGTTGCTCCTGCTGGATCTTCCTCCTCTTTCTCCCCTGTGCACTTGATTCTTTTTTTTTCCTGCTTGGCATCATGGCTGCCATGGAATGTGTAGACCTGTCGTGTTACTAGGGGGAGGGGACATTTATTCATTTTTATGCCTTGCTCATTTTTTCACACGTTACCATCAAGTAATGACTTTATAATAAAAAATAACTATTGTTCGGCAAAACAATTATCCTAAAACATGCTATAGACTGAACCTACAATGGAAAGGGTGTGCAATATTGGTATTTCTTCAACACAAACAAGAAGTGGTGAAGCATGACTAATATGGAGTCAGAGAGCGTTTAGCCACCAAATGCATTTTTAATTAGGATTTTTAATATGCAAAATAAATTAGAATTATACAATTTATCAATTCAAATTCTGTACAGAGACAAACTATCTTGTGTATTAATAACTGATATATATTTTTTTGGCCCAGAGTACAGTGCACACAGGCCTTTATGCATCAGTTTACCACTCAGGGGCATGGTGGCTCAACAGACTAAGGCTCCAAATACTGATGGCTGCAAAGTTAGCAGCTCGGCGGTTCAAATCCCAGGTGTCATGCAGCAGAGCGAGCTCCCGCTGATAACCCCAGCTCCTGCCAACCTAGCTGTTTGAAAACATGTAAATGCAAGTAGGTAAATAGGTACCACCATAAAAAGTGGGAAGGTAAAACAGTGTTTCCTTGCAGCCATGCCAGCCACATGGTCACGGACTTGCACAACACTGGCTCTTCGGCTTGAATACGGAGATGAGCACCGTCCTTAGAGTTGGACATGACTAGCATGCATGTGCGGGGGGAACCTTTACCTTTACCTTACCTATCACTCACACTCTCCATGCTATGCCACCAAAGCAGGCTTGCCCCAGGACATTCATTTGCCCAAACCTGTTTGTACAAAAGGAGGTTGTTGCTACAGTACAAGAATACATTTAATTTTTTGAAATATTTTAAATCCATAGGCAGCCACTCTTGCATAAGTGGAGATATATGTCTGATTTCTACCAGTTAACTGCAAGGTGAATTGAAAAAATGTCCAGCCTTCAGGAGGAACTCTTCATGTCTAGGTGGAGGTACAGCAGGAATGAAGAGGAAGGAAACATCATTTTCTACCAGGAAAATCCTATTCAAGATGATTCCCTATCCATGCTCCTCTGTGTTTGTTTATGTAGTTTGCCACACATGTTCATAACCAGGAGTAGTGACCCATCAAGAGACTAGCCATTATCAATGCACATGATTAGGTTAAATATATACATACATTATGATTAGGAAATAAATGTCCTTCTACAAAAGTCCATTTTGCATGTGGCGAAATACAGAGCTGCTCAGTTTGTCCGTCATATATAGGTGCAAAGCATGCCGAAACTGGAATGGTGAAATGAGTAGAACATGCCTTGGTTGAGAGGTCAACAAGCATGCAATCCAAAATCATGTGAAGTTCAACAGAAATTAGAGATGGGCACGAAATGAGCGATTTTTCATTTTCATTTTTGTTTTTTCATTTCATTACGCAACGAAAATGCAACAAATTTTTTTAAAAAAACAAAATGAAAACAAAAATGAAACGACCAAATTTGCCATGTTTTTCGTTTTCGTTGCAGCAGATGCATTGAACTAAAAAGAATGCTAACGAAACAGCAATTTTTTGTTTTCATTTTCATTTTTTCATTTCGTTACCTAACAAAACGAAAATGATTTTTTTTGCAAAAAAAGTCACAAAAATGAAAACGAACCGAAACGGACCCCTAAATGACCAAACGACAAACGAAACACCATTTTTTTGAGTCGTGCCCATCTCTAACAGAAATATTTACATCATGACTTGGTTTGATTTTGTGCAAAAACAAAAAAGAAAAAAGAAAAAAAGAAAAAAGGAAAATAGACATCTCTGGGGAATTATAACACAGAAAGACTTTGTTATTTTGAACAGTCTGGTTTTTGAAGCCTACAGGATAGCATTTAATTACTGAGACAGTTTAGGAAGCAGTTTGCTCCCCACTTGCTGGTTTTAATTATCACTGTTTTTAGTCCAAAATGTACCCAAAGCTAGTCAACAACAGCTATATTCCTAATAGGTTTGATTGACAGAGAGCAGCTGCAATTAAATAAAGGCTTGTAAATAAATGAATCGCCGTTTGTGCTCTTATTGTGAAGTGGTTTCTTTGTTCTTGTCCATACAGCACTTGCTTGAGAAGAAAAGAATTTCAGACTTCCACATCACAGCTTTCTTGTGTGCTGAAACAGTCCATAAATATTCTACAGTGCTTCTATCAATGTTGATTGTTTGGCGTCCCATTGCATCTTGTAACAGCTTTCTTTTCATCACCCCACTTAAACTAACTTTTATTCATGTTAATGACAGTCATATTAATTTTGATGTGCCTGCATTAAGACCTTAGGTGTCCCCTGATAATCGTGGACAGTTACGACTAATGGGCGGCATAAGGAGGATGAGAGTGAATCCATTATATCTCCAACTAATGTATCATGGCCAAGTTAAATGAAGCTGAAAACTCTTAGCTAATACACCTTATTTCCCTTAAAGATGAACTTCAAAATATGCAGTGCAGTTTTAACGATTCTTGACAGTCTGAAGAAGAAAAGTGCAAAGCACAGCAACCACTAATGGTAATACTAATTTACATTGAAAATTGCTAAAAGTGGTATGTAATTCAGGGTTATAACTGTCCCTCACTTTAAGGTAATGTTTGTCAAACTGTTCCAGGGCCACAATCTAGCAAATATTCCTCAGGTTTAAAAAAGGAATGGAAGGCTAGCTTTTCCAAATGTCAGATTACCTTCTACTAGTATTCGTTCTTTACAGTATACTGGTGATATGGTGGAAACAATTGCCCTTTCCGAAAGCTAAGGTACAACTATATTAGATTGGCTGAAATCCTGTTCAGAGTGTAAGCCCAAGCATAACCTTCTGTCCTTTCCTTCATTGTAAGTAAGCCATGGCTGTTGTGATTCACGCGGGCGCACTGGATTGAAGTGTGCAAGGCTTCCTCACTCCAACGCTTTCAGCAACAGCAGCCTGTTTAGTAGGGAGGATCAGACAGAAAGTTATGCCTGAGCTTACACTACAAATGGGGATCCAGCTGTTAAACTGGTAATTGGTCAGAGTGTTTCTCCTTTAATCATCTCTTTTGGACATTCATTTTACCCAGGCTTTGATGGTGGTCACCCCAAGAGAGGCCCGGACAACTATGACTAGGAACTGGACCTTTTTGGGGTGCTTGCAGCACTATGAAACGCATTGCCTGTAGGCATGCACCAGCCTCCCTCCCTCTTGACTTTCAGGAGATGTGTGAAAGCTGAGATTTTCAAGGAGGACTTTAAGATCATCGGCTCCTTTCATGACATTCTTGCCAACCCACAATTCAAATCTGAATGTTGCTTGCCATTGCCTATAATCCCCCCCATTTATTCTATATCATTTATATGCTTTGCATATGGCGAGAGGGTGTGTGCTTTAATTTGTTGCTAACCACACCAAGCAATGACTTGCCACTACAGTAGATTGGCAGTATACATTTTTTTTTAAAAAATCATAAGTAACAAAATGAAACAAAATGGGTGGGCATGAAACGAAACGAAACATCATTTTTCTGTTTCATGCCCATCCCTAGTTTTGTGACATGTGCACACAGTGGCCACCTCACTGTTTATCCCTGCCTCCAGGTCATTTATGAACAGATTGAAAAGCACCAGATCCAGGACAGATCCCTGGGGCACACCACTTCTCACCTCTCTCCATTGTAACAGAGCAGTGTAATAGGTGCTGCTGCTCCCAGGCATTTCCCCAGTAATGTCTATGAAAAGCTCTAAGACCTCTTATGCGCTGGTCTGGTTTCAGTGCTCTCCTGCTTTATCTGTTGGACTCCAGGAAGGTCTTTATCGTATAGTGTGGATAGCTTTCGAAAGAAGATTGTTGTAATTACCTTGGTTTCCCAGACATTTTGCATGAGCCAAAGCTCAAAAAGCCCATTCCAAGCAGTAAATGTGCGATAGCATCCAGCACAGCACATCTGTTGCAGATTTTACATTTACTATTCTTGTTCTCTTTCTGAGCAGTTCCATCCTTTTTGTAGCTATCTGCACACAGCCCATTTAAAAAAATTAGGCTGTGAACTCAGCATGTCCCCCTTTTCAGCTTGGCTTTGCACCCCAACCTCAGCCATCTCAGCTTATCTTCATGCCCCCCCCCAGCTTGGCACTTCTCACAGCCCAGTGCCTGGGTAAATGCCAAGCTCACCCACCCTAGTAGGTCAACCCTGCTTTCAGCTGTAGAAGAGACCCGTCAACCTAGCCTGCTGTCTTGAAAACCCACCACTTTAAAAAAGTAATACTGCAGCTGGAAGAGGCTGTCAGCATCCCAGGCTGGAATACCATGGGAGTTATCATAAAGAGAATTTAATGAGGCACTTACCAGCAGAGATAGTGTGAAGACAATTATGACAATAAGAGAAGAGACTGCAACCACTCATGAGACCAAAGAGACCTTTTGCTACTCAACTCAGAGCTCCTTCCTTACCATCAATGGGACATTCTTTTAGATTTTTAGACCTTTCTGGCCAAATTAATTCCTTTTTATTAATTGGCCTATTGAATGGATTAAATATTTAACAGCTATCCTTCTGAGCCATGTCCATGTGCATCCAATAGAGTGACAGAAGAGGAAAATAAAAAACCAGTAAGCAATACATGGACGTGAATATTCAATTGCTGCTGTCCATCTCTCATCCGAATGTTTGTGAACATATTTTGATACATTTGCTGTGCAGAAAATTGTTGGGTGCCTGCCAAGCAGGTTTTCATCTGTTTTGTATAAAGATGTTGCTCGCATCAGCTACACTTTATGAGTCTGGAGAGAGACTCTGACATTTAGTGCAGTCTTCCAGTAAGTAGATAATTACGAAGGAAATTCTGAACAAGACACCTGTTAAGCAAAATGTGAAAGACATTACTTGGTAAATAACTATGGTAATTAAAGCTTTGTTTGTGCTGATTTATTTTGTTACATTCATCCCACCCATTTTCATCAACACACAGAGCTGGGCTGGCGTACAAGCTAGCAGTCACGCATGCTGTGAAAAAGACCTTTAAAAGCAATTTTAAAAAAGCCTTTTCAAGTGTTCATAGTTTTATATTTATTTCATCTAGAAGTACATGTTGTTGTTGTTCAGTCGTTCAGTCGTGTCCGACTCTTCGTGACCCCATGGACCAGAGCTCGCCAGGCCTTCCTATCCTCCACTGCCTCCCGGAGTTTTGTCAAATTCATTTTGGTTGCATCAATGACACTGTCCAACCATCTCATTCTCTGTCGTCCTCTTTTCCTTTTGCCTTCGATTTTTCCCAGCATCAGGGACGTTTCCAGGAAGTCCTCTCTTCTCATGAGGTGGCCAAAGTACTGGAGCCTCAGCTTCAAAATCTGTCCTTCCAGTGAACATTCGGGGTTGATTTCTTCCAGAATGGATAGGTTTGATCTCCTTGCAGTCCAGGGGACTCTCAAGACTCTTCTCCAGCACCACAGCTCAAAAGCATCAATTCTGCGGCGATCAGCCTTCTTTAAAGTCCAGCTCTCACTTCCATACATCACTACTGGAAAAACCATAGCTTTAACCATCCTGACCTTAGTTGGCAAAGTGATGTCTCTGCTCTTTAGGATGCTATCTAGGTTTGCCATTGCTTTCCTCCCAAGAAGCAGGCGTCTTTTTATTTCGTTGCTGCAGTCGCCATCTGCAGTGATCAAGGAGCCCAAGAAAATAAACTCTGTCATTGCCTCCATTTCTTCCCCTTCTATTTGCCAGGAGGTGATGGGACTGGTGGCCATGATCTTAGTTTTTTTAATGTTGAGCTTCAGCCCATTTTTTTCACTCTCCTCTTTCACCCTCATTAAGAGGTTCTTTAATTCTTCCTCACTCTCTGCTATTAGAGTAGTATCATCTGCGTATCTGAGGTTGTTGATATTTCTTCTGGCAATCTTAATTCTGGCTTGTGATTCATCCAGACCGGCCTTTCTCATGATGTACTCTGCATATAAGTTAAATAGGCAAGGTGACAGTATACAGCCTTGTGGCACTCCTTTCCCAATTTTAAACCAGTCAGCTGTTCCATATCCAGTTCTGATGGTTGCTGCTTGTCCCACATATAGATTACTTAGGAGACAGATAAGGTGGTCAGGCACTCCTATTCCTTTAAGGACTTGCCATAGTTTGTTGTGGTCTACACAGTCAAAGGCTTTGGCATAGTCAATGAAGCAGAAGTAGATGTTTTTCTGGAACTCTCTGGCTTTCTCCATAATCCAGCGCATGTTGGCGATTTGATCTCTAGTTCCTCTGCCCCTTCGAAATCCAGCTTGTAGTTCTGGAAGTTCTCTTTCCACATACTGCTGAAGCCTGCCTTGTAGAATTTTGAGCATAACCTTGGTAGCATGTGAAATGAGTGCAATTGTGCGATAGTTGGAGCATTCTTTGGCATTTCCTTTCTTTGGAATTGGGATGTAGACCGATCTTTTCCAGTCCTCTGGCCACTGCTGGGTTTTCCAAATTTGCTGGCATATCGTATGCAGCACCTTTACAGCATCCTCTTTTAAGATTTTAAAGAGTTCAATTGGAATGCCGTCACCTCCACTGGCCTTGTTGTTTGCAATGCTTTCTAAGGCCCACTTGACTTCACTTTCCAGGATCTCTGGCTCCAGGTCAGCAATTACGCTATCTTGGTTATCAGGGACATCCAGATCTTTCTGATATAATTCTTCTGTATATTCTTGCCATCTCTTCTTGATCTCTTCTGCTTCAGTTAGGTCCCTACCATTTTTGTCCTTTATCATATCCATCTTTGCACGAAATACCCCTTTAATATCTCCAATTTTCTTGAACAGATCTCTGGTTTTTCCCTTTCTGTTGTTTTGCTCTATTTCTTTGCACTGTTCATTCAAGAAGGCCGCCCTGTCTCTCCTTGATATTCTTTGGAAGTCTGCATTCAATTTTCTGTATCTTTCCCTTTCTCCCTTGCATTTTGCGTCCCTTCTCTCCTCCGCTATTTGTAGGGCCTCGTTGGACAACCACTTTGCTTTCTTGCATTTTCTTTTCTTTGGAATATTTTTCATTGCAGCCTCCTGTATAATGTTGCAAGCCTCCATCCATAGTTCTTCAGGTGTTCTGTCCACCAAATCTAGTTCCTTGAATCTATTCTTCACTTCCACTTCCACTGTGTATTCCACTGTGTATTCAAGAAGTACATAGCAATGTGTTTAATCTGAAGTATTGCAGATTTAAAGACCATTTATAGGCCAAAGCAGTTCATATCAGAGATGTTGTAAATTAAAGAAAGAGACATTACAATCATGAACGATCTATTTAAAGAGCTTATTTCTCCCCATTCTTCCCCAAATGCTGTCATTTCACTCTAAGTTTCCACAGTGGAACAATTAGAGCTTGCTGCTTCTTGAAGAACCCCTGTTGTAGCTTGTTCCGAGAGGAGCCTTTGTCCACCGACTGTCCTGCTGACTCAAAACTGTGTTTAACAATAATTAATCTCTGTAGCTCTTAAGGTACAGAATCTCACAGTCTTGTTCCCAAAGGAAAAATGGTACAATTTCCTGCATTGCTAGAGGTCACACTAGTCCAGATCTTTTTGTTCGCCATTACAGTCCTTCAGCCACTTTAAACTGCCACCCTACTGTCATCAGTGACAATGTACTCTTTCACTCATGCATCCAATAGAAACTTTATTTTGAACTCGCTTCATAGTTGGACTTGTTCCTATCTTACCTTTTGTCTTTTATCTTTGCTGTCTAGCTGCATGAGACCTCCTTTCTTCACTCTCCCTTGCTCCAAGGTCTTTTGAGCACAGCTCAATTGCTTCTTCTAAACCTATAACTTCTATACAGCTTTCTTTTAACACTTTCCCTTCTAACCAGGCTGACATGCATTTCACTCGGCAGTCTTGAGCGTGAGTTCCCTGCACTACTCACACATGTACTTTCAGTGCAGGGCATGTTGTCCTGTCCCCAGGTTCCTCTTAACACCTTCTCTCACAGGGCCAGCAAAAACACAAAGATCCGAAATCACTTTAATAAACAGTGTCCTCTGGCCTTTCAGAGATTGAATGGCTGAAATCGTCTTGCAGAAATCCACAGGCACAAAAGGTGGCAATGTCACCAACCACATATGTTAATCTTTAATTTCAAGTTGTCTATCCAAACTCCTGCCCCAAGGGTCCTTAGGAATCCCATTTGGCCCGCAGAGGCCATTGGGAGCCTTGGGATGGGGAAAGAGACTTGACCATGCAACTCCACCAACCAGCCAACAAGCTGTATGTCACATAAATGATTGTGGACTGCAGCTTATTTCTTAAAATGCATGGAACACAAAGACAGACATTGATAGTGGCAGAAATAAGATGATCTGAACATCATGTCAATCACGTTATTTGTACATTTATCTGTATTTCTACGTAAGCTACCTAATGTTTTAGGGGAACTATTTATATTGTTTTCTTTTGCTGCAGTTTTTGCATTCTGATTCTCTTGTTGCCATCCATGATTTAAATTTTGCACCAACTGTGTATATTTATAAGCCAAACTCATCTGTAATCCTTGATTTAGACAAGCATTTTTCTTCCCATAAAGGCATAATCTACTTATCTATGCTTCAATATACTTGTCAACATCAATTACTTTTGAATGATTAGGCTACAGGTGATACCTTCATAGGTTGCTAGAGGTATCACCAATAGTCTAGTTTTGCTTTTGTTTTAATGGCTGCATGGCTCCAAACCTCTTTCAAATGATTTTAAATGAGCACCTCTAAGATCTATACTTGTTACCTCCCAGAGACTATAAAATATTCTGTATCTGTCAATTTTAAGATCATTGGCCATGCTGAACTCTTTGTATTTATGTTACACTTCACATTCCATTTTGTACACCTGCATGTAATTATCTGTTGAGGATTTGATCCTATATATCAGGGGTCCTCAAAGTTTTCAAACAGTGGGCCGGTCCACCGCACCCCAGGCACCACTGGGGGCCGGACCACAGTGGGTGGGGGGAGCGGGCAACTTTGCCGTAGCCCTCCCACTCTAAATGCCCCACTAGCCAGCATGCTGATCATCTGGGCAGTAGTTGGGGGGAGTGGGAGAAGTGGCATAGCCCACTGCTTTGATCTGCCTCAGCAACAGAAGCAGCTGCGGAGGCTGGCTTGATCGCAAAGCAGGGGTAGGTGGGGGGTTTGCAATTGGTCCCGGGGGATGGATTCAGGACCTTGGGGGGCCTCATCCGGCCCCAGGGCCTTAGGTTGAGGACCCCTGCTATATATCATGCATGTGTAGAAATGGAATGTAGTGAATGAGAGCTTATTTAACACATTATGTTATTCTTTAAGGTAAAGTGTTCTGCTTATATACCACTCCATACCACTTCAAGTAGTCTCTGGGCGGTTTACAGTTTTTAATTACAGTATGCAGGCTACACATTCCCCCCCCCCCCAGCGAGCTGGGTACTCATTTTACTGACCTCGGAAGGCTGGAAGGCTGAGGCAACCATGAGCCTGCTACCTGGGATCGAATCCCAGGTCGTGAGAACAGTTTTACCTGCAGTACAGGCATTTAACCACTGTGCCACAAGGCTCTTTGTCAGTTTTGTTACAATATATTACAGAGTTGTTGTTATGTGTGATTGCTTTCTTATTACGGCTACACTGTGAATGAGTGACCTTCAAAATTTCCTGACATTAACAGCACTGTTCAGGTCTTTTAAACTAAACGCAATGGCTTCATTTATTGACTCAATCCATCTTTCATTTGTTCCTCTTCTTTTTCCGCTGCCTTCAATTTTTCCTGAACATAATTATCCTTTTCAATGAGATATCCTTATATGAAGTGCCCAAAGTACAATAGCCTGGCTTTACTCATTTCTATTCCCAGTGAGAGTTGAGGCTTGATTTGATCTAGTACCAACTTGTCTTTCTAGTGGTCCAAGGTATCCATAATGTTTTGCTCCAAAATCATATTTTGATTTTTTTCCTGTCAGCAGTTTTCATTGCCTAGATCTCACACACCCCTAGATAATAATAATAACTAGGAGTACCACAGTATGAATGATCTTGGTCTTGGTCCCAGTGACAAACCCTCACATTTGAGGATCTTTTCTAGTTCCTTCATAGCTGCCCTTTTAAGTTTCAGTCTTTTCCCAATTTCTTGGCTGCATTCTTCATTTGGATTGATGATTGAACCAAGGTATAGAAAATCTTTAACTGTCAACATTAGAGTTAAATAATCATTCTGTAGATATGGTTTTTGTGTTCTTAACAATCTCCTGCAATCCTGCTATTGTGTTTTCTTCTTTTGCCTCCATTCATAATCACTGTAAGTCATTGCTGCTTTCAGTCAGTAATATGGTGTCATCTGTATATCTTAAATTATTGATATTTCTCTCATCATTTTCCATCCAATGATTTTATTTATTTATTTATTTTTGTATTTATTAACCACCCAACTTTCCCTTGGAAACTCTGGGTGGTGTACAACAGACTGAAAAACAATTTGCCCAAACTCAACCCCCTTAATAAAAATGAAAATAAAAATAAAAATATAAGAACAGTCAACATCACACTAATACAACATCATAGAGTCCAGCAAGAAAAAGGGCTGGGACAAGAAAATACAACTAATACACAACACACACTGTACAAAGCTATAATCTGGTGAAAGTGAAGATCCAGGTGGGATTTAGTTAGATGGCTATCTTAGGCAGGTTTGGGATATCATAAGAAGGCACCACATTGTTAGTTAATTGATTTCTTGTTTTACTGCCACAGATTTGGAAGATATTTTTCTAGGATTTTCATATTAATGTGCCAAAACAAAGTGTTTCTTCTGAATGTTACTGGGTGACTCAGGGACATCATTTATTTATTTATTTTATTTTATTTAGAATATTTTTACCCCACCATTCTCCTTGGAAAAGGACCAAAAGTGGCATATAATAATGAGGGACAATACACAGCCAGAACATTTCCGACATATTCAGGTTAAGAACATAGGCATCTTAGGACATTAAAAGGTGACATTAAAGCTACAAAGAGCATGCAAAAAGAAAAAAAAATCCATTACGAGGGGTGGAAAGTAACATGGAAAACACTGGCATTCTTATGAAATTAGTCAATGCAATTATGTATGGTAATTGATATAAAAGTCACATAGTAGATAGTCCCTCATTCAGGGAAAGCTTGCCTGAAGAGGATGGTCTTTGCCTGTTTCCAAAAAGAGAGCAGAGATGGGGCAGTCCTGGCCTCCAGCAGGAGGGAATTCCAAAGTCTGAGAAGGCCGTTTCATGTGTTCTTCTCAGACACACATGTGAAAGTGGTGGGGTGGAGAGAAAGGCCACTCCTGATGACCTTAGCACCCAATCCGGTTCATACCGCGATATTCGATCTTTGAGGTAGCTTGGACCCAGGCCCTTTTGTGCTTTGTAGGTGAAGGTCAGCATCTTGAGTTGTGTCTAGGCCTGCCGCTGCTGGAGTCGCTGCCAACCAGCTGGGCAAGCCAGCCTAGGCTCGCTGCCACAGCCGCTGACAAAGTCGCCATGCCTGCCATTGGAGTTGCCACTGCAGCAGGAGAGGGCGAGAGGCCAGCAGGCTGGCCCTAGGCCTGTCGCCACCAGAGTCACTGTGGCGGCTGGCGGAACCCCACCTGCCAGCTGGGCAGGCCGACCTAGGCCCGCTGCTGCCACCAGAGCCTTTGGAGCCACTGCTGGACCCTTTGGACGGAGCCACCACAAGGTAATGAAACATTTCATTTTGTTTCGTTTTATATGAATTTTTGTTGTAACAATTCATATGAGATGAAACAAAACAAAATGAAGCCCCCCGAAACAGAACAAAATGAAACACCATTTTTCTGTTTCATGCCCATCCCTGTTCCTTTCACCATGACAAATATTCTGAACAGAAATACTATGATGTATTAATACTAATACTACGCAGAAATACTAATACTATGCAAAATGCTAGAGAATAACTGATATGAAGGGTTTTTTCCTATAATGAATTAAAAAACCAACATCCCAAAGGTCAAGTTCATGGGATCTAATTTTATAACCTATGATCAATATTGAATTGACTTTACAATTGCAACTTCATTACAGAGAAATCTTACAGGAAATATACCTTATATCTGTTTTCTTGCTTCTTCCTTAGTAATTTCATCAATTAGGTTGAGCCAGTGCACTTAGAACAAGGGTCTATGTACCAATAATACCACACTTTCAATGGCCTGTAAGCAACAGATATTGTGTTTGGCCTTGAGTTAGATATGCTTTCCAAGTTGAACTCCCTCAAACTGACCTATCTATCTATAGCCATCTAACTCATGACAGCTGAGAGAAACAAAGCAATAAGAAAATGGAGTGTACTGTACTCTTCTCAATTTGACCAAAGGAATAAGCCCACCTACCCATACATTTCCCACTCTGTTATGTTAGTAAAAGCCCCCTTTCTTCAAATGTTGGGAAAATATTGTGAAAGAGCCACCTGTCCTGCCAAATCAGAAAGAGCAATTTTCCTCTCAGCTACTGAACCAAAGAAAACAATAATTGTTAGCCACTTTTAATAATGAAAAGTGTAATAGGCATTTCCATTTAAAATGCTCCAGGAAGGACGGCAGCAATAATTTCTCTGCAGGGGTTCCAAATGGCTTACGTTCTTCCATAATGCTGTACTATTAGCATGCTATTGAATTTACATATGGACGTGATTGTCTGAAGGACAAATCTAAACACATCCCATGGAAAATCTCCAAGGCAGGAGTGCTATAGTATCAGGGTCAAACCAGACATTAAGGGGAACACACATTCTGTTCTAGTTAATCTGATCACCTTCTGTAGTGGGATTTCCTTAGAGACATGATCCTCAGTAATCAGAACTGCAATTAAATGAGCTGACTTCAATGACTAACCAGAAAACATAGCATTTGTAAAATGAGTGGTTGAGGTAAATTATTTAGGGGAGCATGCCTGCAAACAGATAATCTTATTGTATTCTTCAGGAGTGGGCAAAATGTGTCCCTAGGGGCCTTTTCACATGACCCCTAAACTCCGCGGCAAATGGCTCCCAGATTAAAATTGTTTCCCCACCAGCTCCGGAGTTTACAAAAAATTAAGTGCGACCACGCCCACCTAAGCGCGTCCCAGCGCACTTTTCAAGTACCTGCTCTCCGGGGGTGAAAAATTCCTGATACGGATGTAACGTAGTGAGTGCCGGGCTCTCCTCTCTTCTGTTTGTTGTTTTTTTGCCCCCCACCCCTTTAAGAGATCTGAATGCAGTGCTGGGAGCAAAGCGAGATGGCAGAACGGAGGTGAGCGGCATTCTTTTCTCCCTCCCCTCACACAGACAGCAGCCAGGAGTGCAGAGGGGGTGGGAACACAGGAACAGCGACAAACCCCTAAGATCTCTGCTCCGAATTTGTGGCCAGTGGATCTTAGGGGTCATGTGAAAAGGCTCTAGATGTTGCTGGACTGTTCCCAGCATTCCTCTCCACTGACCACCATGGGTAGGTCTGATGGGAGTTATACTGTATTTCAAAAACACCTGGAAGTCTGCACTTGGTCATCTCCCAGTTGATTCTCAAATTAAGTATCGCACACATTTGCAGGCAAGGATCCTCAGACTTCAGTGATCCTTGATGTGTAATTCTGTTCAATAAAGATCTCTCCCCCCCTCTCCCTCCCTCCCTCCCCTCTCTCTCCTTCAGATGTTATAACAGTCTTATGCAATAGAAAATGTTAAATGGAATTGAAATTCCTAGAACTAAAACCAGGCTCTTCTTCACTGTTAGAGCACCAAGCTTATACAACGATCTCTCTGAAGCAATGTTTCAGCAATGCACAGCTTTTTGGCCATCATTTTTAAAAGAGAAGTAATGACATTTTTAGAGCATAATATAGTTAAGTCAAGTCCAGGTTCTAAAGCTAATCTTTAAAAGAATATGGATCTGGCTTGCTCTTTGCTTGATTTTTTTAAATTAAATGTTTGTTTTATAATGTGCTGATATTTTAAGCACATTTCTTGCTTCTTTTATTTTGGACATCTGTTAATGTTGGACTAGCTGTTGGCACAATCATTATTTATCAGTATAAAAATGTGTGTATTGTCTTAAGGCAGATGACTACTAACACTTGTGTTTTTTTCAAAAGTGCTTACACAGTTTGTACTTAATACAGTAATTTGTTTTATCAAAGTTACACAAGAGGTGAATTAATATCTGAGAATATGTAAATCTAAGTGTTCTTAAATTTGAATATAAATGACGATATAATGTGGATGAGGAACTTATGAGAGAAATGGCAAATTTACATTTTCCAGTTTTAGAAGTCAGCTTTTCCTTTATTGTAAAATGGCAGCCTTCACATTTACCAGTCTAGTCATGTCTCTGCTCTTTCTGGTGAGCAGTTTTCATTCGAGATAAGATGTAGGAAGGAGAAACTCATCTCAGCAGAGTTTCAGGGCACCTGCCTATCAATTCCTCATACAAGATCAGTCAAAACTCTGCAGTGGAATGGCAGTTATCCACAAGAGGGTACTCCATTTCTTGCTGTCACTCACTGTCTTCATTCCATTTCACGTAAGAATGTGTGTTACTATGATTAATCCCACAGAATTACTTTTCTCCCTCTCCAAAAACCCAACAAGTGCACAGTTTTCCATCAAGTTAACAGAAGGAGGAAATTTATCTAATTTCTACTTGAGCAGGTGAATGGATAGATCAGGATTAAAGAACACAGTAGCTATTGTCTTTGAATATTTTATGATGCAGCATATAACATTGTATCGAAATAATAAAAATGATGGCGTTTCTGCCTAACTATTGTCCAGCTATTTTCTTGAGCTAGCATATTATGAAGGGAGAAAACTCATATGGGTATGTACCCAAGAAATGTAACAGGAGATAATAACACAAGGAATGACTTAAGCTGGTATCACCATATGGCATATTGTAAGATGAAAGCCACGTTCATTGTAGTGTAATGGCTAGATTGTTGGATGGAGAATTGTACTGGGATTTATGAGATCCAGATGCAAGTCCACTCTGAATCATGAAGTTCATTGTGTAGACTTGGGAAAGACAATAATTTTCAATCATGCTGACTTTGCAGGAACAAGTGGGAAGGAGGATGGTCCTGTATATTATCTTAAGTTCCCTGGAGGAAAAGTGGGACATAAATGTAACAAATAGAGATGGGCACGAAACGAGCGATTTTTCATTTTTGTTTTCGTTTTTTCAGTTCGTTACGCAACGAAAATGAAACAAATTTTTTAAAAAACAAAACAAAAACAAAACGACCAAATTTGCCGTGTTTTTCGTTTTCGTTGAAGCAGATGCATTGAACTAAAAAGAACGCTAACGAAACAGCAATTTTTGTTTTTGTTTTCATTTTTTCGTTTCGTTACCTAACAAAATGAAAATGAATTTTTTGCAAAAACGTCATGAAAACAAAAACAAACCGAAACGGACCCCTAAACGACCAAACGACAAACGAAACACCATTTTTTGAGTCATGCCCATCTCTAGTAACAAACAAAAACAAATGCCTACATTGTTGCACATGTCTATGTTGCCTGTTGCTGTTAATATAATTAGGTAGTTTATACAGTATATCACAAAAGTGAGTACACCCCCTCACATTTCTTAAACATTTTAGTATATCTTTTCATGTGAAATACTGAAGAAATGACACTTGGCTACAATGTAAAGCAGCGAGTATACCACTTGTAGAAGAGTGTAAATGTGCTGTCCCCTCAAAATAGTGCAACACACAGCCATTAATGTCTAAACCACTGGCAACAAAAGTGAGTACAGAATGGTTCAGTGATTATATGATATTACAAGGGGGCATCTTATAGCTGAAAAAATATGGTATTTCTTTGATAGTGGAAGCACAATAGGGACAGGACAGTCTAGTATGAGATTTGATGCTTGGGAATGATTACAGGGACAGTTGCATAAATATCTATAAATTAGAATTGTATCTAAGATCCATAGCAATACTGTACAGCCAGTTTTTCTCATTCTGTTTATCTTATTTCCTATCCTCTCTGCTCCTTCTTTTTTCCTCTTGCAATGGATCCACACTTATTGAAATCACCAATGGATTGAAGACTGAAAATAAAGTACTTTAAAAACAACCACATAATAGTTAAAACTAGATTAAAAGGCAACATTTCTTCAGATGAAACCAAATCCACATGAAAACCTCAGGGATACAAACACCATTTCCTCTCAGTGTCTGAAAATAATGAAGTGTACATCAGGAAAACAAATAAAGGGAGGTCATTCCACAATTAAGTTGTTGTTGTCCCAGAGCTCTATCCCTGGCAGCTGCCAATTAATCTCCAAAAGTGGAAGATCCAGAATCAGGCTTCTGATTGTCCGATTAGTAAGGCATCAGGCCTTCTTTCTAATATTCTCAAATTTAGAAGGCCAGCAGCTTTCCATTCCGAGATATCCCAAAATCTGATACCAGGAGCTTGTTAGTTCATTGGGTGCCATAGAGGATGGGCCCCTGTGAAACGGGCACTGGGGGCAGACAGTGACGGGCATGGGGGTGGGCGGCGATGGGCACGGGGGGCAGGGGCGGACGGCGACGGGCAGCAAAGGGCAGACGGCGATGGGCGGCTGGCGGGCGGTGGAGGGATGGATGGCGGTGGCCAGCGGCAGGGGAGCGGCAGGCTGGCCAGCACCCTCTCTCCATTTTGGCGCCCTAGGCAACTGCCTAGTTCACCTTAATGGACACGCTGGCCCTGTGCATGTGTTTTATTTTATTTGTTTTTTTTATTTTTGCCTGAAAATATGTGTTTGTGTAGCTGCACTTGTATGTGTATGACAACACATTAGAGGAACTTGCACTCCCTCTAAACAAATACGTAGGAACTGTATTTGACACACATATACTGGTATATCTTTGCGCTATGCTCACAAGTCCTGGGGCCATTGGAGAGTGGGGAAGTAATTTCCTGAGACTGTGACGAGTGCCCTGAGATATGGCAACCCTCTTATAATGGATATATATCTTCATCTAACACAGAATTATCTGCACTTAGGCCTGGTAAAATCACTGGACTTAAAAGTATGAGGCCTTTGCACTTTCCTTCCAGCTCTCATTATCTGCTCTTGCTATTAGAGCTGGAAAAGTGAGACAACTGCCTCCATCAGCAGATGCTGAGAGGGTGGTGGGGACAACTCCCAGTTACTCCTTTTATTGGAGGGCCGAGTTCTCTGTACAGGCTTTTCTTAGTCTCTAAAATGCACTCAGATGTCTGGTCTAATCAGCTTCTGAATACGGAATGGAAAGACTCTCTATCTTTTCATTCAAGCAGCAAAATGCACCGTATTGCCCCTCCTGTCCAATAACTACTGCAATCAAAGACAGCAGCAGTGCCATTCTAGCATTCCGGAGGCATACCTTAGGATGTCTTAAATCTTACAATGCAGTTGGCTAATGTGTGCAGGGAAGTCCCCTGTTTCATGCTTTGCAATTTTTTACCTCTCCCTGTAATGTACACTGCCCACACTTTTAATATCCCTGCTTCCTGGATCACTGTTTAGTTATGTTAATAAGAGAGTCTGATACCATGTTCTATATCAGTGTTGGTGAACCTATGGCATGGGTGCCAAAGATGGCACTCGGAGCCCTTTCTGTGAGCACCCAATGTCACCCATTCACAGCCACCTGCATTCAGGTTAAATTGCTTTATTGGCACTTTGTGAAAAATTAGTGGGTTTTGAATCACAATTTGGGCACTCGGTCTCTAAAAGGTTCACCATCCCTGTTCTATATCTTCAAAATAAAACTTGAAATGTTTATTGATTAACAATTGGATCTTGAATGTTATTGATATAGTGATGACCAATTCACTTATATGCTTTGATAACATGTAGTTCACAATAACTTCCTATTTATTCACATAGTACTTCTTTTTATATTTATATATCTATCTATATACCTGACTCTAATCAGCCTCAGGGTCTTATTCCTGACTAATTGAATTTCAGTATGGTCTCTTAGATGTTATCTGCTTTATGATTCTCTGGCTTCTCCCTCCCTACCACAGGGTTCTATACATTTATAGCCTTTAGCAGCACCCATCAGTTCACTGATTGCCTATTCTAAACACAAACATAAATATTCAGACATAACAATACATATTCATAAACAACCCTATTCGTCCCAACCCCTTTCCTGAAAAAGGCCCACCACCTTCAGCTTGGTCCACAGAGCTTCCATGATCTTTGCAATCTCTTTATTTATTTTATTGCTGGGCAAAGAGATAACTTCTTCCCCTCAGAGAAGCTGTCCAGACAGACTGCAAACACTTATGGAGCTTCATTCTTTTAGTAAGAGAAATGCTCACAAACCAGGTGAACCAATCAGTGTCTGCATCCTCCCCAATGTAAGTGCAATGCAATGCAGATTTGCTTTGCTTGATATATGTGGATTGACAGCTACTTTTCATACATTCTTTTATCCAGCATTGCCCTGTTCTGTGAATGTGAAGCTTTGACCCTTAATTTTTTTAAAAGCTGCTTTCTATCCTATTTATAACCAACTCTCCATTGTTGGAAATAGAAAAGATTCAGAGTTCTTATCTTTTCTTTTAATAAGCTCAGTAATTGGAAAAACAAAATCCTTTTCCTACCATATGGTTTTTCTCTTCTTAGAAGAGAGATTAAATAAGGTGATGCTATGCCACACTTCAGCAAGTGATATCTGTGACATCCATCAGATGCTTTGATTTTAATTGGTTATGCACACAAAATGGATGCTCTGTGTGACTGAATAAATTCACTGCTAACAACAGGAGAATCATACCTGCCCTATGAAAATATGAAAATCTTCTCTTTGTTACACAGTTTCATTCTAATCCTAATGCAATTTTACAATCCTTGTGAGGTACAGCAGTTAGATTTCAGCACTGCCTTGCTGCCGTAGAGAGAAGAAACAACAACACCCAGATATACTGGGTTAAGAATAGTTGCAGAAGATGTGTAAAGATAAAAAGAACAAGAAATTGATTATTTAGAACCCATTGAATCTGGAAATGTGTTGCAGCAGCAAATAAATTTATTCAAGGGCTTTCTCTAGTTGTCCAGAAACTGTACAAAACAGCATTGAAATCTCATTATTTCTGTCACAAACAGGAATGTTTGTCTTTTAAAAGATATGTAGATATTGATACTATAGTATTTGTCCCCGTTTGTTACTCTTTAATGGCACTCTTTATTGAAGAAAACATTTCCTTCCTTTCAAGAGTAGAAACACTACAGCTATACATGGGGAAGGAAACACATGCAGTATTTTAAAAGTCGTCTCACACAAAATCATTAAAATTTCCAGGAGGTTACAGTAATAAGGGAGCAGGAAAAAAATGATGCACTGTGCATTTTTGGTACAATTCACTTTCTGTGAAGTATATGGCTCCAGATAGAAAGACAAGACTTTAATATTTGACTTATGGGATACTAATGGAATAAAATGGGGATTCTACTGAACCCTTTTCATATTCACAGCCTATGTTGTGCTTTTAATTAGCTTCCTGGAATCTGTGGCTGTTGAAAACTGAACCCTCTTTCAACCATTCTTATTGTCCTCCATCGTTCATTCATTGTCCTCCATCGTTCATTCAGCTTCTGACTGACACTCCCACGAAGGAAACTTGATTTTCTGTCCTGTGATATTCAAAGCTAGGCTTAGACATCACACAGTTCTTTTCACCATTCCCTGTTTATGAGGTTTCCTAGGGGCATCAGACTGAACACCACTAGAAACAGATTGCTGAGACGGACTGACCTTTGGTCTACCCAGGCAGTAAGAACAACAGTAGCCAAAGAGTTGATTTGCTGACAGAAAACATCAGCTCCTAATTTGGTCTGGTTAGGTGCAAAGACAAATTACAACTAGGGATGGGCACAAATTGAAAAGCGAAATGCTGTTTTGTTGTGTCGTTATGTAACGAAATGAAATGAAACAAAATGAAATAAGTAGCAGTATTTTGTTACAGATGAAATGAAATGGTGTTTTTTAATTGAAATGAAGCATTTCATTCCATCTGTAAACTGGCCCCTTACCTGTTGGTGCCCCCACTGCTGGTGCTGAGACCATCCAGCTAGGCTGCAGAGGGTGAGAGTGGGCCCGGCAGGCCAACCTCTGCCTCTGTCTCCTCCTCCATCACTACCACTGCTGCGGGCACTGCCACGGAGATCCAGCCAGGCTGAGCAGGCTGACCTAGGCCTCCTCCTCCTCCTCTGCTGCCGCCACCGCACACTCCAACTGGCCTCAGATGCTGAGCAGCCCAGCGGAAGACCGCCCTGCCACCACTGAAGGTCCTGGCCAGCTGGGGAGGATGAGTGGCCTGGTGGTAGACTGCCCCAACACGGTTGAAGGCTCTGGACGGCCTGAGAGGGCGAGCGGCCTGGCGGTACGCTGCACTGCTGCTACTGCCACCACTACCACCAAAGTCACCTGCCAGTGCAAGAGCCCAGGAGGAGGGATAAGTAGGGGCCCCAGAGCAGGAGGAGGGGGTGGGCTGCCCAGGAAGGGGCTTTCCAGGGCCCCCTCATTTTGTTTCATAAAAATCATTTTGTATGAATTTTTTGGAAAAAAAAGTCATATGAAACTAAATGAAAGGAAATGCGGTTGGGGGGACAGGACGGACTGAAACGAAATGCAATTATTCCATTTTGTGTCCATCCCTAATTACAACGTTAAGAATAACTATTAAGGATTGGTGCATCATGTATGATACAATGTGAAAGCAAGGAGACGCTTACTTTTTTATCAGCTTCTGGTCCAGGAATGGACTACGGATATACTTATCAGACTATTTTTGGCCCTTGTGGCTCATACCTATGTTGGTTCTATCTCATTTTTTATGGACATTCACCTTTTCTAGGAGAAAGGCAGCCTATGCACAACACAGGTCAAACAAATAAATATTCTGCTATATATTTGTTGTTAACCACCCAGAGTGGCCTTGCCAGATGGCAGATATAAAAATCTAATAAATAAATAAACATAATGCTTATTTGTTCATTTTTCATTCTTCTATATTGCCCTAATATCCATGAGGGTGAAACGTAGCTTAAGAGTAAACATAAAAAGTAAAGCAGCAATTTGCATTTATAGCTGTATCTGGATTTTATCTCTGTATATTTTCATTCAAACCACTCATTCATTTTCCCAAAATGCCTTTACAGTGCATTTTTTTTTAAAAAAAAAAATCAGTCAAGAGAAATCAGGAAATGCAAAAGTCACTAGATAACTGTATTCCAAATGCAACCCACATATTAGTGTTGGAGCAGAAGCTCTGGTCTGTTTGCACTGGAATTGAATCCCCCAAGCTTCTCTAGAATGGGCCATTGATATTCGTGTGAGTGACGAGACAGTCAGCAGCTGTGCAGCTGCCTTGTTCTAAATGAACTACGAATGCTTTTTCTCTGCAGTTGCCAGTAAGGTTCTATTTTTCACTCTCCTGTCAATGATCCTACAGTAAAGTTAGGCAGTTCTTGCTCAGTAATTGCTTCCCTGGTCACCACCAGGACAAGAAAACCCAACGGATACTTTTCTTTATCATTATGTAAAGGACACCCATTACATTACCTGCGGCAACTGAACTGGCAACAACTTCACACCATGATTAGTTGAACTGTGGAATTGACAACCTTAATAAGTGGTGATAACTGTCAAAGTAGAGAGATTTAAATGAAGATTGGACAAATTTATAGAGGATGAAGTGGGAAATGGCTACCTGTGGTGCAAGACATATATCCACTCCAGTACTATAGGCTATATGCGTCCAATGGACTTGAGCAGGAGGATGCTGCTAATTCATGCCCTGCTTCTGAGCTCCCTTTAGGCAACTGTATAACCACTGTGCAAAAAGAATGATGGGCTCGACAGGACTTTTATCTGATCTGATATGTTTCTTATATTTTCACATCACTCCAGTAACTCCCACTACGAGAAATTTGTGGGCAGACTACAGATATGCTGCATTTACTGAAGTACATGTACTCAAACCTTTACTGAGAAATGAAGATAACAGTTGCCTCTGAAGAATGTTTCATAGATACAAGACATTCAGTTAAAAATAACTTCCAAACCCATAATTTGGAATCCCTCCAAACTGAATTATGGCTCAGGATGACAACAAGAAGAGTAGCCCTCTTACCTTTATACAGTTCGTGCAGAGCCAACCTTCATAGGAATTTGCTTCTGCACACATCCTTCTGAGTTGTAAGGAATCCTTGGGACTCATCAAGGTGCAGCAAGATGCTCTTCAGAAGCCCAAAAATGCCTTGGGAATGGTCTCCAGGTAAGGAGACTGCTCCTCCTCCTGTTTGATAGCTCCTGGGTCCATAATGTGGGAAGGATTCCCATTGAATTATAGGTCTGGGAATTCATTTCCCCCTAAAATATTTTCGTATAAATAAAATATTCCCTCCCCCCATTTTTTTTCAAATGTTGTTACCACACTTTACATCTCAATATGTTCTGGAACCGTCTTTTCTTGTACAGTAATATTTAGAGTCAGATAACAAACTAATCATGGAATCATGGTAGAACTGAGTTGGAAGGAGCCCGTAAAGCAATTGAATCTAGTCCCCTGCTGAATGTAGGAATCCAAATCAAAGCAGATTTGACAGATGGTTGTCCAATTTTCGCTTGAATGCCTCCAATGGTGGAACAATCCCCATCTCCCAAGGTAATTGATATCATCATTATCATAACTATACTCACAAGTTTTCCTGATATTCAGTCTAAATTTGACTTCCTGTAGCTTGAGCTGGTTATTACTTCTGTGCTATGGAATGGTTGAGAACAGATCCTGCCCCTCCTATTGATAGCTACCTATCAAGTATTTTAAAAGTGCTTTTATATCTCCTCTCAGACTTCTTTTCCAGAAGTAAAACATGCCCAATTAATCCAGGAAAAAATGATCAGCCATATAAGCCAAGGATATCTTGGAAGGTCCATATTTAGCAGGATATATCTCCCAACATGTGTCAGGACAATTGAAGGCTCCCATTACTATTACTGTGTTTCTTTGAAATTCTTGTCATTTGTTTTTCAATTTTTTTATCTGCATCTTTTTATTGAGTGGTTGGCTGGTAGTAGACTCCAATAACTACTATGTTACTTATGTTTTTTGCCCCTATTATATTAATCCTTCAATTACTGTGTCCTATTTGTTATAATGATCCCACTAAGTTTCAGTTAACCCTGTCAAGTCATATTTACCCTCCTGAACTAGGATTTCTAGTTCTTCTTCTTTGTTTCCCATACTCTTGGTATGTGTATATAGGCACCAGGGGTTGTGGGATTTGTGGCCACATTTGTCCCCCACCCCCTTTTAAGATTTTTTATCAGGTCCCACTAAAGCAGTGGTGGTGAACCTTCAGCACTCTAGATGTTTTGGACCACAACTCCCACAGTCCTTTGTCATTGGCAGTATAGGCATGGAATTCTGGGAGTTGTGGTTCAAACATCTGGAGTGCTGAAGGTTTGTCACCACTGCATGAGAGGCACTTAGTCTGTTCCTCTTTACCACCAAGCTTGCATGTCCTTCCCTCATTCAATTAAGTTTAAAGCCCTTCCAATGAAGTTATTCATGCTGTGGCAAAACACTTTCTTCCCAGCTCTTGTGGAACTAAGACAAATGTGCATTTCTTCTTATATCATTATTCCTCTGGGCATAGAAATCTTTCAGTGATGTGTGCCATACATATGAAGCTATGCTATTCCTCAATTGACTGGTTACAAAACAAAAGCAGACTAAACACGGGATCAAATGCAGAAATAGCTCACATTTAGGACTCTTTGTGGTCCAGTGCGAACTATTCCCAAGCAACCATATGATGCAATCCTTTATGATTAAGTCAGATGTAATCCCTTTTCAGTATCTGAATGCACCCTTATTTGCCAAATGTAGAATGTGTAAGAGCAGACATTTCCCCCCCGAAGGAAGTTTAGCTTCTAATAATGTGCCAACGGTATCATCCAGATTTGTCCATGATGAAGGAAAACGCCTAACTGAACAGACTCTTCCCAGTCCCTTTATCTTAAACATATATATTACCATTAACCCTTACTTTTATATTTTTAACAGAATGGAAATGGGAATGTATTCTAGTAACAGCACAAATTGAAGGGGAAAAAGGAGGGGAAACACAGTATATTTGTTATGAGAGACATGTTCCGGTCAACAAGCTGAGGCTTTGTAGAGGCTTTAGGCAAGGGCTTCATTTTAAAAGGGTGAGAAAATCCACAACAACTGCATTCCAAGGTCAAATGAAAGCAGCTGAACAAATGAGAGTAGCATTTAGATTTTAGATACTGCAGTGATAGGTTATGAATAATATAGATTAAGAAAATCGATTTAAAATGGCATCATTGAAAGGTGCTGTATTGATTGCCCTGGAAACTGACTTTTTTTGTTTAAACAGGTGCAGCATATGTAGCAGGTCAGCCTTTTCACTCTAGTGACATGGCTGAGAAAACCTGAGCAGAATAAGTTTTTCAGGTTCTTTTTTTAAAAGCAGGATTAAATATATTCTCTTTGCCCCAGGCAGTTTCTTTCTTGTTATATTTTTAGACATCAGAGTTGCCTTCAGAAAGTAATGAATTTTGGGCTTGTTTTTTCTGCATACAGAGTATTTGAGTAGCAACCCCTCCCCCTGACTCTACACGCAAGTACGATTCCCTTCTTTGTGAGACATGGTGGTGCGAGAGCCTTAGGCATCACCCTATGCCTCTGGCGGGTTCACTGGTCTCACTGTCTGCAACTGGTATGCATATCCATATGGCTATTGCATGCCATTTTGCAGCAGCAGGTGAGGAGGGGAGACCGCCATGTTGAGTAGAGATGGGCATGACTTGAAAAAAATTTTTTTGAGTTGTCGTTAGTCGGGCCGGTTCCGTTTCGGGTCGTTTCCGTTTTTCACAAAAATTCGCAAAAATTAGTCGGTTCGTTTTTTCGTTTTCTTGTTTTCGTTAGTACTGTTTTTTTGGGGGTAGCGGGCTTCTGGAGGCACCTCTGTGGGGTGGGTGCCTCCTCTGGCCCGCTATAAAGGGAAAGCGGGCTCCTGGAGGCACCCGTGGGTGCCTCCTATCCTCACCCACTAGGAAGGGGAAGCAGGCTCCAAGAGACCCCTCAACATGGGGGTCTCCCCTCCTCACCTGCTGCTGCAAAATGGCATGCAATAGCCATATGGATATGCATACCAGTTGCAGACAGTGAGACCAGTGAACCCGCCAGAGCCATAGGGTGATGCCTAAAATCTGGCAGTTTATAAATTTTCGCGTGTTTCTGTTGTGCTTGTGTGTTTTTGGACCACGATTTCAAAAACAATATTGCGTTCGCTGCCCCATTTTGGATCCCCCGCCCGCACCGCATGGCATGGCGAGTCTGGCTGCCCAGGATGGGGGGGAGGTGGGACCCCCCCTCCAGAAACCACTCCTCTGGTAGGTGCCCTGCGCCCTTAGTCAAGCAGGCATTTTCCCGCCTGCTTTTTTGGCCCGGGAATGGGTGGGGGAAGAGTTTAAAAGTTTTTTCCTGTGCCGTCCGTGCCGCTTGCTTGCGCTTTAATTGCGGCGGCCGGCGGCAAGACTGGGCTTTTTGCTGGCTGCGAGCCTGCGGCGAGTCTCACCAGAGCAGCCCAGGACGGGGGATGGGGGGGAGGCCGGGGACCTCCAGAAACAACCCCTCTGGTACAACCCCTTCCTCCTGCTTTTTGGCCGGGAACCGGGTTTTCTTAACTTTTAAAAACTTTTTTTCTGTGCCGCGTGGCATTGCGCGATTGCGCGATGCAAGGAACGAGCACGACAAATCAGACCAAAATTGTTCGTTTGTCAGTTCGAGCTTGAAGTCTGGCGGAGTAATTCCCGTTACCGTTTCCGTAGAGTAACGGAACCGAGTAACGGAAACGGAAACGGGAATACCGCTAAAACGTGCCCATCTCTAATGTTGAGGGGTCTCTTGGAGCCTGCTTCCCCTTCCTAGTGGGTGAGGATAGGAGGCACCCACGGGTGCCTCCAGGAGCCCATTTTCCCTTTATAGCGGGCCAGAGGAGGCACCCACCCCACAGAGGTGCCTCCAGGAGCCCGCTACCCCCCAAAAAAACCCAGTACTAACGAAAATGAAAAAATGAAAAAACGAACCGACTAATTTTTGCAATTTTTTGCGAAAAATGGAAATGACCCGAAACGGAACCGGCCCGACTAACGACAACTCGAAATTTTTTTTTTCAAGTCGTGCCCATCTCTAATCAAGACCTTTCATGCCATCAAACAAAAGCATACAGTACAAAAGGCAACAAGACTCCCATAGATATGAAGTATGTGCCCAATTTAGTACTTCACTTAAGAAAGAAAAATTGGATGCACAAATATAAGGTGGGTGAAAGCTGATTTGGAAGTAATAGATATGAAAAAGATCAAGAAGTCTAAGTGGATTACAAACTAAAAATGATCCAACAGTGTGATGCTGCAGCAGATCAAGGGAGGTAATATTGCTACTCTATTCCACATTTGTCTGAGCTTTCCTAGAATACTGTGTTCAGCAAGATTGATGTGGAAGCAAACCAGCCCATGATACATAGATCACCCAAAAAGATATTGGAAGAGATTAAAATCCAACCACCTCTGGAATTGACTGTTAAAACAATAAAATGTGCCCCAAAATTTAACCTGATGGTCCCCTCTGATGATCCTACTCTCTGTACATTAACTAAGGATACAGTCTCTCCTGTGGATATGTCCAACAGAAAAGGAGGGGAATATAAGAACCCATAATAATCCAGGAACTGACAGCATGAAATAAAGATTGACAGGAAGATATTTCCTTGCTTTCCCTGAATATTGCAGGATGGAACTCCAAATACAGAGATGTTTCCTTCATCAAGTTATCTAACTACGTTTGATATAATAATACTGCAGGAGACATGGTCATTAGATACAATAGAACTAAATGGATATGTTGCTCATCAGTTATGTGCCACGTCTAATAATAAGAGTACACCAAAGGGTGGTCTACTTATACTTACCTCCACTAAACTCTGCATATCAATAAGTAAGCTTCCCACTCATGATATCTGAGAGCAATCCTCCAGGTACCACATTGTGTCACCAATGCAGCTTTATGGCTAGAGGTTGGGTTCTTGAAAGTCAAAGCAAGGTTTTGGATAACTATTTTTAGATTTTGGTTTAAGTTATATTTCTTTCCAAGAGGCCTAACCACGCTAATCATACATGATAACCATCTATCAAGAAGAAAGCATTGTCTGACAAACTTAGAATTTATGGATTCTCAGAGAGCTACGTAATCCGAATGGGCTATGATGTGGGCTAAATGCTTAAACAGTGTATTATGGAGGCTGAGAGGATGCATGACCTGAGGGCAACTTCAAATAACATCTCTCTGGATAAAGCACTACTGCCCTTTAAATGAGCCACTTATCTCTCCATGCTACCAATTCAAAAACATTGCAGAGTCATACCCTTGCCCGCCTAAATGTATTACCACCTGCGGTATTGGAAGGGAAATTTAAGAAGATTCCATGCCCACAATGCAAATGTCCCTGTATCTCAGGTGCAATAGAAACTGTAGCCCATGTTCTCCTGTTTTGCCAATTTTATTCTGATATCCGAAGAACTCTCATTGAACCCCACTTAAAATTATTCGTTGAGTGCTCTGAGGCATTTTATACTTTCTTACTTTTGTCAGAACAAAATTCAGACACTTTGCACAATGTGGCAAAATTCCTAGCTGCTGCTATTAAAATCAGGGAGTGGAAGGTTCTAACAAAATAAGGACAGAGCCTTAATTATCAGTGGGATATTTCCTCCTCTTCCTTCTTTTTCCTTCTCTCTCCCTTTTTAAATTAACATGTATATGAAAGATGTTTACTATTTCTGTTAGGCTATTTTAACTTTGTTCCTACTTCTTACAGGAGTGTGAAATGTTGTAACTTGTCTTTGTATAGGGTATTTGGATGTTGGTCTATGGCTGTATTAATGATAGATTCGATTTGAAGAAGGATATTGAGGTACTGAAATACATCCAGAGGAGGGCACTCAGAATGGTAAGAGGACTGGAAATGAAGCTTTTTGCAGAAAGCTTGAGGGAATGGAATGTTTAATCTGGAGAATAGGGGGGGGGGGCACTTCCGCCCATGATGATGATGGTTGGGTGATCCGGCAGCTCTGCTTAAAGAGAAGAATAAAACTTGAAATACTGTCTTTAAATGATACCAAAATCGTGAGTTAACGATCATAAATCTTTGGGGAGGACAGGTTGAAAACTGTGTATTTTCAAGGGGAGAGATAACAATGAATTACTGAAGCAGTGATTTACTTTCGCTTTCTGCCGAAGTCACGTCCCAGGCAGACGGACTGTGAGAGACTGTTTTCTTTGCTTTGAGGCTAGAAAGAAAAGAAAAAAGCGTACTTACTTGGTTTCTCTGCATGCCACCTAAGAAAAAGGGTCCTACTGTGATAAAAAAGTGGGTACGCAAACCCTCAGACGCCACGTATCAACGTGCTCGTCTTGAAAGAGCAGAAACTGTTGTCGAAAGTGACACAATGGCGTCTGATTCTGGCAAGTTGCCAGCACACCAGCCGGATTTTTCAAGGGAGTTCAAAAACTTGAAAGCAGAAGTCAGCTCCTTTATTAAATCAGCCCTAAAAGATGTAACCTCTACTATCGAAGACCGCTTCCAGTCCTTATCATCACAGAATAAAGACCTAAGGAAGGACCTGTTACAAGAAATACAGACCCTGCAGACACAGGTATCTAATAATGGCATTGAACTGAAAAAATTAGCAGGAGAAATCAATCAAGTTCAAACTCTAGCCTCTAAGAATGAAAGTGTTATCGCTGCGCATGAAGAAGAGATTGATGCCTTACAGCGGAAGCTTATCTATATGGAAGATTATTCTCGTAGGTCTAATCTGAAATTAATTAATTTTGAACTCCAGGATAAAAAAGAAATGAAGAAAGAAATCCTCGTTTGGCTTAATTCTATCCTCCCCCAACACCTTGCTGAGACCGACATTGAAAGGATACACTATATAGGTAGTGCTAAGACAGCTACTTCAAGACCAATCCTCATTAGATTTACTTCCTATGCCATGAAAGAACAACTGATGTCAACTCTTAGGGCAAAGCCTGACCTGCTGAAGCGTGAGGGAAGAGTTCTACAAGTTTACCAGGATATCTCCAGGGAGACTTTTGAATGGAGAAAGACTATGAGACCTGTGACAATTGCTCTGAGGAACAACAACTTCAGATATAACTGGGGATTCCCGATCTTTCTTAAGGTGTGGAAGGGTCCAACTCTACACAAAATTTATTCTTTGGAAGAAGGTGAACAACCTCTCAAGGCATGGAACATTCAAATCGAAGAAGAATAGAGAACTCCAAATTCAGCGTCTGCAGTGAAGACAGTGTCACCCTTTAACTCTTTAAATCTTTCAATGAGCAAGCAAATGGAGACCGATTTGAAGAGCATTGCACTACAGAAGACAGCCCTCCTTTCTCTCTCCCCCTGTCTCTCCCTTCCCTTCCTTCCTTTTTTTCCCTTTTTTTTCTTAGCCCATTCTGTTTTATTTTGTTTATATTTTGACTTGCCCGTCCCATAATTCTCCACTCCCTTTCTGTTCCTTATCCCTTATCCCTTATTCTTTCTTAGCATATCTTTCCTTTTCCCCTCTATATTTTTTTTATATTTTTCTATTTTTTATTTTTTATTTTTTATTTTTTTTTATTTTTTTTATTATTTATTATTTTTTATTTTTTATTATTTTTTTATATTATTTTTTTTTGTTTTTTGGGGGGGGACTGAGGGAGGAAAAGAGGAGGATAGAAGGATCTTAAGATTCACATTATCATGTTATCTTTTTATTACATTCTTTCTTTTCAACTTTTCACGTATATAACTGTAAGCAAGACTAGACAGTGCCAACGCTAATTTAGAGCTTCTGAATCATTATTAGCCATCAGGAAGTGTACGGGTGCCTTCCCCCTCCCCCCTATAAGGGCGCATACAGGTTGTGTATGAGAGCCAAGAGGATGGGAGAACAGAAAATAAATGTAGGTGGTAGGGTTTGGGTAATCATTGTTTTTTTCTTTATTATATGTAATGTTTGTTTGTATATATGCACAAAGAGACCGTTCCAGATCGATAATAGAATGAAAATATGGGTAGACTGTTGAAATTAGCTACATTGAATGCCAGGGGTCTAGGAACTGTCACGAAGAGAAACAGAATAGAGTCATTAATTAAGAAGAATAAACCGACATCGTCTTTCTTCAAGAAACACACCAAGCGAAAGATGGCCAAAACGAACTGAAACTACCCAACATCAACATCTATGAGAAAAGTTTTGGTACATCTAAAGCAAGGGGGTAGCAATCTTAATATCAAAGCACTGTGATTGTATTGTTGAAAAAACTGTGAAAGATTTGGAAGGTAGATATATTATTCTTCAGGCCACAATTGGTCTAGAACAATATACACTGATAAATGTTTATGCACCAAATGCTAATCACAACCTGTTTTATAAAGAGATATGGGAGCAGATAGAAAAGGTACAGAAAGGACATGTGATTTTGGCAGGAGATTTCAACATGGTTATGGACAAAATAAAAGATAAAACAATGACTAGGAAGGTAGACTGGAGGGCTAGACATACAATCTTAACAAAATTCATCGCAAATACAGGATTAAAGGATGTTTGGAGAGAATTAAAGGGCGATGAAAGAAAATTTACTTTTTATTCATCAGCCCACAAAGCTTACTCGAGAATAGATTTTATATTTGTCTCACAAAGTTTGTTATCTAAAGTTGTAAATACAAATATAGAATTGATAAAAACTTCTGATCATGCTCTAATGTCTGTTGAAATAGAAAATAAGAAGAATTATAAGGAAGCTAGAAGGTGGACAATAAACCCTAGAATTTTTCAAACCCCAGATACAGTACAAAAAATACAAAGAGAATGGCTAGAAACCTGGAATATCAATGAAGAAGGTGGTGGTCAAATAGGAGTTATCTGGGACACTCTGAAGGCAGCGGCTAGAGGTTACATAATAAAAGAAAGTGCTATTATAAAAAGTCGAGATCAGCAAAATAAAAAAAAATTGGAGGCTACTATAGCAGACCTTGAATCTCAATTTTTTTTAACCAAAGACAAAAATTTTTTAATTCAGGTTGAGGCCAGGAAAAGGGAATTAGAAGATATAGATCTACAACAAACCCAAAGAAATCTACTATATTTGAAAAGAAACTTTTTCGAATACAGTAATAAAAACTCCAAGATGCTAGCAAAATTAGCACAGAAAAAGAAAGAAAAAAAGCATGATAGGAAGGATAAAGGATTTAAGCAATATATCTACTCAAATGAAAGAAAAATTAAAAGCTATTCAAGAATTTTATCAAAACTTATATACAGCCAATAGAAGTAGTAAGGAAGTTATGGAACAATATATTGACAAAAACCTAAAAGTAAGACTAGCGGAAGAAGACAGGCTTGAAATGGAAAAAGCTATTAAAGAGGAGGAGATAGAGGATGTTATAAATAAGCTAAAGAATGCCAAAACTCCAGGAGATGACGGATTGGGACCAGAATTTTACAAGGTATTCAAATCAATGTTAATTCCTAAGTTAAAGAAGCTTTATAATGAGATATTGGAAGGTGAGCAAGTTCCTTCCTCCTGGAAACATACTTTAACTATTTTAATTCTCAAGCCTAATAAAGATCCAATAGATGTTGGATCTTACAGACCAATATCACTTATAAATCAAGATGCCAAGATTTTTACAGCAATTCTAGCCAAAAGAATGTATACATTTATAGACAAATATATTAAAGAAGACCAAACGGGCTTTATCAAAGGTAGACAAATGTCAGACACTGTAAGAAGAGTTTTGAATGTTCTTTATGAGATGGGAAGATCACAGGACAAAGCATGCATTTTGTCTCTAGATTTATTTAAAGCCTTTGATTGTGTCCAATGGCCTGCGTTAAAACTTTTATTAGTGAAATGGGGATTTGGCTAAAAATTTCTAAGTGTAATAAACCAACTCTATTCTCATAGCACCTCATCAATCATTGTTAATGATGGGATGACAGAAAAAAATTACCCTAGGCCGAGGAACAAGACAGGGATGTCCTTTATCGCCAGTTCTGTTTTGCATAGTGATAGAGTTACTAGCTAATGCAATAAGGGAGGACCAACTTATTAAAGGTATGGGTAAGGAAGGCAAGATAAAAATTAGTTTATTTTATGGATTTACGCTTTGTTAACAATAAAAATCCGGTAGAAAATATATTAAGAATAAAAGCACACCTAAAGGAATTTGGTGAAACAACCGGATTATGTGTCAACTGGCAGAAATCAGAAATCATGCTTTTCAATCAGGATAATCGAGACATGGAAGAGATCTCCAATCATGAACTGAAAGTTTGTAAATGTATAAAATACCTAGGGATACTTTTAGATAAAGACATTACTAAAACGAAAGAACTTAATTACACAAAAATAAAGGAAGAGATTAGAAATAAATTACAAAATTACTCCAAATTAAACTTATCATGGTTTGGTAGAATAGCAATGGTAAAAATGAAAATACTTCCTAAAATAAATTTTCTTTTTAGAATGTTACCCTATTCAATACACAGAAATTGAAATTAAAGTTTACCAAGATCTTTTAAATAAATTCTGCAATGGTGGAAAAAAAGCAAGAATAAATAAAAGCTTATGGTACAGATCTCAAAAAGAGGGAGGTATAGGCATACCTAATCTTAGAATGTATTACATAGCTAATCAGCTTAGCTCCTGGGGGAAATACTATTCAAACCTCAAAAACTAATATGGTGGGAACTTCAATCAGAGGAACTAAATGAAGACATAAATAAATATGTGTTTAGTTTCCCCCAAAAGGAAAAGTTACCCAATTAAAAATTTTCTAAGTTCCCTATTGCTCACTTGGAAAAAGTATGGAAAGAAATTGATACAGGAAGGTTCCCGCTTGGTGCGGTGATCGATCAGATAAATTTCCCCACTTACATGAAGAAATTGGGAGACTTATTTAAATTAAGGAAAGTGGCAAGACTAAAAGATTGGATTAAAAGATGACATCAAAACAAGAAATTAAACGTATTCTGCAAACTCAGGAATTGTCGTGGTTGAATTACGCCCAGTTAGAAAGCTGGACGAAAGAATGGATTAGGAGAAATACACAACTTAGAGGATATACAAAATTTGAGCAATTTCTGACAACATATGAATCAGAGAAAGGAAATACAGGGAAAGGAACAGTTGGCAAATTATATAAAATAATTCAAGATTCATTTGAGAATAGGGAACAGGACACAATAAGAGAGCTATGGAAACAAGACATAGAGAAAGAAATAAATAATGATGAATGGAAAAGAATTTGGAATTTGAGGATTTTACGGTCATTATCAGTCAGAATAAAAGAAAACTACTTCAAACTAGTTTTAAGATGGTATATGACTCAGTCAGAATGAATAGAATGAATCCAAAATATTCTAAGCTCTGCTGGAAATGCGAAAAAAGATAGGTACCTATTTTCATTTATGGTGGGAATGTGAAATAGTTCAAAAGTTTTGGCAAGAGATTATTGAGGAGATAAGAGAAATACTACAAACTGATATTAAATGTGTACCGGAAATTGCTTTGTTATCATTACCATCTATCAATGAATATGATGTGAAAACTAAAGAATTAATAGCAAATTTTATGACAGGAGCTAGACTGATTATTGCTAGGAACTGGAAACTGAAATCAGACCTTAAAATTGCTGAATGGTATAAGGAAGTGTGGGACATAGCACTAAATGATAAACTATCTTGTAATATAAAAGTTTTGAGAGGTGAAATAAAAAAAGATACTTTCTATGATGTTTGGGGGAAATTTATAGATCATGTACTATTAAAAGGGAAAGGGATACAACCAACTTATAACCCAACACAGTTCTGGCGTAAAGGACCTTAAGAAGCCTTTTGGAAGAAAAAAAAAAGATGAAGAAGAAAGAGAAGATGCAAGAATACTGGACGGTTTCTTGGGGGTGGGGGGCACTTTGTACTGTTTATGATTGCCTATTACTGTTTTTTTTATATAATTGTTTATCATTGTTGTTTTGTCTTTTTTATGTTCAATAAAAAATTTTTTTTAAAAAAAATGTTTAATCTGGAGAATAATATTTGCCCACCCACATGGAATGATGAGACCAGGCAGTAAGATGGGGTGAAACTGGGCCACACTTTATTAACACAACTTTCAAACAACAACAACAGTAACAAGGAGGGGCCTGGCTTCAGCAATCGTGGTTGGGCCCCCGGGGTCATATCTGACCCCTCCAACCGGGCAGCATTGGGCGAGTTTGACCCCCAGGTGGTGCGGTCAGCCGACGATACCACCCGGGCCGGTCCGCTACTTACCATCCCTGCATTTCCTTATAATAAAGCTGGGTTATCCCCAGCGCAGGGAGGCGTCTCCTTGTACCCCAACCCAGGCACTGTGACCTCCCGATCGGCAGTGCCTGGGCTAAAGAGTACCTGGGGACAGATGTTTAAACGTCTCACTGCTGCCCTCCATCCGCTTTAGCTGCCAGTGTGACCAACATTCCGCTGTGGCTTTACCTAATGCCCAGGTACCAGTGTGGGATAGGCAAAAAATCCCCGCTCTCCTCGGCCAATCTAGAGTGCGGGTCAAAAATTCCTATCCGGCCCCCGAAGGCGACCAGCAATGCTCACACTAGTCCTTAAAGGGTGGGCGGGCGGGGAACGCTCCGGAAGACTGCTGATGGGAGGGGTCGGAGCAGCCCCTTTTAAAGGACACTCCTCCCCCCTCCCCTCGGGACGCCTGTTGGCGTCCTGCCTGTCCCGCCCCCCGTGCGGGCGGGCAAACACGCTCCGCGGGCGGAGGGTCCACCCACGGAGCGACCATAAGACACACTATGATAGCCATATTAAAAAATCTGACGGGCCTTCACATGAAAGATGGTGAAGGGTTGGACTTTTTAGTTTGTTTTGCAGCATTGGAAGATAGGACCAGAAGTAATGGTTTCAAGTTAAAAGAAGGGAGATCTCATCTAAACATTAGGAACTATACCTGAGAGCCATTTGAAAGTAGAATTGACACACTCAGAGAGGTGGGGTGGAGTTTTTAAAGCGAGCTTGGATAGCTTCTTGGAAAGAGATGTTTTAGTTGTGGTTTTCCTGTTTGTCAGGGAAAGGAACTAATTTCTGTGATTCTGTGTTGTTTTTTTTTGCTTCCAACAGACCTGCAGAGCTTTCAAGAGAGACAAAGCAAGTAGAAATTCAATAAATGAAGATTTCTTAATTTAGAGATACATAAAGGCTTCACATACTCACATATATTGGAAGCTCACATTAACTTCACTTACTTTCAGCTGAACATGCCATGCAGGATTGGTGTAGGTGTAAAAAGGATATAAGAGCTGGTGGGTAATCTTGTGTATCACCCTCAACCCCTTAGCCAGCCAGCCAGCCAATGTCTTACATGATGATGATAGGAATTTATAGAGGGCACAGAAGGCCTTTCAGAGTCCTCTGAAGGCTTTGATTCTTCTGAAAACTGCGTAAGGCTCAGTTTAAGGCTCACTATGTATTTTTCACATGCTTTTAATGTCTCCTGGATTCATGGGAATTCAAAAGATGCCTTACTAAACAAAATATTTGAGAGAGTTCAAATTCAAAATCATGGACCCAGTATATCCACGGCTCTATCCTGCTGTGCAAGTATGTTGCATGTAGAAAAACAATCTGCACACAAAAGCTTCCTCCAAATTACCTTTCCTGGATGAGATTGCTTATGTGTTAACATATCAACTCCCTAGAAAAAAGAGGCCTGCATATAATATATAATATAAACATTTCTTGAAGGATCACACCAAATAATCTCCATTTCATGCCACATATGATTTACAAAAGCAGGGCCAGAAACTGCAAAATCAAATGCAAGCTAAAATGAATATTATTAATTTAAATGTTACAGTCAGTATCCTACTGTAGTTGCCCCACGTGGAAAGTCCTGCCAGTATTGTGTGGTACTACTGTGTAGAGATGGGCATGAAACAAAAAAATGGCATTTCGGGTTTTCGTTTGTCATTGAGAGGTCTGTTTCAGTTCGCTTCCATTTGTCGGGAATTTTTTGAAAAAATTTTGTTACTGTTTTTCATTTTTTGGTTTGTTGTTTCTACCCACTTTTTGCGCGATTTTTAAAGCATATCCATGCGCGGGCATCCCCCAACGCCCCAGACCAGAGGGAAAACACTAAAAAAAATGGATGCTGGCAGAGACACAGTATAGACTAGGTATGCAGGGAGGCTGCAAAGGCAGTGGCGGGTGTTGTCCAGGGTGCAAGGCAGCCACAGAGTGACTGCACTGCAGGGCAAGGGAGGGTATTCACCGAGAGTTACGCAGCACACACACACACAGGGAGGCTGCAGGACTGAAGCTAGAGTCGCAGAGACAGCAATCCCACCCTAACTCCCAACAGAGACTGCAAGGAGGACGGGGGCTGCCAGACCTTTTTATGCCCTCTGTGGCTGCCAGACCTGCCCGCCCAGTCTGCAACCTGGGCATGCTGTTGGTTGAACATGATCCCATCACATGGCTTGCCTCCATTTTGTGGCTGGTGCGACATCCATTTTAAAGGGGAAAGAAAAATACATCGCAATGGGAGAAGACAAAAACAAACATTTTAAGGATCCCAACCCCCCAGTAGGTATTATCAGACAATATAAATAATTATCGCTGCGTTTTTACGGATGTCCAGGGTGTTTTTTAAAATTTAAATCAGCTCATTTGATTGCACGTCGCCATTAACGGAAACGAAACGTAACGACCACAATTTTCGTGGTTCTGTTCATTTCGTTGCATTTTCATCACAATTTTCATTTGTCGCTTCGTTACGTAACGGAAACGACAAACGGTAACAGAAATGAAAAAAATTCTGTGCCCATCTCTACTACTGTGCTACTGAATTTTCTGAATAGAGACTGGCATTTGTGCTTGCACAAGTTTTAAAATTCTCCATTACCACACTGCCAGGACTTCCTACTCAACTGAATCTCACTAACTTTGAGCATCAAAGACTAAGCAAATGTATTAAGGTTTAATTGAACTACTTCTGCTGAAGTGCAACTCATCCTGGAAAAAAACATACATATGTAGTTAGAATAATAGAATCATAGAGTTGGAAGAGACCTCAAGGGTCATCTAGTCCAAACCCCTGCCATGCAGGAACCCCATAATAGTGCTCCTGACATATGGCCATCCAGCCTCTGCTTAAAAATCTGCAAAGAAGGAGCCTCCACCACCCTCCACGGCAGCATGTTCCACTGCCGAACAGCTCTAACTGTCATGAAGTTCTTCCTAATGTTTAAATTGAATCTCTTTTCCTATAGTTTGAGACCACTGCCCCGCGTCCTAGTCTCTGAAGCCATGGAAAACAAACCGGTCCCCTCTTAAATGTGACATCCTTTCAAATATTTAAACAGAGCTATCATAGCCCCTCTGTCTTCTTTTTGAAATGCTAAACATTCCCAGCTCCCTAAGCCATTCCATAAGAAATTTCTTCCAGACCCCCAATCATCTTGGTCGCCCTTCTCTGGAGCCATTCAAGGTTGTCAACATCCTTTTTAAATTGAGGTGCACAGAACTGGGCACACTGCTCCAGTTGGGGTCTGGACAGAGCAAAATAGAGTTATATTGTCACTTCCCTTGATCTAGACACAATGTTTCTGTTGATGCAACCAAGAACCGCATTGACTTTCTTGGCTGCTGCATCACACTGCTGACTCATATTCAATTTGTGGTCCACCAAGACTCCCAGATCCCTTTCACAGGTAATATTTTCCAGCCAGGTGTCTCCCATCCTGTATCTGTGCAATTCATTCCTTTATAATCACCCTTTGGGTGTGATCAGTAAACCAATTACAAATACATCTACCAGTGGCACTATCTATCCCAGATTCTACTAACTTCTTTGCAAGTATATCATGGGAAATCCCTTTGAAAGCCTTACTGAAATCTAGATAAGCAATATCCACAGCGTTCCCGTCATCCACCAGGCCTGTAATTCTATCAAAGAAAGAGATCAAATTGGTCTGGCATGACTTGTTTTTAAGAAACCTGTGTTGAATTCTCCTAATGACAGCATTAAACATAAGAACATAAGAACAGCCTTGCTGGAACAGACCACATCCCATGCAGTCCAGCATTCTGTCTCACACAGTGGCTCACCATTTGCTTCAGGCTATTCCCAAGCAGATGTCTTCACCTACTTATGATTCCCTGCAAATGGCATTGAGAGATATCCTCCCTATCCCTCCAACCCAGAGTTGTCCTTAGGCATCCATAATGATAGCCATTGATACTCTTGTTCTCCATGAACTTGTCTAATCCTTTCTTAAAGCTGTCAAGGCTGACAGCTGCACCAGTTCTTCCAGAGACCAGTGATCCTCTGGGTGAAAAAGTACTTTTTTCTTATTTGTTTGAGATCTAGCACCCAAAAGTTTCATGGAATGCCCCCTAGTTGTAGTATTGTGCAATAGGGAAAACAGTTTTTCCTTATCTACTTTGTCCACACCATGTATGATTTTATAAACTTAAATCAGGTCACCTCTTAGGCACAATCATTCATTGCTAGTTAAATAATTACAGACTGCCTGCTTAATAATTTGTTCTAGGATTTTGCTAGGAATTGAAGTCAAGCTGACTGGGTGGTAATTATTTGGGACCTCTCCCCCCCTTTTGAAGATAAGGACAACATTCACCCTCCTCCAATCTATGGGGACTTCCCCTGTTCTCCAGGACTTCTCAAATATTATTGGTAATGTTCTTTGGGGCACCCAAATGTTCTTTGGGGGGAGTTTCCCTCCAGCCTATGGACAGAAACCCAGGTGATGGCCGTCTCCAGGGCTGCTTTTTTCCACCTCCGCAGGATCGCCCAGATCTGCCCGTACCTCGATAAGTCCTCCCTGAGGACAGTTGTGCAGGTCCTCGTGATCTCGAGGATCAATTACTGTAACGCACTCTACGTGGGGCTGCCCTTGACCCTTATCTGGAGACTCCAGCGGGTGCAGAATGTGGCGGCCAGACTGGTGGTGGGTGCTCGTAAATACGATCACATCACCCCAGTTCTGGCTCACCTGCATTAGCTGCCTGTGGCTTTCCGGATAAGGTTCAAGGTCTTGGTTTTGGTTTTCAAAACCCTCCATGGCCTGGGTCCTCAATACCTGTTGGAGCGTATTGCCCAGAGGTCAACTGAGGCCAGGCCCACTCAAATGTCGCAGGCATGCTTAAATAGGGTGGCCACTCCTAGGGAGGCATGGAGGTTGGCTACGTGCAGCTGCGCCTTCTCTGTTGTGGCCCCCTCCTTGTGGAACCATCTACCAAGTGAGCTGCACCTTGCACCGTCCCTGCCTGCCTTCAAAAAGGCTTTGAAAACCATGCTTTTAAGGAGGCATATGGCAACCTCTAATTTTATTTAATTCTCACTTTATCTGTATTTATTATTTTGCTCTTTTTCTCTCTCCCCCATACATCCTTGCCGCACCTTGCTGAGGGTATTTCCCCTCTTTTTGTTTATATTGTTTTTAACTTGATGTGTTTATCCTGTAAACCGCCTAGAGTTCCTATAGGAAGATGGCGCGGTATAAAAATGAAACAAATAAATAATAATAATAATAATACTTCTGTGAGTTCTTTTAATATCCGTGGGTGTAATTCATCTGGCCCAGGAGATTTAAATTCATTTAATGTTTCCAGGTGTTCCTGTACTACCTCTCTACCTATTCTATGTTGCAATTCCCATCCTACCTTATCTACTCTATGTGCCAAGGAAACTGCTTTTTCCTTTTGGAGAAAACTGAGGCAAAGAAGGTGTTGAGTAGTTCTGCCTTTTCCTTGTCTCCTGTTAGTAATTGATTATCATCACCACACAGAGAGCCTATCATTTCCTTATTTTTTTCCTTTTGCTGAAGACATAACTAAAGAAATGCTTTTTACTATCTTTAATCTCTCTGGCAAGTCTAAGTTCATTTCACACTTTAGCTTTTTTTTTTAACCACCCCCCTGCATATATTAGCTTTTTGCATATATTCCTTTTTTGGTGCATCCCCAATGTTCCATTTCCTGTACTTGTTTTTCTTTATACTTAGCTGAGTTGAAAGTTCTTTAGTAAACCATTGCGGTTTCCTTAGACATCTCCCATTTTTCTTCTTGTTGGAACAGTTTTAGATTGTGCCTTGAATATCTTGTTTTTAAGGAACTCCCATTCATCTTGGACTCCCTTCTCTTTCAGTGTTTCAGTCCATGGAATCACAGCCAATAATTCCCTAAGTTTACAAAAATTGGCTTTCTTAAAGTCCAGGATTCTTGTCGGACTATGTTTAGCTTTACCTTCCAACTGTATAACAAATTCCAAGAGGGCATGGTCACTTTTACCTAAATATCCCACCATCTCAACCCCGTTTACGAGGTCCTCCCTATTGATTAAGACCTGATCTAAAATGGCTGCTCCTCTTGTTGCCTCCTCTACCTTCTGGACCATGAAATTGTCTGCAAGGGCATCAAGGTATCTGTTGGACCTCCCATTAGTACTAAATCTCTCCCTTTTCACTGTGTGGCCATCTGCTCACAGAAATTATCATCCCACTCCTCTGGCTGACTTGTGTGTGTGTGTGTGGGGGGTCTATAATATACCCCAACAGAGACATCTCTCTCATTTTGCTCACCCTTAATTCTCACCCAAATACTCTCAAACCTGCTCTCCCCATTGTATATCTTGTTCCACCACAGATTCCTGAAGCACAAAACCTACAGTATGAAAAGATCCTCTCATTATGCAGCCAATTAAGGTGATTTGTTTGTTGCTGATGGGACCTAATGTGGAAACTTGTTTCCTTCCAATAAACGCCTTTTACTAAGAAGCCAAATTAGCACAACTTTTTAATTGCACCAATTCCACAGGGATGTATAAAGAAGTTGTGAAGCTGTTAATTCATTAAAGCCAATCACCTGGTACTAAATAGCACCCGGTCCTTGTAAAATGTCCAGAATAAGACTGAAAATGATGGTCTGTCAAAATTAAGTGTTAAAGATATGAGAAAATGGATAACCATTTTGAAGGTTTATATTATACAATGAAGAATAGCAAGACATTCCATAAACCCAATTTCTTGAGTGCCTCCTATAAAGATTTCAGCATCTGTTCATATATTCTTGAATAAAATTCCAGACACACATAGCATTTCTCCTCAAGTTACAATCCTTTGTTATTTCATTTTTGCATGTTATATATTGATAGGAAGGACTAAACTTGAGACTTGATGAATTAGATGTGCTGTAATACAAACACTGTTTCAAAAATCAACTGTAATCAAAGCATTAGATCTTCCTACCCAAATTCTCAATGGTTGTATTGGCTTGCCTACCTGTGACTAATGTTGCTGCATTTATTAGGACCGTACATTCAATGGATTCAACTTTTCTTGCTTTAACTCGAATTTAACAGTGTCCCACATATTAGTGAATAAAAGATGTCCCGACTCCCAAGATCTGTTCTAGGTGAGCACATAAATCTCAGAGATATGCTGCACCATACTTCTGCACTTTTAACTCATAGTCTATATAGTTTGTCTTGAGATTGTATTCTTCTTAAATGGTTATTAAGCTGGTTATTACCCCAAGCATTCAAACCAAAGTAGTTTGGACCTGGAAAAAAGCAATTCTCTCACTAGGTGGGTTTCTGCTTGTTCCTCTTCTCCTCTTCTAAATATCCAACTTTTTAAAAAAGAAAATGGGCAATTGTAAACATCAGAGGGCTATCAGAGGGACAAAGCTACTTGGATGAATAGTGAAACATTTCAATCTCACAAGAAAAGAAGTCCAGTTGCCATGACTCAGCTTCTGGATCAGAGGGCCATGTCACCTCTTTCCATATTTCTAGTATTTATGGAGGGACATATATGTAGAACTGTAAAAGCACTGTAACAACTAGACATGCAAACCCATCCACTTTTAAAAATAAATAAATGACTATTGCCTCAAATACATTGTTTTGTTCAATGCTCAAAACATTTTGCTCTACAAAATTTCAGGAAGCTCAATGGATTCTACCAGATGTTACCTTTAGCAACAGAATCCATTTGGCTCCCTCACTGATTAGGCTTTTCCAGTTACTCTTGAGCAATACTGTATGATGTTGGATGCTTCTGTTTATGCTTCCCCAACAATCACACAAGAGATGTCTGAAAGCTGAGAAAGTAGAGAACTTAGCCAGATCTATACAAGATCCACCACAGAATTCTACGAATTCTATGCTGAACTCCCTAGTAGGCCATTCTCCACAATCTGCAACTGAATTCTGTTTTCTAATAAGAATTTGCTGGATCAATCCTATGATCATGTTGAAAGGACTTGACCTTACTTGAAGCTGACTTTGAGGTCTCAGGTATCCCACACAGGTATTCCCTCTATTTCCCCAACAGCTCTGGACAGAGGCCCTGCCCCCTATATGTGAAGTTTTGGCCATAACCCTTTAATACAGTTCCTTACGTGGTGGTGATCCCTTGCCCTGCTTGGAAGAGGCCACAAGTCCCCTTTGTCAGGCCACTGCCACAGGTGCCATAGATAACTTCCCTCTACAGGCACCCTCAAGCAATCACAGCCTCTGGTGTCATTGACTGACATTCCCTCCAACCTATCAACTCACTCTTTCCCTCGTTCTCCCCCGTTCTCCCCCTCCTCCTCCAGACCCAAGCCGTTTTTGCCTTTTTCTTCACTGGCTCATGGCGACCCCTGTGAGTTGGTCATTCGACCACTGGCTTAGAGGGAACTGTGTTCCCATATGACAGAAATAGTTTTTTATTTGGACAGTTGGAACATACATGAGCTACACTAGCCATGGACCATGTGTAGCTGATAGTCAAAGCAGGGGGCACCTCCCTCACTATTTCAGAGTAAAATACCACCCATTGCTCAGGCCACAGATGGTCGCTGGAAGTATCATCCAACTTCCATGGGAACTCAGGATGTGATCACTTGGAGATTATAAATTGAACTACTTGTGGAGCAGTCCAGGGCAACCTAATTCCCAGCATTACGCAATCCATGAGGGAATGCACTCAGGCCAGACCCCTTATGTTTTTGGGCGGAACACAATAATAGAATAACTGAGTTGGAAGGACCTTTCTCGATGCAGGAATCCAAATCAAAGTCCATCTGAGAGATAGTTGCCCAATTTTCTCTTGAATGTCTCCAACAATTCCCAAGCAGATAGAAAGGTCACTTTAAGGGAGATTGGAGATCTCATTAAAGTGACCCTTTCTAGTGCAATCTGGCACGCTTCTTGGCAGCCATCAGATCATACCTTCAGTCAGTCCATAGGTTATGGGTTATCTGGGTGTAATAAAATTAACTTGCCCAGCTTCTATTAGATTCATGATTCATGGCTTTGTGAAACTAAGGTCTATATAATCAGATGACCTAGCCTTTGCCATAGCCTTCAGCATGGAGGTATGTGTTCTGGAAGTGTAAGCATGCATTCCAACAGATATGATAATAAATGAGATCAGACTTTGAGAAAGGATTATCCGCATATTGTTGACACTAGAAGAATCCCTGAAATGCAGTTAATGTGAAGAAAATAAGCTAGATACATCTCATTAAAGGCTTACTGCTATGTTTTCATTTTTTAAACTAATTCTCAAATATTGAAATATAGCTGATGAGGTGTGAATTTAAAGCCTCTTAAAATAAAGATTATAAAATGCTAATGATATGCAAATTGTTTGAAATCATGGATGTCTCTATTGTATTCTAGTTAGCCATTGGAAACTTAGGCGTGGAACAAAAGATCTGACTTGGAATGGACAGCCTTTTAAATCTCTCAGGTGTGTTCTTTGGCCTGCCATGAATTAAGATTCAGTTTGCAGGTACTAGAAGAGAGCAGCTTTTTAGCGGTGAGTAGACATGGGCACGACTTGGCGAAATTGTCGTTTCCGTTTTCAGATATCGTTTCTGTTATGTAACGGAAACGGTAACAACAATTAAGCTGTCAAAACTCAAACTCGAACCGAAAAAAGAAAAATTGGGTCTGATTTGTTGTTGTTGTTCCTGGCATCGCACGGCGATCGCGCGATGCCAAGCGGCACAGAAAAAAAGTTTTAAAAATTAAAAAACCCCGATTCCCGGCCAAAAAAGCAGGCAAAAATATGCCTGCCTGAGGGCACCTACTAGAGGGGTGGTTTCTGGGGGGGGGGTCCCCAGCCTTCCCCCCTCCTCTCCTGGGCTGCTGGTACGGGGCTGGGAGGGGGCATCCTCGGCGTCTCCATTTGCCATGCGGTGCGGGGGGATCCAAAATGGCGTCCGCAATATGTTTTTTGAAATTGTGGTATAAAAAAAACCACCAAAGCACCACAGAAACATGCGAAAATTAGCTATTTTAAATGCTTGAATTTTTACAGTAGCAGCAGTGGGTTTTTTATAGCAGTAAAAGGTCGCACTGATTTTATTTTATTTTATTTTTATTTTTATTTTTATTATTTTACATCTGTGCAATGATGGGCTGGCCATGGGATGGGACCATGCCAATTTTTGGACCCATTCTACCAATCGCATGGCCAGGTTTTGACTGACACTTCTGGATGTGCAAGAGGGCATAAAAAGCTGAGGCACTCCCAGAAGAGTCGCAGTCTGGGCTTGGATATGGGTGGGAGAGGGCTGTGTGTAGCTGGCTGCTGTGCTAGACCAGTTTCGATTTCGCGGAGCCTTTAGATTTCAGTTAGGCAGGCAGGGAGGGAATTGATTCAATTGAATTTTTAGGAAATAATAATAATTCATTTCATTCTCTGTCTGCTGTGGGGAATAGCAACACAGTTTATTTTTTTTCATTCTCCTGCAGTTTGTTAGGATTTCTTTTCTGATAGTGCTTCAAAGGGGGGGAGGTTTGAGTGGGAGGGGAGGTGTGGATTTATTTTAAAAAATTCATTTGCTTGGTGGCAAGCCAAGGTCCTTTCATACCCTGCCTGCAGCTCTGCTGTGGGTGCACTGCCCACTTTGTTTGCAATAAAAATTGCAATTGCTTTATTCGATACAGTCTTGTGCAGCAAGTCAGTTTAAAGTGTTTTCCGCCTGCTCTGGGTCATTGCGGGACCCGTGCCTGCCACCTGCCACCTGCGCGCCCGCCGCCCGCACGCCCACATGCCCACGTGCCCGCCCCTCCCCCCTGCCGCTGCCGCCGCCCGCCCATGCCCCCCTGCCGCCCGCCCCCCACCTAGGGCGCAAAAACACCTAGCGCCAGCGGGACGCCACTCACTGGGACATCGAATCGCGCGAAATCACAGCGGCGGTAACGACAAACGACAAACGACACGATGAAATGACAAATTTTAAAAAAATTTCACGAAAAACGGAAACGACCTGAAACGGACCCGTCCCGAAAAACGACAACTCGAAAAAAAAATTCTGGTCGTGCCCATCTCTAGCGGTGAGAGAAGTTACTCTCCAACAAATTCTAATAGTCTTCCTATCCTACTTAGAAATGCTATGAAATATTATGAATTTTTTACTTGGAGGTTTCCAGTTCTTGTTTTCCTAACAACATATCTACAGTGGACCCTTGTATAACAAACAGTTTGTATAACATAAAATTTGTACAACATAAAAATTTCCAGAGATAGGGGAAATTTGCTTAACATAATCGCCTATGGAGCGAATCTGTACAACATAAAAATGGGATCACTCTGTTTTCAATGCATTCCTATGGGAAATTTGTATAAAGGAAAACTTGCTTAACATAATTTCATTTGGAACAAATTAATTCCTTTATACAAGGTACCACTGTATTACTTTGGATCAGAATAAATGATACCTAGAGAGAGCCACTTAAATAAATTCGCACCTCTAAGGTATCTTCAGCACATTCAACTGGGTTCCTGAATAAGCCTTTCCCCATTATCTAGGGACCAAGTTCTCCTGTGCCCTAGGAAAGGGCTCCTGCCTTTTAATCTCAAATGAATTCACAGTCTTGCACGCAGGACTGAAGGGTGCTGAATTATATGCCCATGGACCCTCACTCATATAAGTGGATGAGCAGGAGGAGTATAGCCTCTCTCTTTTATTGTTGGACACTCTGGTCCCTATACATCCTGAAGCTGGTGCCCACAGGAGTTCCTGAAATTGTTTTTCTGCAAAAACTACCTAATGATATGTTAGCATAATTAGCATGCATCACCCATGTTACTATGGCACAGTGAGGCTGTCTGTGTGATTCTACACATTCCAAGACGGGGATTGACCAAAGATGTAAAACCAAGGATGGCATATGAAGGAAAAGAACCCCTACAGTACACCAGAGATGCCGACAAGTGAAGGGCTACAGTTAAGAATGGCTTGCCTCTGGGGCATCATGTTGTGTGAATACAAGTGCTGGATGTTTCCTGGAACTCAGAGCATTTTGTGTTGCACAGCATTAGATAGGTCAAGCTTGATTTGATCACTTTGTCTTTCTAGCAGTCCAGGGCATTTGCAGAGTGAAGCCCTAATTAGGCAGGAGTCACCACATGAAAGTTGACTAGAGAGACTGAAGTCCAAACTAAAGCCTGTTTTTCAATTTCCCTTTAAAATAGACCAAATAATTAACCTAGCAGGAACCATCTACTTGATGTCCTGAGATCATGTCCATTTGCCTTGTCTATACCCACCAAGGAGAGGCCTTCTACTAGGTACATTGCCACTTGTTCAGGCTTGGTTGTACATTATTCTACTCCCAGCAGAAGATGTTTCCTATTCCTTTGGGTCTTGGGGTATATTAGATTAATGAGTTGTTTCATAACTAAGCTTTGTAGTATATCTCTCCCTGTTTCATAGCTATGACACAACACAACTATCACAAATGCAGTCTGAACACTGTTTCCTACTCTAGCAAAATTAAGAGCAATCTTATTTTTAATGAGCTCAATTGGCCATTCCACCAAAAGGGCCCTTTAGGAGCCCTCTGTATGTTATATGCCAAGGGCATTAGCTCCACAGATTAATCCTCATTTCTACTGAATTTTCCACCCAGTAAAGAAAACTGGGGAATAATCATGGAATAATATAGGCGAGTGATAGTTTATTCTGGCCTCTGTACTTTACAATGACATTTTAATTACATTGCCTGACATTTAGCAAATCCTTAGTGATTTTGGAGAATATAATGATGATAGAGTAAATGCTTACAAAGGTGGCAGCTTGGAATTCACTCGTGGGCAAGCCATAGAGAGTTCTGTAGCACTTTGGCTGCACTCACACTGGCAATAAGTACTGCATTTAAGCATCATTTAAATTGATTTGGATTTTTATCGTTCACATAACACAAAGGTGACATGGATTTATATGGGCTGCAAAGAGAGGGCCTTTTAAAATCACCTTGCTTCTAAAATCGATTTAACTCAATGTGTTTTTTTCTAGATGTGAATGCTGCTGTCATTTTAATTTGTGCCCATGTGAATTTTGGGTGGCAGGGGTACTGCTGTTTTATCTTTCAGTGTTTTTAAATATTTGTCTTAGAGTGTTTATTGCCATGTCGCTTCATTAATAAGTTTGGCCTAACAACCTCCAACCCTGTTCTCTCCATTTGGCCAATGAAAGAGCCAGCAGAGCAGCAGACAATCAGTGGGCACAGAGTGGGCACAAAGCAGGTGCAGGGCAGGTGTGCCTGGACACAGAGAATGGTCCATGCACCTGCAGCATCACATCACAAAGGAGCTGGAAGCCTAACCCCCCAGTTTTTGTTTTTTCATTATTAAATGGCTAGGCTTACCTCTCTGATTTCAGAAGCTAAGCAGGGTTGGCCCTGGTTAGTACTTGGATGGGGGACCACCAAGGAATACCAGGTGCTGTAGGCGCCCCTGGAGTAGGAACAGGCAAACCACTTCAGTACTCCTGCCAAGAAAACTCCATGGACATGGAGTCACAAAGAGTGGGTCACGGCGACTGTAATGACACAAAACACACACACACACACACACACACACACACACACACACACACACACACACACACACACACACACACACACACACACACACACACACCCCTCTGATATTTCTCCTCTTGTAGTTTCTAGTGACTGTTATGACTCCAAGGGGCACCTCCTAGATATTCGATTCATCAATGTATCATTTAGTTTTCAATAACAAATAAATAAAACCAAAACCTTGAAGAGCAGCATGCTCCTAAAACAGAAAAGAAGTTAGTTGATTTCAGCAGTGTAGATGCCAAAACTGGTTTAAATAACCAGAAATAAATTGATTTCCATTATGGGCATGTGATGGCAGCCACCGGTTCAGAAAGCACATGACTTGAAACTTGTTTTTTAAAAAATGTTGAACAGAAATTGGTTCAGATTGTCCATGTGTCCACAGCCTTATTAAGTAGATTCAGTTCTGATCTATATATCTTCAATTAATGTGGTGGAAGAGGATTTTTTCAGCTTGTTTTTTCCCCTCGGACACCTTCTTCAGCCCTCAGGAAAAGACTACAGAAATGGCCAGGGAATTTCCTGAATAGGATGAGCTGTGGCACAAGGAAAGTAGGGGGTGCCTTAAAAATGATTAGAAGCAACTTGTGTGAGAAGCACAACTTCTGCCAATTGATGCCAGTTCCTAGATTCAAACCCTGTGTTCAGAACATGGCCTGTAGCTTTAATTTCCACTCTACATTTGTAAAATATTGTTTTTCCTATGTAAAAAGAGGCTGCATTATTCAGCTTAAATATTTCATTCAGTACTTAATACATCAGCAGAAGCTCTTGAAAATTACAATAGCTGATACCTTTTCTAAACTGCTGTTATTGTCATTTATAGTGTCCTGAGAATTTGCAAGTTCTTCTCCTTTTCACTCATACCTAATAAAAGCCAAAGCGTTGTCATTAACTGAAGCAATGGTTTTAGGATGCTTTTGCAAATATTCTATGAGAGAATCATATCCTTGCCAACAATTTACAGCAAATCCTACAGGAACAATTATGGGGACTTCATAACTACTTGGCACAATGGCATATAGAAATTTTCTGTAATGCTAATGACTACAGCTTCAGTTCCTAGCCAAAAAATATCAGCACCTAGTACTCAATTAGTCTGCATCAGAATTTTTAAACTGACCCCTGTGAACTAAATTAATTTGTTAATTTCCACCCCTCCCCCACTTAGTATTTTCAAGCCGTATTTTGGGAAAGATATTGCATTGCATTGTGACCCACAACAAATGGTTCCGATCTAGACTTCATGGTCAACCAACCATTTATGGTTGTCATCACTTGCCCTTCTTCACTGCCTCCCAATCAGGGCAGTAGCAGGGAACAAGGGCAAATACCTCAATGCCATTATCCAGAGCTCCAAGCTTGGACCTGGAGAAGAAGATTGTATCATATGGCATGGCATGGTATATTTGACATTATGCTGTGGAAACTTTCAGATCTATAAAGAAGAACTCGAGTCTGCACTGGTTCAGTGGCCAAAATCCTATTGCTTAATGTAATGCATTAGAGTAGAGTAGGGCCATTGACAGGGGAGTGGTTGAGTCCATTGATTCAAATGGGTGTACTCTAACTGTGACTTAATTTAGCAGAATAAGACATACGTTTATGAGGTGCTCCCTATCTTGGATACTTCAATAGCTTAGGTATCTATCTACAGAATCAGAGGTTGGGAATTTCGCACTGTGCCCCAAGAGCCTCATGCTGCATGGTTTGAAAATAAACTTATGATTGTCACTGAAGCTGGAGAAAAGTGTGCTCAGGACCTAGGGTTCAATTCCAGGCAACAGGCTCAAGGTTCACTCAGCATTCCGTCCTTCTGAGGTCAGCAAAATGAGTGCTCAGCTTGCCGGGTCTGTGTGTGTTAAGGCGTAGCCTGCATCATTACTTGTAAACCACCCAGAGAGTCCTTTAAGTGCCAATGGGCAGTATATAAGCAGCACACGTTGCTTTACTTTTTGCTTTGCCTCCTTGACAGGGACTTGATTGATTGGTTCGTTGGTTGATGATTGATTGACTTGCACCCAACCAATGGTGAAACCACTACTATGGGCAGTTAATAACTCAAGATCAAAATAACATAATATAATAATTATAGGACAACAAAAACAAGAATTCAAAGAAGGCATCATACAAATACAATAATTTTTAAAGGAAGGTAGTAAAATTACACAAATAATAGGCAACCAGCAGAGAGAGGTTAGCATACTCAAAATACATTTAGTCAAAACCTATGGTGATCCTCCAGTCGAGTTGGCATAAATATGTCCAAGAGGATTCCTATCAATGGTAGAATAAACTTTTCTCCCTAGTACCAAGGTCTCTGCCTCTTTAATAATGCAGATTAGAGGTTTTGTATTTCAATTAATTAGAGATTTTGTATTTCTAATTAGACCAGGAACTAAATTCAGTATCTCTGGCTGCTTCAAATACTAGCACAACTCATTTCTGTTATGTGAGGCTTATTCTTTGTCGTAAGTAGAATTCTCTTAATATAAAATTCTCAGTCTCTGAATAAAGACAGAACAGCTGGGAAGATCTTTTTTGTCTATTCAATTGTATCTTTTGTTCAGTTTTTACCAAAATATGCCTTTTATTCCATTCTTTCTTTTCTGTGGGACAGTTACTCTGCAGAGAAGTTACACATTGTTCCACCCTGTGGAGAAAATTAAAAACAGAACTTCTGGCAGTTCCAGCTCAGCAGCCCATTCTAGACATTGAACTATGTCATGCTGTTTTAAAAGAAGGCTACTTCTGAACCGTTTCTCAAAAGGAAGAAGCTGTGACTTTTCTAAGTGCAAAATATACTTTTAAAAGAAGAAGAAAGAAGGCCTGTGAAGTAAAATGAAAAGGGACAAGCATGAAGTCTGGCCACCGCTCCTAACTGTGTTGAACTCCCTGCCAAATGGGGGATGATCTCTAAGGTCAGACTCTCATACTAGGATAGGTTCAAGTATCAAGCCAACTAGAATGTATTTAGCCCTTGAAGCCTACTAGCATGTAATTATTTTTCCATACATCAAGAGGACTCAAGGTGTGCAATAATTCTTAAAATGAGAGGCTCAGGGTGGTTGTGATGCTACTTCTTGCACAGGGCTCTCACTCACCTTTTCTTCTGCCAGCAACACTGTGCTGCAGTGCTTAATGAAGAGACCCAAACTTGGACAACGACAGTATAGATTGAGTGCACGATGGATGTTTATTCAGGTGGGTTGGTTCTGGTGTCAGTGGGCTGTAATTGTTCTACTAGTTAGTAGCAGGGCTTGCAAACAAAAATTTCAGTTATCCATAAGAGAGCAATAGATATTCAGTTTGGCGTAATGGACAGAATAATAGACTAGGACTCAGATGACTAACTGTAACTAGGGTTCAAGTCTCTGCCTGACCAATTTGGACACTCTGGGGTGATGAATATGGAGCATAAAAAGCATCTCCTTAAATAGTTCATTTACTATGACTTTTTGTTAGAGTTGCTACAAGTTGTTTCAACTTGATGACACATCACACACACACACACACACACACACACACACACACACACACACACACACACACACACACACACACACACACACACACACACACAATACAAGAGAACAATGAGTTGTATAAAAAGGAAGAGATATGGATAGAAAAGGGTTGACCCTGGAGATTAACAAAGGAGGTGGCAAGGCTATTAAGCTCAAAGTTATAGACTGTGAAAATTGTTGCAGCCAACATCCATAGTGTTATTAATAGCCAGCGGTGCCAGTTAGCAGTCATCTGCTTTCACTCCTCTGCTGCTCCTGAAATGTTTCTTTACCAAAACCCCAACTTGCAATCAAGAACTTTGGTTGCTTAAATGCCACTGATGTCAGTTGTCTAAATACGGTATGCACAAAGTTTCAGCTCTAGTTAGCAAATCTAATTCTTCAGGCAAGAGCTTCTTCTGCTTATTTCAGAAAGTTAATGGTAAAGAGAAAGGACCAAGGTTGTCAGGTTTGAAGTGCCCTTCAGATATTTGTCATTTAACCTATTTAGGCTTGAGCCCTAAATACCGAAGACTAGGGTCTATTGAACACAATGGCACTGACTTCCATGTATATGCTTGTGAGGAGTCTGAAGACTGTACTGCTTTTTAGCTGCTGAATTACTACTTTTGGAAGGCACATTTTATTTTTCCTCCAAATTTTGTCTTTCACCTGTCTGGATAACTGTTTAATTGGTTCATTATAATTGTTTACATTTTCTCCTATCTGCTAACTTTCCGTTCATAACTTGTTTAGAATGCACTCACAGAAGCATTTAAAATCTTTTCCTCATGGGATGAACAGTAAGCAAGGTGGCACATTTCTGCCATAAGAAGACATGATGTGTGAACATTATGGCTTGTAGCTAGAGGTGGACACTGGACACAAAATGAATTATGAAGCAAAAAAAGGAAAAACACACCCATGAACAGAGCTGTTCCATTGTTCATTTCATTGTGAGTCAGGAAAATGCACCTGTCCAAAATGGAAGCTTTCTTTAGACCAGGCATGTCCAAACTTTGGCCCTCCTGATGTTTTGGACCACAACTCCCAGAATTCCAAGCCTGTATTTCCAATGGCAAAGGACTGTAGGAGTTGTGGCCCAAAACATCTGGAGGGCCAAAGTTTGGCTGCTTTAGACACTGGCTAAAGAGCACTTTCCTGGGGGAGACCTGTTTGTGGAGCTATATCTTGGACTTCTCAAATCAATTCTTTGCCAAATTTGGAGCAGCTGAAGACCTCTGGAGCATTTGGCATCTCTAACTAGAATGGCGGAGCCATTCTACCACTCTGCAAGATTCCCAAATTGCATGAACCACAAAGAGATTAATTTCATTTGGAAAGTTCACGGTGCATGGGTTGTGAATAATGATAGATCATGAACCATCACAAGCTGCCATCTTCCTGGTACATGGCCATCTCTACTTGTAGCCATTATTTTCACAGAATCGTAGGATCATAGAATGGAATTGGAAGGGGCCTATAAAGCCAAATTCCTGCTCAATGCAAGCATCCAAATCAAAATAGATATGGCAGACAATTATCTAACCTTTCTCTTGAATGCTTCCAGTGTTGGAGTGCTCATCACTTCCTAAGGGAACTGGTTCTATTGTTATACTGCTCTAACAAAAAGTTTTTTCCTGACATTCAAGCAGCATCTGAGTTCCTATAACATGAGCATATTATTGCATATCCTGGACTCTGGAATGAATGAGATGATGCCCCTCATCTATATAATAATATTTCAAATACAGTATAACGCCCTTATCTGCTGATTCATTATCCTCTGATTCACGGAGAAGATATCTAAAAAATAATTGTGTACTGTAGCCACAAAGCAGGTGGTCGTGAGGCATCTGTTGCCTTGCGGCCACCCTGCCAGCTGTGCCCTGCAAGGCTCTCCTGGTTTCTCTCCCCCATGCACCCACCCCGAGCAGACCCAGAAGTGGCATCTCCCTCACCTTTCATGATGCCTTAAGGAAGCAGCACAGCGAGGAAGGGGACTCACCCAGAATGGTGGCAGCAGTGGTGAACAGAGCCCACTTGGCCCACAGGTGCCTGCCTGGAATGGCAGCAGCAGCAGAACACCACCCACCTGGAATGGTGGTGGCGGTGGCAGAAGGGTGCCCACACAGCCCGCAGGCACTCACCCAGAATGGCGGTGGTGGCAGAAGGGTGTCCATGCGGCCTACAGGTGCCCACCCAGAACAGTAGTGGAACAGGTGCCTGCAGGTGCCCACCTGGAACAAAACCAGTGATGGCAGTGGAATATGAGCCCATGTGACCTGCAGGTGCCCGGCTGGAATGGCAGCTGCAGCAGTGGCAGAAGAGCCACCTGTGCAGCCCAAAGGTGCCTGCCTGGAACAGCTGCTGAAAATATTACCTCCTCCCTTTTAAGGAGACTCTTGGCGGTAAGGGCAGGGGTGAACCAGCAGACCGGGGATGGCCCTTTGTTGCTCATTCACCCCTCCTTTCACCCCTCCTTTCACCTTCCCTGCTCGCCACCACTGCCACCCCAGATAAGAGTGTTAGCTCTTATCCACAGATTTCTGTATCCCCAGGGGATCCTGGAACTGATCCCTGACATAAATGGGGTTCTTACTGTATTTGAAAAGTTCTTTCAGTACAGAGTATGCTTCCAGTTCATGATCATCCTTGTTCTCCTCTTCTGAACTTTTTCCAGTTTCTCGGCATCCTTCCTAAAATGTGGCATCCAGAATTAAAGCCAGATAAGGCCTAACTAGGGAGACTAGTACTTCACTGGATTTAGAGTCTATACTTTTGTTAATGAATTTTAAAATAGCCATGTTGTCTATTGGCTCATATTCAACTTGTGATTAGAGATGGGCATGAACAAAAAAATGGCATTTTGGTTTTTCGTTTGTCGTTGAGAGGTCTGTTTCGTTCGTTTCCGTTTGTCGTGAATTTTTGGAAAAATTTCTTTTCCGTTTTCATTTTTCCGTTTGTCATTTCTACCTGCTTTTTGCGTGCAATTTTTAAAGCATTTCTGTGCGCGGGCATCCCCCAATGCCCCAGACCAGAGGGAAAACACGAAAAAATGGATGCTGGCAGAGACACAGTATATGCTAGGTACGCAGGGAGGGTGCAAAGGCAGCGGTGGGCGTTGCCCAGGGTGCAAAGCAGCCACAGAGTGACTGCACTGTGGGGCAAGGGAGGGTACTCACTGAGAGGTACGCATGCACACACACAGGGAGGCTGCAGGACTGAAGCTAGAGTTGCAGAGGCAGCAATCCCACCCTAACTCCCACCGGAGACTGCAAGGAGGACAGGGGCTGCCAAAGCTTTTAATGCCCTCTGTGGCTGCCAGACCTGCCCAGTCTGCAACCGGGGCATGCTATCACATGGCTTGCCTCCATTTTGTGGCTGGTGGCAACATCCATTTTAAAGGGAAAAGAAAAATACATCATGATGGGAGAAGACAAAAACAAACGTTTTAAGGACCCCAACCCCCGATAGGTGATAATTTCAAATAATTATTGCATTATTGCTGCGTTTTAACACCCAAGAAATCAATCAATATTAGGCATCTGGGAGCCATTTTGGGTCGACGTTCCCTAACTCCCCTTAAAGGGAAAAAATGCAGCAATCTGAGAAAAGACATAAATGCACCTTTTAAGGACCCCAACACCCCTGGTAGGTATTATCAGACAATATAAATAATTATAGCTGCATTTTTATGGATGTCCAGGGCGTTTTTTAACATTTAAAACAGCTCATTTCATTGTGCATCGCCATTAACGGAAACAAAACGTAACGGCCACAATTTTTGTGGTTCTGGTCATTTCGTTTCATTCTCATCACAATTTTCGTTAGTCGTTTCGTTGCATAACGGAACGACTTACAAATAACAGAAACAAAAAAATGTTCGTTCCATGCCCATCTCTACTTGTGATCTACAACAATTCCAATATCCTTCTCACTCATATTGTTACTGAACCATGTATCTCCATCTTATATCTGTTTGTTTGTTCCCACCTCCACTCAACTTTGGAGTTATTTTTGTTTAGTTTGATTCTACTGTTTTCAACACACTGCTGGAGCCTATCAAGATCTATTTGCAAGATCTATAACTATTTGAATTTTGTTTCTGTTTTCGAGAGTATTAGCTATTCCACTCAATTTTCTGTCATCCACAAATTTGTTAAGCATTCTTTATGCATCCTCATGCTAGTCATTCACAAAAATATTGAAGAGCAAAAGGTCCAGGAATTAACTGTGTGGTATCCTACTTGTTACTTTCTCTAAGTTTGAGAAGAAGCCATTAATAAGCACCCTTCATGATTTAAAGAAAATAATAGTTACATAATTGAAGAACCATTGCGCATAGTGACTGAAGAGTTTCAGTTTATATGTTTATTTGTGAGTTATGTGAACAGTGATGATGTTTATCACTAAAATGACCCTGGAAAGGAAATTTGTCATGACTTTCAGAAGTGCATTAAGGACACTCTGTGTTCTTGTGAGCAGATCTATTCCATGCTCCCAGAAAGAACTATAGAGAAGTAATATTCACTTCTTTACAGTGCCAACTGCTTGCCAATTAAATTAATGCATATTGTGGCAAGTTCAATATAATATTCCATTTATATAATACTATATCATTACAGAGTAAATGAAGGGATTATTATTTCTGCCAAAGAACAGGTTACTTGATAATCACTGATGGACCCACAAAGTGTAATTATGTTTTCAGAATCAGTTCTGGAATCCTTATTCTTATTTAAGATGAACAATTTTTATCTCAGTACTGTAAATTGTACCTTTGGAGGGCAGAATTTCATTAACTTGATTACATTTTGGTCTCATTAGGAGGGGAAAAACTAGTAAACCTAAGAAACAGCTCTTCCAGAACATGACAAACCATTCAAAAATGGTCTTAAAATGTACAAAATCAATAGCTTACCTATTTCATCTTTTCACTTGTGGTATAGAAAAAAAGTTTCCTCTCTCGGCTGTCTAAAGGTCTGCCTCAAAAGACCCAATGGATTTAGTACATCCATAAGTCACATTAATTTCTTTCTGCTCTTTTAATACCTTGAGGTCCTTGTTCTGCTTTCAAGAAAATTGCCCCTATCTAATCAATAAAAAATATAAGCAGAGAATATGAATCTTTCAGAATCGATGATGCATATAATAATTACATGAGTGACGGTTGGGAAGCTTGGTCTCCCAAATCTGTAAAACCTTTACAAACTTGGAGAAAAACACGCTGTCTTAGTCATTTCTGCATTTTCATGAGGCTGTACCAAGACCTGACATAGTCTAGGACAGATGTTGAAGCTTTTGTTTTGTAAAAATCATTTTCACAGAGAGATCAAAGGAACTAGTGACAGTCAATGTATTTAATTCGTACAAGACCAATAAATGTGAAGCCCTTTCATACGGACTGCCTACATTTTATTACAAAACAATTTCAATATCTGATTTTGAATTATATGTATGGCCTGTGCCATAACTTGAACATGATTTAATGCAGAAATTCTGGACTTGGTGTTATTGTGGTACTTTTGTTTGACATGTCTCGAGTAGTGTGTCACAAATGTTTTCTCAATGCAGTATTGTGTTTATCAAAAAAAATCAGCTCTGTTAATTCTAAGAAGTGCTAATAACTGGATGTATGGGTGCCTTCTATTTCCACTGTTGGCCATTCCATCACAATGGCTGAAAAGAAATGTGTGCCATTAAAATTTACATTTATTACATCAGGGATGGTTGGGAAGCTTGGTCTCTCAAATCTTAAAAACCTTTAGATTGAAGCCAAGAAATCAGAGAAAGCCTGAGACTAGAAAGGAAAGTAATGAAAGAATTAGAAAAAAATCATGTCAAGGAAATGTCACTGGAGACCAAGACCAGATTCATCCATACCCAACCACCATGAAACAGTTAAGAAAACTGACAGGGAGAAATGTTTCATTTGAAATGCGATGTTGAAGAAGAGATTTGTGGACACCCTGGGATGCCAAAAAGACAAAAAAGTGGGTCCTAGATTAAATTCAGCCTGAACTATTTCTGGAGGCAAAAATGTTGGAACAGTCCTACTTTAAGCAATCACGAGAATGCATGATTCTCTACAAAAGGCAGTCATGCTGGGAAAGATGGAAGGAAGCAGGAAAAGACAAAGATGTGACGGAAGAAATGGCAAACACAAAAGCAAAATACATATTCACAGTAAGGCTTCTTGCCTTGTCTAAAGCCACGTGCCTGGACTTGGCATTACATGGCCAGATTGAAGTAACTGAATCCTCACCCACCTCACAAGCTCATCTTCTGCTCTTCATGGTAACTCAGGGTCAGAGAGGTTCACAACAGCAACAGGAGAATTCACATGATGAAATATAGCAACACTTTAAGATAATTAAAGTGAATCCACTGGCAATATTTCAGCATATAGGCAGCTGCAGTGCAGATTTCAGAATTCATTCATTCATATCATTTTAGTTAATTGAATTTGCCAAAAGCCTTAAAAAAAACCCAGTTGTTGGGCAGTCCTAACATGTCAAATTTACTCCAGATGCTCATGCCATGAAAGACCTTCCCAAGCAAACACCTGAAGTAAGCTCTAGAATAGTGATTCCTCAGTTACTCTTCCTTCCTTCCTTCCTTCCTTCCTTCCTCCCCTAAAGGACCCAAGTCTTAATTACTAACTATGCAGACCAGAATTTCTGGTAGTTCATGTCCAAGAACATCTGGGAACCCAAGGTTGGGAACTAGAACTTTGCAGCATATGGCTCATGTGTCTATAAAAAAGAGTGGATGCGGTCAAAGCATTGCAGATACTCGAACTACAGCAATTACATTGCAGCCACTAGGTGTCTGAACAGGATGAAGGATCTCCATCACTGATAGGAGAATATGCCATTACTGAGCAGTAATATTTAGTTTGTTGCACATAAGAGTTTTCTTTCTTGCAGTTTCCCATTCTGGACTGTCCCTCATTTAGTCTTTTTCTTTAGATCTACTTCTCTCCCACACAAAAGTCAAAATCTATATTCTGTGCAGATTTTTCAGAGTAATAATGTTTGCGAGATGATCTTTGAATAATCTGTTAGGGTTAGAAGCTAATGATATACAGAACAGGTAAGAAGATATAGTGATTCTAACTGGGCTACTCAAGTCGCTGTGGCCAGCTTCAAAGACTATTGGAAGACTGTAAACAAAATTCAGATTAGGAAATTAAGGCAACAATATGCATTATAAAAGAGTTCCCTTCCTACATTAAAGTTTAAATGTGTCACATTGAAACTGAAGTTTACCAGCAGGAGTCTATCTACTTAAATTTCAAACAGTGAAGAAAATCACTTATTCAACAGTTTGCCAGTACTTGTTCACAGAGTTGAGTGACTTATAGAGAAATTAAATATCACAGGATAACACCCCCCATCCTATTTCAGATAAAATGAAGTTGACTTTTTTTGTCCTTGGGCTGCCAAAGAGGCTGATAACATTTAAAAGACACTTCCAGAATATCATAAATGATGATCTTGAGTTGTGTTCCTCTTAAAATATTGCTGCAGCTCCAGTAGACCTCAAGAATGTCACCTCATTAAGCAAAAAGTAGAAGCAGCAGCAACAAAAACAAGGAGGAGGAGGAGGAGGAAGAGGAGGAAGAGGAGGAGGACTGAACAGGCAAGAAAATACAATAGAAGTTGACTACTTAGATTAATTAGTTTTTAAAAGTACAACTTATTCAGTGTCAGTGCTTGCCTGAATGCTTGTTTGAATGACAACATGAGGTATGTATACCTTAGGTCTAGTACAGATATATATGAGAGCAGGTGTAGCCCCCGACTATACATTTTACCTTAGTGCCCACCAGGTTTAGTTCCATGCATCTGCAGACCAGCCAGAAAAGAATTCTGCCTGAAACTCTGGTGAGCATTATTGTAAATCAGGGTCAACAATATTAGGGGAGAGGGGCCTATGGTCTGCTTAAATATTAGGCATTTTCCATTGTCCCCAATGTAGTCTCTGTTGCTTATGCTTGTAAACGTATAAATCCCAGCATATCTAAATCTTCTTGAAATATTTGTGCATATGATTTAGATATGGCAAAGCTCAAGATATACCTCTCTCTACTAAAATCCTTAGGCCCTTAATGGAACATTAGTTTTGCTTTTATATTTTTTTCCCACCTGGTATTTCCTACAATTATGGATGCTGCGCCAGACCCATAGGGTTCCCAGGGTTTGGAAAGTTTCCAGGGTCCTTGAATTTTCAAGGCCTCCAATAAGGGTGAGAAATCTTAGAGCAAGTGTTAGTGAAAGAGAGAACATCTTATTACGATGTGTATGGTGCATTAAAAGCCTGGGCATCTGTCTTCACTCTGTTTCAGCTCTCCACCCGTTGCCTTAGCACCATCACTCTGACATGGCAAGATCCCTCTTCTCAGGTTTTGACTGTGAAATCTTAGGAAATGGGATGTTGGTGTCCTGGGAACCCTATACATCCATGATAGTAAGGAGATGCTGATCAGCAATTAACTCCTGCAATGTGTCACTTGAAATCAGGATGCTGTAACTCTTCTAAATAAGACATCCCCCCAAAATAAGACCTACTTACAGTTTTGCCTCTCGCTGAAATATAAGGCATCCCCTGAAAATAAAACTTCCCGATAATAAGGCCTCCCCAAACATAAGGCCTCCCCGATAATAAGCTCCCCTGAAGCTACCATAACTCTGGACTCTGGACTGTAGCGGTGGCTACCGCCGTGCAACTCACTGTTAGCCACAGCACTGCTGGAGCAGAAAGGAAGCGTGAGGTCTCTTTTAATCAGAGAGCCCACACTGCTGCCAGGATAAGGTGCCACCTGCTGGTCACTCTGCCCTGACGGAGTCTGGCTGATTCACAATTAGACATTGAGTCGTGCGGGGCAGGAGTTGGGCACATTGTGTGGACACATTAGGGGTGACTGAGGTAGGGGAAAATGTCTGATAAATGGGTGGGGGGATATCTGATGAATGTGTTCACTGGCACAGGGGTGGGGGAAGGGGAATCACTTAAAATGATCATGGAAAAATAAGACATCCCCTGAAATTAAGACCTAGTGCATCTTTGGGAGCAAAAATTAATATGACACTGTCTTATTATTGGGGAGACATGGTAGGACTAGCCCTGATTTCACCTGGAAGATTGTGCATAGAGAGTGCAGTCTAAATCAAACGACAGGCAAGCCCTTTTGATGTTCATGGAAGGCAATGGGCTCCTACAGGGCCAGAATCTGGAAACAAATGGCCCAAACTGGCCAAGCAAGACAACCGACATGGTTTACATGTGTAGTATAAATGTAATGTTTGCTATAACTTCAATCTTCTTCTTCCTAACAGGAAAAGAAATGTGTTTTTCATTTACACCCGGAAAATTGCAAAATATGAAAAGAAACCCCAACCCACACAAGTCATCATGGGGCTGAATTCCCTGCCAATACACTTCCTTTCAGCAATCGCAGATGCCAATTTCAGAAGAAAATCCACATGAGTCAAAGGATTTGTTATGTGTGTATGCATTATCATATTCTTGTTTAGATAAGTCGTATGCCTGGTCAAATAATGTGGGGAAATTAATCTTTGCAAATAATGATTGCAAGGGAAAATGCCAGTAATCAAATTGATATTATTTGCAAACATTTTTTGAAGGCACTAGCTCTGCTAAATAGGATAGCAGATGGGTCCAGATCGAATAGAAGGCTGTAAGAAACTCCAGAGGCTCTGTTTGTTTACCAACTGCAGCTGAACCCTAAGAGTCAATTTTATCCTGGCAGCCTCCTATTGTTGAATCTTGTTCTACAGGTGGGCTCTCTGCCCCCCCCCACCCCATGCTGATGGTGTGTGAGGGGGGGGGGAGTTTTTTCTTAAGCTTGGTAATTATTTTTCTTTGCAAATTGTGTTCTGTAGTTTTGTCTCTGTGCATATAAATTTACATATGCAATCTTCTGCAAATCATTGCCCTCTTTTTCCTGATTTTTGGCATTAAAAAGTCATATTTGGATTTTCTTTTTAGTTATTTCTAGTAGTCACCATAACTTTTTCCTACATAAATATATATGGGTTGCAACCTCCACTTCTGTAATATAATATAATCATTAATAAGAAAAGGGGTGCGAAAAGTACACCACAACAGGAAACTAAAGTTAAATCTTAGAGCCTGGTTTGTGCGTATGGAGTTCTATGGGGACCCTACTGTACATCTGATAACATACTAGCAGGAGGACTGGGCAGAGGACTTCTGAGGTGTCTCCAGCAGATGTTTGCTCTGAGAATATTTCCTAATCCAGTCTGGAGCTTTTTAAAGCTGTTTTGTGGATAGTGAGTGGTGATAATGGGGCATTTAAAGATACAAAAGTCAAAATCATATGAAGGAAAACCATGGTGTGGAAAGGCCATGGAACCATAATAATTAAGTGATACCAAACTGACTGAACTGCATAGTGCAAACTTCAGAGTTAAAATGTACTAGTTCTGAAATGAGTTTTCCAGTTGTATCAGAAAAAAACTTACCATTCTATTTATTAAGTTCTAACAAAAGGACACTGTTTCTGAAGGGAGCAATTTATTTATTTTTTAAAGCAGGAAATAGAACATTAGATTTAACATCTAATGCTTTGGAGGAAAAAAACAGGAGTCTGGACAAACTCTGGATCAAAATCAGAGCAGCAAATGTTTGGATCTGAGTTTGGAAACTGTCATGCAGTTCCTGGGTTATAACCAGTTTTATTAACTAGTCACTTAGTAGAGAACTATGTGCAGGGTATGAAAAATGTACACATATTCCAATAGTAGCACAATCACAGTGCAGACATATGGGTCAGGACCTAATGTTGTGCTTCTTCTATTGGAACAGCACAGTCTCACAGAAGGGTGGGGGCAAACCATGCTCCCCACTGCAGCCTAGCAGGTGTTCCCCAAACCACACTCCCCAGCCATTTCCCATGCAGTTGTAAGGGGAAAATGAGGGGAGGGGAGTAGAAGTGGGGGAGGTGATGAGGACGGAAGCTCCATCACATTGGAATCTGAAAACAGTTTAGTGTTGGGTTTAGGCTGAAGTGTGGGATGGCGATAGCAGGACCAATGTTAGGAGATTTTACTAAGACAGACAAGCAAGATGGAATCAGTGCAGAGGATAAAATCAGTATCAAATATCTCTGAGTATTCCATGCTTTCACGCCATGTCATCTCGTTATTTCAAAAATAATGAGATAACAGAGATATCTGAAGTAACCCATATTTGCAGGCAATGATATATTATTGATTGAAAATATATACAAATTATGAAAATACAGTTTATCAAAAGAATCAGATAAAGCATTTTTAAATCATTAGGTAAAACAGGTACCTAAGGAGTAGTTTCCAGGCTATTGTTCTGACATTGTTTTGCTTTCACACAATCTCTTCAGCCTATTTGGAAAGAAAATGTATTACAGTTGAGAACTGTTGTTGTCCAAAGGTTGTTAGGGGAAATTTTATCTTCTCTAAACAAGATCCTCATAGTGAGTAACGGGAGGCAGCAACAAGCCAACAATATGTGAAAAGTCACATACATTATTTCTCATTTCTGAGATAGGAAAACATTTTGATAGATCAACACCTGCTATATATGAGACATCTGTCCATTGTGCTTCATGCTACCCATTGCATGAGCATGAAAGCATGGAATACTCAGATATATTTGACAAGATCATTATGGTAATATGAATTGCCTTTTGCCAGGATTATTTTTTAACTTAAAGAGCTAGTTACAACATTGGTACAAAAGATTAGATGTAAACATGTTCAGTCAAACAGGTATAGTGCTACAGAGATCACTTGTGAAAAGAAATTGTAAAGAGCTATTAAGGTGATTTGTATGACCACCTGTTCTAAGCATCTGTCTGTGTCTCTGTATTATGTGGGACACTGTGGTTTTAATCAAATGCATGTAATTATTAGGGAACTGAGAAATGAAATTGTGGATCTCTTAATGGTAATATGCAACTTGTCTCTTAAAACAGCAACAGTGCCGGAGGACTGGAGGATAGCGGATGTCACACAATTTTTAAAAAAAGGAAGGATGGGGGACCCGGGAAACTACAGGCTGGTTAGACTAACATCTGTCCCAGGGAAAATGGTGGAAAGCCTCATCCAAGAGAAAATCTTAAAACACAAAGAAGAACAAACCATGCTGAGAGAAAATCAGCATGGCTTCTGTAAGGGTAGGTCTTGCCTGACAAACCTTTTAGACTTCTTTTAAAAGGTCGACAGGCATGTGGATTTGGGTGAACTTGTGGATACTGTCTATCTGGATTTTCAGAAGGCTTTTGACACAGTCCCTCACCAAAGGCTGCTGAGAAAATTGCACAGTCAGGGGATAAGTTGGCAAGTCCTCTTATGGATTGAGAACTGGTTGAGATCCAGGAAACAAAGAGTAGGTGTCAATGGGAAATTTTCACAATGGAGAGAAGTGAAAAGTGGTGTGCCCCAGGGATCTGTCCTGGGACCAATGATTTTCAATCTGTTCATAAATGACCTGGAGACAGGGATAAGCAGTGAGGTGGCCAAGTTTGCAGATGACACGAAACTTTTCCATGTGGTAAAAAGCAGAGAAGATTCTCTCCAAACTGGGGGAATGGGGTGTGAAATGGCAAATGTGTTTCAATGTAGCCAAATGTAAAGTAATGCATATCGGGGCAAAAACCCCCACAAACTTTATCTATCAACTCATGGGCTCTGAGCAATCCACGATGGATCAGGAAAGAGATCTTGGTGTGTTGGTGGACAGCTCAATGAAGGTGTCTACCCAATGTGTGGCAGCAGTGAAGAAAGCCAATTCCATGCTAGGGATTACAAACAGGGGATTGAAAATAAAACAGCCAACATTATAATGCCATTGTACAAAACGATAGAAAGGCCACACCTGGAGTATTGTGTAAAATTCTAGTCACCGCATCTCAAAAAAGACAGTGGAACTGGAAAAGGTGCAGAAGAGAGCAACTAAAATGATTACTGGGCTGGGGCACCTCCCTTATGAATCAGAATCAGAATACTTTTATTGGCCAAGTGTGGTTGGACACACCCAGAATTTGTTTTGGTAAAATATGCTCTCCATATATAAAAGGAAATATAAGAATCATACAGTCAACAATAAAAACACAGTACAAAAATACAATATAAGGTATTATTTAAAAAGGAAGAAAAGTAAAAATTAATTATTCAACAGTTTGATAGCACTTGGAAAAAATCTGTCTTATGAGGAAAGGCTCTTTAGTCTGGAAAAAAGGCGCCTGAGGGGGGATATGATTGAGATGTACAAAATAATGCAGTAAAGTGGATAGAGGGACACTCTTCTCCCTCTCACAAAATACCAGAACTAGGGGACATACACTCAAACTGAGGGCTGGGAGAGTAAGAACAAACAAAAGAAAATATTTTTTCACCCAGCATGTTGTTAGTCTGTGGAACTCCCTGCCACAGGATGTGTTGATGGCATCTGGCCTGGATGCCTTCAAAAGGGGATTGGACAGATTCCTGGAGGGAAAGTCCATCACAGGTTACAAACGATGATGGAAAGGTGTAATCTCCAGGCTTAAAACCGGGGCTCTTCAAGGACCAGATGCAGGGGAGCAGTATCAGGAGACAGATATCTAGTCTCATGCATTCCCAAACGCATCTGGTGGGGCCACTGTGAGATACAGGAAACTGGACTAGATGGGCCTTTGGCCTGATCCAACATGATACTTCTTATGTTCTCATGTTAATTAAGCCAAATTGAGATTTATAACGTGTTCATTGACAAGTGAAATACTGTATACTTATTAGAATGCAATGGACACCTCCAGCATGGCTCTTCTTATGTTCTTATGAGTAGAGATGGGCACGACCAGAAAAAATTACTTTTCGGGTTGTCGTTTGTCGGGATGGGTCCGTTTCGGGTTGTTTCCGTTTGTCGCGATAATTTTCAAAAATCTGTCGTTTCCGTTTGTTGTTTGTCATTTGTCGTTTGTCATTTCCACCGTGATTTAGCGCGATTTGACATCCCAGGGAGCATGGGGGCGTCCCGCAATCAGGGCCGGCGCTAGGTGGGCAGGCAGGCTGGTATCCTGGAGGAAGGGGGAGAACCCTTGCAGTCCCTGGATCTGGGACTCTAGCGCTTGGTCCTTTTTAAAGGAGCTCTGAGGTGGCGGGAGAAGCGCACCTTCCTTCCTCGAGAGACGAAGGGAGGTGGCACCTTTTATTCCCGGAGCACTTCCTGATCCACCAGACACATACAGTCCTTTGGAGTGGGGGGTGGGGAGAGTCGGGACTCGGGAGGAGAAACGGGCCTTTTTCTTCCTCTCTACCACTTCCCACCGTGGAACCCACTCTTTCCCCTTCCCGCGCTCACCTTCTGTAAATGATCCCCGGCCGGGAGATTAAAAGAGCGATGGGGGTTTTACTTTATTTCAACCCGCCGCTGTTCATTGCCTCCATTTCAAAATGTGCTCGCAGTAAGCCTCTTGAACTCGGCTGGCACTCATGCCATGCCGCGTGTGTGTGCCCGCTGCATGCGCATTTGGCGTCCCCTCCTCCGAGTTCCGCGCGGGTCTGTGCCTTCGGCATTGTCCCTCCGCCAAGGGGCATGTGTGTGTGTGTGTGTGTGTGTGTGTGTGTGTGTGTGTGTGTGTGTGTGTGTGTGTGTGTGAGAGAGAGAGAGAGAGAGAGAGAGAGAGATCAAGGCAACATAGTCCGGGCTCTGCGGGATGTAATCGCGGTGCCTCTTCACCGCTGCCAGCGCTTACGAGGGGGAAATGTGACCCACAAGCGTGTCATCCACCTGCTCCCCCAGCTGTGTAGTCCAGTCGGCGCGGAGCTGAACTGGGACTCTGTATGTGTCTGTGGATCAGGAAGTGTCCCGGGGACCCCTCTTTGCCGCACTGTCCCTCACACCCGCCCCCTCCCCCTCCCCTGCATGCAGCCCAGTTTGGGATCCTTCCTTTTCCAGGTTTCAGAATTCTGGGGGCTGAAGTCCCACAACAGGAACGCTCCCCAACTTCCTGTTGCATGCGCAGTTAGTTACTCCATACCCAGGGCTGGTAGTTCGTCCCTCTGGGCTTGGTTTACGTTTGGAGAGCAAGTCTTCCAAACCACGGGAGGGGTGGGGGAGACAGATCCTTAACACAGACGTGGGCCGAGCTGATTTCCACAGTTTCCAGCATATCTTTGGGACTGGAGAGTAAGAGAAGACTCTCCCCGCTAAGAGACTAAAGGCGAAAAGACATTGCACCCCCCATTTTGCGCCCTAGGTGGTGGGTGGGGTGGGGGGGCAGCAGGCAGGGAGGTGCAGGTGGGCGGTGGTGGCAGGAGGCCATGGGCGGGTGGCGACAGCAGCAGGGGGGAGGCGCGGGTGGGCGAGCGGGCGGCCGGTGGCTGCAGGCGGGCGAGTGGGCGGGCGGCGGCGCGAGCGGGCGGGCGACATCCAGAAGTGTCAGTCAAAACCTGGCCATGCCATTGGTGGAATGGTTCAAAAAATTTGCATGGTCCCATCCCATGCCCAGCCCACATGGGCAGGTCTAAAAAAATAAAAAATAAAAAAATAAAATCAGTGCGACCTTTTACTGCTATAAAAAACCCACTGCTGCTACTATAAAAATTAGGCATTTAAAATACCTAATTTTCACATGTTTCTGTTGTGCTTTGGTGGGTTTTTGGACCACGATTTAAAAATAAATATTGCAGTCGCCATTTTGGATCCCCCCCCACCGCATGGCATGGACTCGTCTGGAGACGACGAGGATGACCCCCCCCAGCCTGGTGCAAGCAGCCCAGGACAGGAGAGGGGGGGAGGCCGGGGACCCCCCCCAGAAACCACCCCTCAGGTAGGTGTCCTCAGGCAGGCATATGTTCGCCTTCTTTTTTGGCCGGGAGTCAGGGTTTTTTTTTTTTTACTTTTAAAAACTTTTTTCTGTGCTGCTTGCTTGCCAATGGCATTGCGCGATTGCCGCGATGCCATGAACGACAACGAAAACCCCGACCAAATTTTTCTTTTGTCGGTTCGAGTTCGAGTTCTGTAACGGAAACGACAACTGAAAACGGAAACGACAATTTCGCCGAGTCGTGCCCATGTCTACTTATGAGTATTTTCTTTAACTGAATGATGAGGAGAGGCTAGTGAGTTGGATATGGATGTTAAAAAGTTATAACCTTGCTGAAGCATTCAGAAAGAATCTGTCTTTCAGCTTAATATTCCTGATAGATGTGATTTTCCCACATTATGGGAAATAACTCCACCAGGGTTAAAAAGTACTTCATTCTTTTCAGTTGAAAGAGATGTAATTCATAGATGTGATGCCCCTTTTACTGCATATAGTGTTAAACAATGGGGTTGCTTAATATTGTTCTGGCATGTTTATAACATCTATAGAATTCAAATGCAGAAGAGCATAATTTTACTTTGCAGTAGGATCTTTAATAACTGATGTTTTTGGTAGATGAAAAATTATGAGAGACCATGAATGAAAAGAAATGGAACTTTAAACCATGTAAAATATTAAGCTAAATTCTGGTTCATGTAGAATAAGATATTCATAATATGAATACAAGATTATTAATAGTCATTCATTTATTCATGCTTAATTTTTCCTTGCAAAGTTTTTTTGTATTGGGTTTCAATATGCATTCATGCATTAAAGAATAGCAAAGAACAAAGAAACAAGTTAAAACTCTTCAAATTATTTAAACAGTTGAATCATCTTATCTTTTATTTTAAAATTGATAGAGCATAGGCCACATAGGTGTACTGTTGGTTTGCTCTTTTCATTACACGATGACTTTGTGATGGAGTGCCTCATTATTGAACTGTTGTATTCGCAAAGTTAGAACTAGTTTGCTAACAATTGCATACCTTCTCAGTTTATATTCCTTTACAAAAAGAGATGGTATTTTCTCCTGCAGATGTAAGCCTTATTTATTAACTCTTTGAAATAAATCATGCTACCTGATGTGATGCTGAGAGCTAATTGTACCTGAGGCATTAAGAAAGCATTACCATGTTTGGAACACAGGGAAAGAAAATGCAATGTTGTTCACAGTATTTTGTATTTTATGACACACTAATTATAAAATGCTGTTTCCTCAGAGAGATATATTTATGTTCACAGGTACTCTGTTACTATATTTATTGTTTACCTTAAGGTTTAACAACACAAAATTGCAATAGCAAACAGGAATAAATGGTTGTAAACCGAAATAAACAGAAATAATAATTCTATAGTAGAACAGATAATAGTTTCATTTGTTCACTTGCAGATGGACATCAGGACTGATTGACGGTGAATTCTTGGTAGTTGTACCTCACCTGAACTCTTTCTGAATTTCACCAAAGGGCGCCATACCATTTGCTGAGAACCACTGAATTAGTTTACTGAGGGGAAGATGTAATTGAAAGAAATATTGATATAAGATTGGTTTCAGAAATAAAGGGTGTGAACAGACACAGATTTCATGCGCCAGTGGGCTGAGTTTGGAAAGTGGGAGACAATCTCCTCAACCTCTGCCAGCTTGTGTGTGCTGGCTTCAGGAGAGACCACAGAGTCTGGCCACAAGTTCCTCCAAGAAGCATTGAGATTCCTCTGGCTGACACTGTCCCACACAATTTTGATGAGCTGCAGGCAGACTACAATGTCAAAAAGGTGCTCCCAGTAGTCAGCCAGGCTAAATGCCTGACCCATCAGATGTCCAGGAAACAACAGAAAAGCTCCCTTGTGTGCAGCTTCTTGAAGTTGGCAATGAGCTACTGGTCCATAGGCTGGATGAGTGGGGTGGTGTTGGGTGGAAGGAAGATGATTTGGATGAAGCTGAACTCCTCCACCAAGTCTTCTTCAAGGCCAGGAGGATGCGCAGGTGCATTGTCCCTCAGAAGGACAGGCTTCAGTGGCAGGTTCTTCTCCGCCAGGTGTTGCTTTACAGTGGGACCAAAAACCTGATTGACCCACTCCATGAGCAGGGAGCATGTGATCCAGGCCATGGAGTTGGATCTCCACATCACACTCAACTTCTCCTTGTTAACTTGAGGTTGTTGAAAGCACATGAGTTCTCTAAATAGTAAACCAGCAGAGGCTTTTCCTTCAGATCCCGACTGCTGTTCACACAGAACGGGAAGGTGAAATGGCCCTTCATTGGTCTGTGGCCAGGCACTTTGGTCTTCTCCTGTGTGATGAAGGTTCTCTTTGGCATCCATTTCCAGAAGAGGCCAGTTTCATCACAACTGAAGACCTGCTCTGGAAGGTAGCCCTCAGAAGTCACCATCTCTAAGAAGTTGCTACTGGTGAACAATTCGGTGGCAAATTGTTCAGCTGCAGGCAGATTGGAACTTACAGCCTCTCCGTGCCGGACCATGCTACGGATGCCGGATCTCAGCTTGGATTTGTCAAACCACCCATGGCTTGCTTTGAATTCTTTGTGGGAAGTTCCTGGCTGTTGGGCGATCAGGTCAGTATGCAAGGTCTTGGCCTTGGCACGGATGACTGCCTCAGTCACAGTGCACGCTCCTTCTCGTGCCTTCTCGCGGATGCACAGCATCAGCAACTTCTTGACCACATCCATTAGAGCAGGGGGGTTCTTGGTAACTCTTGGCTGTCTCACAACCCATCATCTTCTCTTTGTCTTTGAGGGTAGTTCCAGTCATGGAAACATTCCTCCCATACTCTTTCTTTATTGCCATGACACCACAATCACTTGGAAGGAACACAACAACAACAACACCATGAGGTTCCTTAAATCCAAAGAGCAGAAATTAAAAAAAAAAGAAATTAAAACATACATGCACAAAAATCCATAACCCCATGGCCACTCTGAAAACCAAAGAGTAGAAATTGGAGAAAGAAACTTAAACATGCACAGAAACCCAAAAGACAACCTCATGGCCACCCTGAAATCCAAAGAGCAGAAAATTAAAAAAAAAAATTAAAACATGCATGCATAAAAATCCACAACCTCATGGCCAAGTTGAAAACCAAAGAACAGAAATATTTGAAAAGAAATCTAAACTGCAAAAATTCCAAAGAGCACAAATTAAAAAGAAATCTGATTTATGGGATGGAAAGAACCACCTCCCACACACAGCCCCCATGTATGCATGCATGTGTGTGTGTGTGTGTGAGAGAGAGAGAGAGAGAGAGAGAGAGAGAGAGAGAGAAGAACAATAATCAACCTACCTTTTCAGCAGTAGATAATTGCAAGAAAAAGCTCTCCAAAACAAATGGCTCCAAATCTCTCTCTCTCTCTCTCTCTCTCTCTCTCTCTCTCTCTCTCTCTCTCTCTCTCTCTCTCTCTCTCACACACACACACACACACACACACACACACACACACACACACACTCACCCCACTCTACACCTCCTCACTCCACGCCTCATGGTGTCTGGAAACATTTCACAGCTGTTTTAAACCCTCCCAGGTGCAGTGCGCCCATGGAGAAGCATTCTTTTTTGGGGGGGAAATCGTTAAATCAAATTAAACAGACCTTTTATCGCAAATCAAAATTTGCCTATACCCTTTTCTATTCATAAGTTGTATTTTTCGGTTGAAGCATTTGTAAGTCGAGGTACCACTGTAGTTCTTTTGTTTAACCCTAAAAATCTATTTTATTATTCTCCTGAGCATGTGATATTTGGATTCCAGGTCACTTTCTGTTTCTACATTAGAGAACAAGGTATTCAATAGCTATTAGTCCAGATGGCTATATGCTTTTTCCAGTGTCATTGTAGATATGCTTCTCCATAGCAGTTGTTTGAGAAAACATGCCAAAAAAGGAGGCAATCTTTCATGCTTCTTGTTAATTTTTGTTGGCTATCAACTAACTGTTACAGCCGCTTTCTATTCTGTAGCATGAGGTAGATTACCTTTCTCAAATTTCAGACTAATACGTAAACTAGATTTGTGCTACACACCATTCAGTATTGACCCCCACCCCAGGTAAATTTTATTTCAAAAAACTGTTGACTTTCATAGAGGTAGTTGGTCTTGCTGAGGAAAATTGAAACTAACATTCCCTCCCATAGGAGGCCAGGCTGGCCCTAACTTTATTGTCCTTCACATTCATGTTAAGACTTTTTTCTTTGGGCAGGCTTTTTCTTAGCGATGGACTCACTAGGGCAGCTATTCTCAATAGAGGCCATTCAACACTGATTTGGCCTGTATTTATTTAAGATGCCCCTGCCCCACCCCTTGATTTTTTTTTAAAATCCAGGTTGAAAATGGAGACAATAAATGAGATGGCTTATATTTTGTTGCTTCTAACTTTTACCCAACTAGTTCAATATAATGCTAATATATATTCTTTAATTCTTCTTTAATTAATCATTCTTAGGGCACAGAAAATGCCTTAATGAATGAAGTGGGAGATGAATATGGATCAACAGCACAAGGTACTTATTCAGTGTCTGTGAAGATTCTCAATCATCCAGGAAGGTTATCTGGAAGGTGGACTTTCACGGCAACTGAACTTCTTTTCTTGTGAGATTAAAACATTTCACTACTTATACAAGCAGCTTTGTCAGTCTGGCAAAGCTGCTTGGACAAGTAGTGAAATGTTTTGATCTCACAAGAAAAGATTACCAGTTGCCATGACTCAACTTCCAGTTAAACATTCAGGTTTTTTTCCTGGCAAGTACAATGTGTCCCCATCTCCAACTTCACTTTTTCCTTAACATTTCTGTTTCTGAGAAGGCTACTGAACACAGCTTCAGTTGTGATATAATAATTCACCATGTCTGGCGTAAAGCATTGGGATTAGAGAACCTTCTCTTGAGAACATAGTGTATGAGGAATTAAAATAAACCTCCTAATTACATAGCAGATAAAATGGTTCAAGCAGGAACCTACAGAGTAGATAGAGCTACAAGTCTCCCTCAGTAGACCACCCCTTATTTGCTAATTTGGCTCAGTTAACTCTTACTCTCTCAATACATTCACCCAGAGAGGCTCATACTTAGAAAAGAAAGTTTCTATTTACTTACAATTCTTCAAAGATAAAAACAAACAGTATATTGTGTAAAAATGTAACTTTGTACATCACAGAGCTTAAATGATTAAGTAGCTTCATTACTGACTAACTGGCTGATTTCATAGCTGATAGAACACTTAGCTCAAACTATTCACTTCTGACATAGTCCCTAACTACGTAACTCTGACAGAGCCCTGGATAACTGTAAAGACATGGGAAAAGAATCTGAGGTAGAGAGGGTACTAAATGGTTGTTTTTAGCTTGGTTGATATTCAGTCTGAGTCCAGGAAAGCCCCTCCCAGCTTCTTATGTAGATTGTGATACCTACATCCGAAACCTTCCTTGTTCTGTTTAGAAGATGGATTGTTCAGTCATAAAACTGCACATCCTTCCCTTCCTACACTCCCTGCAGTTTTATGTACAGGTATTTGTAAAGCTTGAGAAGAAATCCATCAATTTGCAAGGAGATACTGTATGTATTGCTGTGACTCAGATTCCACATTGCTAAGAAATCTTTTGAAGATAGTGATTCAGATGCACTTGATTTGGACATCTCTTGAATCTGTCCACATTAGCTTGAGCCACTTTATGATATGTCCAAATCCGAAATGCATCCCTGTTTCAATGATTATCATTCCATTGACCCAGAGAATCATTTTTTTGGGCCAAATGTTAGCCGTTGTCATCTTGTACTAGTCTTTACTTAGGATTTATTTTCACCACAATCTAGTAGAATTTCACTGGGCATTTATGAACCGAAATCTTTTCCTTGGAACCTGACAGCCTTTTCATATATTGAAGCTGAGGTCTATCAGAATCTTTTTCAATGCTTATTACAATTATTATTTGTAGCTAACTTAAATATATTTCTCTTTTTAGCCCATAGGTATTCATATTGAAGGCAGGGTCAAAACATATATAAAAACTGGTAAAGCTGTGCCTGTTATTGTCATGAGAAACCTTTGATTACAACTTGTCATTTCACTTTAGTATGCATAATTTCCCCTCAAGTGTCCATCTATGAAAAGTATTTCTATATGCATCTCATTCAGTTTTACCTCAGTCCTAATCAGCCTTTGCCTTCGGTAAAGTCAAGTCATTCCTTAAGCAGACATAACTAGCTCTAAATTAATTGTCATTTTCAGGTTTTTAAAAAGTCTTTCTCACTTTATTTCAGTGGAAGCGTATTTGATCCAAATTTCGTTCAGAGTACGGGCTGCACATGTTTCCAGAACTTGTGGATGCATTTCAAGGCCTCAGTACATGGGTCCTTAAATAAAAAGCCTTCAATAAATGTGGAATATCATCACCAAAAGTCACCACTATAATGCTGCTTTTAAATGTCTGAAAATATTTCATTCTGCTGTCCTACTGGACACTCCACTTTCAAGAAAAGTCTAGCAAAAGAAAAAAAAAGTGTGTTGCTTCTATACCAGCCCATAGTGTTTAAAGCACTCTCTGGGTAGTTTACAAGCAATTATGCAGGCTACACATTGCCTGCCCAAAGAGCTGGGTACTCTTTTTACTAATCTTGGAAGGATGGAAGGCTGAGTAAACCTTGAGCCTGCTACCTAGAATTGAACCCCAGGTTGTGAGCAGAGTTACAGCTGCAATACAGCATTTTAACCACTGCACCATTAGCAATCCTGCCTTATATATAGCTGTTTGAACTATAAGTGCCTTACTGTGTTCACTTGCACGTACAGTAAGTGTCTATAGAATTACTGTCTCAATTGTTAACTTAGTTTAGTTGGGGCACTGTGAAATTTACTTTATATCAAGAATCTAGGCATTGGTTGTTTGACTGAATGACTGAATGATTGAAAACCCAAATTCTGTTGTATAACTAGGTTGGGACTCACTACAATATGATTTCTATGACTGCATTAACATAGATATCTAGTAAGGTTGCATTCAATTGGTATAGAAACAATTTCCTATCTTCCACCACCAGGGGGGACCATAGGTACAACCATGGCTGTGTCCTTGGCTAGTGTCAAACTGGCTTGTGGCTTGCTTAAAAGGCACAAGTGTTTTTTAAAAGAAGCTTATACATTAAAGTACAATCACACCACCATCACATGAAGGAAACAACAGTAATAAAACCCTACATATCCTCTGTATCACCTAATATAAAAACATTATGCTTGTACTATTAATGCACTTTGGGAAACAGGATGGACACCACCCTTATTTCTTTTTAAGGGCAAGGCACTCCTTTTATTTTGTAAATGAAAGGGTATAAGCTTTTCACATGTTGCTGTTAAAAGGATAACTGGGATGCCAGTACTTTTTGTTTGTGTGTTTGCTTTTAGAATGCATTTTCATGGAAACTCAAGAAGGAAAAATAGATGGAAAATCATGCAATATAAGCATTGTACCACACTGTGCTTCTAAATGAGGGCATGTAAAGTCATTATGATCAACCCACCTGCAATCAAACTAACCAAGCAATTCTTTTCTCATCCTGTGGATCTATTGAAATGCTCGAATACTTTTTAAGAACAACAGAAAAAACATTTTGAGTCATTGCAACTTTAAATCATGGCTGGTATGTTGGATTAAGCATGCATCAGCTTCCAAATGTACATGAATAAGTTCTCCTTAAAAGAATGAATCAGCTCTCTATCAGTTTAAAATGTTACTGGAAAAATCACATGAAGGAGATGTTTTCAAGTATCTTTTGCATGTTGGAGATGTCAAGTTCAATTTCCAGCAGAGAGTAGACTTTACAACTCATGAGGAATCCATGTTGAGCTCCATTTTGTTTTGTTTTGTTTTTGCTTTAAAGAGGTTTTATTGATATGCCAAAAGTTGAAGCCCATGTAGTGGCTAAACATATAAGTGGCTGATTATGGTAGAGGTGTGACTCATGTCCCACACCACTTTAATGTACTGATCTCATCTGATTCCAGTCATTGGGCAGGGTTGGTACATAGGTACCCAACTATTTATTTATTTATTTATTTATTTATTTATTTATTTATTTATTTATTTATTTATTTACAATATTTTTAGCAGCCCCACTATCAGGTGGTCTCTAGTACATAAATGGGAGATTTTAAAGTAACATCCGGGGTAGCTCAAGAGAAAGAGAAATAATTAGGAAAGACTCCAACTTCAAATGCTATAGAGCAGCTGCCAGTGATGTTGGGAAGTATTTGAGCCTGAATCCCAAGTCCTAGTCCAAGTCTTTGATACCAAGTCTCAAGTCCCAAGTCCTAGTCCCTATTAAAAATAACCCTCCCCCACCCCCAGAAAAAAGGGGGGTAGATGGCTTCTGAGTCATTAACTGAATCTGAATAATTGAAAAATGGAAAGAGTTGAGTCACCAGAATGGCTTAAGTCCAATTTGATGAGTCTTATGACTCATCCTTGGCAGCTGCCAATCAGAATTAACAATGCAGGACTAGATGGGCCAATGATCTGATTCAATAGAAAACAACAGTAATTTCTAGAAAGCAACCAGGTGGTCTCTAGCTATATGAAATGACCTACAAGACTGACAGTATGGGGCTATGTGCATCTACATGCAGAACAAGATAGTTTATCCTACATAAGAAAGAGGAAGGTAAAAGAGGAGGGTCATTTTAATTGTACCCAAATGTTTTCATTGTTACTTCTGGTATCCCTGTAAAAATATCCCTCTTTTGTTCTGATTTTTCTCCACTCTAAGTGTTTGCTTTCTCCTCCCCCATAAGTGCTACATTTATTCCCCTCCCCATCTCTTTTTGCATTCCCTCCAGCATCAAGCTGTTGTTCAGTGTAAGCCATCACAATGTGTCTTTGTCACAATTTGTCTTTAAGAAAGGTGCCACATTATTGGAGAAATCACATCATCCTGACATTCACCCCCTGCTAGTTTTTTGGTGAGTATGTTAGATGAGGGAGACTAAGAAGAAAAATGAAAGCCCTGAAAGTCAAAGGAAACTGTTAAATACTTTCCTTGACATCAAAGTAAGCACCATGTAGCCCAGCAACATTTCTGATTCTCTGCCTGAGTTATGGATTCTTTCTTTAACAAATCAACCATAAACAGCCCACACAGTTGGTTCTAGTAATTTTCAAAATATGATATACATAAATTTAACTTTATAATCTTGTGATCAGTGCCACTGTGGGGGAAAAATAATAAATCAGCCTCTATTGTGCTGTTTTATATGCTGCCAGAATGCATAACTGCTGTGCACATATTTGACAGATTTGTCATGCATGGACAGTGAGACATAGACGGAGCTTATCAATGACACTTTGGGTCTTACAAGCCTGCAAGGCATTCTTCTTCTTCTTCTTCTTCTTCTTCTTCTTCTTCTTCTTCTTCTTCTTCTTCTTCTTCTTCTTCTTCTTCTTCTTCTTCTTCTTCTTCTTCTTCTTCTTCTTCTTCTTCTTTTAATGGGATTTTTGGTTAAATCAGCTGACCTGTTGCAGGGGCCTGTCACTGATTTAGTCCAAGTTCATCTCTCCCTAATTGGGCCAGGGAGTTTCCAGTGGCACCATGAGGAGGGCCAGACCTTGCTACCATTGGTATCAAGCTCATTCTGGGCTTAATGCAAAACTCTTGGAATTAAAAGCTGCAGGGGAAAAGAACAAAGAATCAGCCATTTTGGGGGGACCCACCATACAGATGCTTCTACGCAAACGCTCGAAGCCTCCGAGCAAAAATGGGAGAACTTCTATGTCAAAGAAGGGGTAAAATCCAGCAGAATGGAGACTGACAGTGAGTCTGACTCCACCATAGAATCACTGTGGGTTAAACTACCAGGGCGAAGGAGTAATGTGATAGTGGGGGTGTGCTATCATCTACCAGATCAAAAACTTGAGGGGGACCTTGAAATGAGGAAGCAAATCATGGAGGTGTCTAAGGGCGTTTATACACGACCCCTAAACTCCGGGGCAAATGGTTCCCAGCTCTGGAGCTTAAAAATGTTTCCCCACCAGCTCCGGAGTTTACAGGCAATTAAGTGCGACCCCGCCCACTTTAGCATGACCCAGCACACTTTTCTTGTACCTTCTCTCTGGAGGTGAAAATTCTTTGATGCGGTGCAACGATAGTGAGTGTGGGGCTCTCCTCGCTTCTGTTTGTTGTTTTTTGGCTCCCGCCCCTTTAAGAGCTACTTAAGAGTTACTTAAGAGCTACTGGAATGTTGCCGGGGCAAGAGCTGGCAAGAGCGAGAGGCAGAACGGGAGGTGAGCCACGGTCTTTCTTCCTTTTTTTCCTCCCTCCCCTCATGCAGCCAGCAGCCAGGGTGGGAACACAGGAAGAGCGACAAGCCCCTAAGATCTCTGGTCCGAATTTAAGGAATCAGCGGATCTTAGGGGTCATGTAAAAGCGCCCTTTTCTCCCTCCCCTCACACAGCCAGCAGCCAGGAAGTGGGAGGGGGTGGGAACGCAGGAAGAGCAACTAACCCCTAAGATCTCTGGTCCGAATTTAAGTGGCCAGTGGATCTTAGGGGTCGTGTAAAAAGGCCCTAAGTGGGACAGGATAGTAAACATGGGGAACTACAATTGTCCCGACATTGACAGGGCCAGTGCCCAGAAACCAGGTTTCTCGACATGCTGAATGACTGTGCTTTAGAGCAATTTGTCATGGAACTCACCGAGGAACAGCCAACTCTGAATCTAATACTGTGTGATACTCAGGACATGGTCATGGATATGAATGTCACTGAGCCTCTGGGGAACAGTGATCATGCTGCAGTCCCCTTTGCCATGCATGTCAGGGGAAGAGTGTCAAGCAAATTGGACACAAAACCCTTGATTTCCAAAGGAAATTAGTTAGAAAGAAACTGAAAGGGAAAGTAAAATGAATCCAGTCTCTCAAGAGTGCATAGAGCCTGTTTATAACATTGGTAGTAGAGGCCTAGCACAAGTGCATACCACGAAAAAAGAAAGAAGAGCTCATCTAAGTCCAAGAGGGTGCCAGCATGGTTAATGAGTGGAGTTAGAGAGGCTTTAAAACACAAGGAGAGGTCTTTCCATAAATGGAAATACCCCCCAAATGAGGAAAATAAAAAGGAACACAAACGTTGGTTTGTGGCAAAGAAAGACTTTGAGGAACGTATGGCTAGCAATACAAACGCAAATAATAAAAGCTTCTGTAAATATGTTAGAAGTAGAAAACCTGCCAGAGAACCAGTTGGCCCTCTGGATGGCGAGGGAGGAAAAGGAGAGGTAAAGGGGGACTTGGAAATTCGAGAGAAATTAAATGAGTTCTTTGCATCTGTCTTCACGACAGAAGACCTTGGGCAGATTCCGCTGCCTGAACAGACCCTCTTGACTAAAGAATTAAATCAAATACAGGTTAAAAGAGAGGATGCCCCGTGGCACAGTGGTTAAATGCCTGTACTACAAGTAAAACTGTGCTCACGACCTGGGTTCAATCCCCGGTAGCAGGCTCAAGGTTCACTCAGCCTTCCATCCTTCCAAGGTCGGTAAAATGAGTACCCAGCTTGCTGGGGGGGGGGCAATGTGTAGCCTGCACTCTGTAATTAAAATTGTAAACCGCCCAGAGACTACTTGTAGTAGTATGGGGCGGTATATAAGCAGAACACTTTGCTTTAATTGGTAAATTCAAGATCAACAAGTCACCTTCTGCCTGCCTAAACAACAAGACTGTCTATTTACGAGTTACATAGCTTTTCTTCCAGAGTGCTCAAGATGGCTCTTGTCCTCTCCACTTCTTCCTCACATCTACCCTCCTGGGTAGCTCAGAGTGAATAAGCAAGTGAATGGACCTAGGTGACCTAGTGAGTTCCATGATGACTTAGTGAGGGGCTGCATCAGGACCTTCGAAGTCCCAGTTCAGCAGTCTGTCAACCACACTGGCTTTCAAGGATATCCATAAGACCATATCTCTAGCTGATATTTTCTCATTCAGGTGTTTATCAAAACAGCAACACAAGAAACATGGATTATATGTCAGACATGTATCTTATGTTCTCATGTTGTTATGTTCTGAAGGACAAGATATGCATCCTAAACTGAACAGGCCCATAATAGGTGTCACCTTTTGATATTTTGTCACATAAATAGGGCACTGATCTGTACTTTACAAATCTGTAGAGATAATGTGTGATTGGAACAGGGCCAGTTCTGGCACTCTTTATGCTATATTGGATCGTATATCTGACATTATCGTATTTCTTATACCAAAATCACTGGCATCTTTCTCATCAGAAAGAAGGTCTTGTTCTTTTTTTCAGTAACACCATCTCAGTTTATTTCTGTACTTCACAGAATGTTTAGCACTTTCTGTCCTGTTGAGCATACCTTGACATCCCCGTATCTCCTTTTAAGAGCCCTTCCGTGGCATGCATGTGGCGTACACACTCAGCTCATCAAGTATTTCTCCATTTACTTTCTTACAACCATCCAGATATCTAACAGATGTGTTAATGGTTTTCAGTATCAACACACTATGGACACAGACCTTCATCGTAATCACAGCTTTTCCTTCTGTTCATGTTTTGCTCACCTGGGTTATAAGCAAGCTATTACTGTGCAAACATGACTACTTCACAAAGTATTCCAGTTTAATTGATTATGTACTTGAGGATAAAAATATCAGACTTTAAAAAAAGCTATAATGAGTGTTCTTAAGACTGCTATCAATATGCATTAGAATGCACTCAGATGTCCATTTAGCTACTGAGAAAAGTGTCATTTGGATTCATATCTGACTAATATATTCTTGATTCTTTCTCCACCAGGAAATGTAGAAGATATTGGTCAAAATCCTGTTGGGAAGATTCCACTAATGCAATGAGAATAATGTCATCATCAATGGCAGATGACTGCCGATTAAAGTCTTCCCTTTTCAATTTTAACATGCAAGTGATTGTGTTATTTTGGAAAGTACGCACACCTCAAAATTGGGGTAAAATTGTGCACCAAAGGATTCTGGCTATTATTCATACTTCTGGTTGCTGTATGGCAGTAAAAGGCAGTGTGAATTTGGTCTCAGCTCAATTATGAACCTAGCAAGCATTGTTCGTACGTAACCTATTAGAAAAGTTCATGAACAATTGTGTAAAGTGGATTAGTTGCATGAAGTTCTTTATTGACATTGGAGCCACTGGCTCTGCTTATTGGTGTCATATGTTTTACAGACCCATGCAAAAAAACATTTTTTTCCTATTTTCTGTTTTTGAGACAGTAGCGACATCTAACAGTCCAAGATCAATAGCAGTAAAGTCGTATGCAGTTTGTAGACAGAGATGGTAATGGGAACACCAAAGAAGAATGAGAATGCAAATTTAGGGCTAAACAGAATCTAACCAATGATTTATATGTACGAGGTACAGTGCAACTAGAACCAAAACAGAGCAACAGATGGGCTCAAAACTAGCAGCAACACCCAATGGAAGTCCAAGAGACAAGTCCAACAAAGATCAAGACATGATGCCAGCAGATCATTAACAGTAGAATTCATAAGATGGAAGGGATTTTTTTAAAAAAAAATCAGCTTGGCAAGAATGTGACTCCTAATCCCAGTAGGCTAAAATTATTAGTTGCACCTAGATGAGATCCACTGACTAAATAGGACTTGGTGCATAAAAACTTATTTTAGACTTCTTGATTCAAGACATTGCTTTGATAGCACATTGAGATAGGTATTTGACTGTGCATGCAGTCAGAGGGTGGGAGTTCAGTGGCCCACTTCCAGGAAGATGAGCCAGCCTGTGTGGCCCTGGGCAAGCTCCACAGTTCCTGGATGCTCCCAGGTGAAGGGAATAGTAAACTACTTCTAAGTATTACCTACCCAGAAAACCTGGAAAAGGGTTGCCATGAGTTATAACTGACTTGATGGCACATGATTATTATTAATATTGGAATCTACTTTAATTGGTGTTATAATTAAATCTAGCCTACTGACTGTAATGACTCTGGTTTGACAATCATTTTCAAAGCAAGTCTTTATTATTTATTTTTCCACACACTGGGTTCTCTGCCTGGTTGGGCAGAACCACGTTCTTTGCCACAGGGGAGTCAATGTTATTTGGTTGTTTGAGGTTCTTTGTCAATGGCAATCTGACTGACATTCACTCCACTGATCCTACCCATAGCTATTATTTTCTCATGAGTCTGGATCCTGAGTGTCTACATGATGATTCTTGCTTCTGGGTTCAACATTTCTGGTTTCATCTCTTAGACAAGTCTATATCTGAGGAAAGAGACCTTTAGAAAGAGACCTTTAGAAGAAGGGAAGAGACTTAAAAGCGTATCTCCCTATGATCAGAGCTGGCCTGACCCATCCGTTCCTCTATGGCTCTCTCACTCCAGGTGGACGCCCCCAGGGAGGCCCACAGGGTATTAACTCGAAAATGGGCCTTCTTGGTGGCTGGTCCATCGCTTTGGAACAAGCTACCTGGTGAGATACGCCAGGCTCCCTCATTGGCATCCTTTAGGAAAGCCCTTAAAATCTGGCTGTTCAGGGATGCCTTTGGCGACTGCTAATGTGGTACCAAGTTTTTTTCCATGGTCGTTGAGTTTTTGCCTCTTGCCCAGTACTATTCTACTATTTTATATTGTTTTATTGATGTCTGTTTTTAAGCCTTTTATGTGAACCGCCCAGAGTTCCTTTGGGAAATGGGAGTGGTACACAAATGCAAAAATAAATAAATAAATAAATAAGTCAGTAACTTGTACGAGATAGTATAGTTTTCCATGTACAGTAATGTGAAATAAGTAGATAAAAGTCTTAATTTTTAGACAGTTTCCTCATTCAATACAAAAAGGACGTTTTACTAGGGATCAGTTGGTACACCTCTGTACTGTGATGCATAAAACTGCATCCAATACATTCCAGTTAAGTATGTCATCACTACTGAGCTCACCATTTGTACTTGCAAAACATACCTGCCACCAATCATCTAGCTGAGAAGCCCCTTTCCTCAATTTCCTTTCATTTTTCCAGGCATTTCCACATATATACCATTGGACTGATATACCTTATGTTTCCCAAGAAAATGAACATCCCTTCTGTCATGGAATGTGTGGAGACTGGATGAAACTGTTTTTAGAATTAAACTGAGAACTCCTGTTCCTCAGAATTAGAAGGCATCATACAGTTATTTGATCTTGTTTCTTTAAGAGATTTTCTCTAGTAAAAAAAGTTGAAGACACAAAGAGAGTCTTATAAGCATTATACTGAAAACAACATCATTTAAATCCCCTGCCAAGTTCAGTCAATGGGGTGTTCTGAGGTTATAACAAAAGTGCAGTCTAGAAGAATACAAAGGCTGCATTGCAGAAGGTGATACAGACAGCTTGTTGACTTTAGGATTATATTATGGTTTTTGGCTAGATGATAAGATCATAAAGAAAGTACAGGCAGATTTCCCCAAAGATTCAAGCAGAGCAGTTTTCTGTTTCTAATGAAAATAGGTCCAGCACTGTCAGCTGTGACATTGTTCATCAAAAAAAAAAAATGTAATCAATAAGTACTATGGATATGTATAGCAATATGTATTCAATATGTAATGCAATTAAAGTGTGATATTATAAGCACAAAGCTGAATAGCTAGACCACAGCCTGGCAACACCTAGCAACGGAAGCAGCTATTGCTTAAGATAGCTGAGAGGACTGAAGCGAAAAAAGAGGAAGTTGCAGGAACTTATATACCTTACTATTCTTAAGGTGGGGGATGTGATTGATGGGCAGTGTCTGAAGGTGCGGCCATGCAGAAAAGGGGTCTGAAACTGTATAAAAACCGCTGGAAATGTGTGTTCGAGGTCTTCTCTCATTGTGAGGGGGACCCCTTTTGCGTCTTCTGCAAAAGGCTGTCTGTTTCTGCACTTTGCTTTTGCTAAATAAACTCAGCGCTGAGAAATTCTCCTCTCTGTCTGACTTAGTCTCAATTCTTGGGAAATCTCAAACTTGCCTCATCTCTGAATCTTTTAACTTAGACTATTTTTCTACCACTGAACCACATTCTCACAGTGGTGCATTGGCAAACGGGATCCGGCCATCGGACTACTCGCTCCGAGCACCGGTTAGAACCGGTCCTCTGCCCGCTCGCCATTTTGGGGTGTGGCAGTTGCTCCGATCTTCCAGTCTCTGGACCCCGTCCTTCTCATTTTTTTCTATTTTTGAGTACTGTTCCTGCTTGTCTTTTGTTTCTTTTTCAAGATTTTTTCATTTTCCCCATTTTTTCCTTTTTCCTTTTCTCCATTTCTCTTTTGAGATTTCACTTGAGGCTTTGCCCCTTCATTTTTCGATTTTCTTTTTCCTCCGTCGTTTTGAGAAGCTCCTCTTTGGTGAGTATGGCAAAACCCTTCTTTCCTTTCGCTTGAAGTGTGGCTGGTCCAACTTCTGCTGAGATGTGATAAGTGGGGAATGGTATGGGTCACATAGGTGAGGTGGCCAGGGCAGATCAGGAGGGTCTGCTCCGGGAGGACTGATCACCCTCCCAAGGGCTGGGGAAACAGGACTGGAGAGCGGGGACTCTGCCAGGGCGCTGTTGTCCGCCGGTACCTAAGGGCCGGGGAAACAGGACTGGAGAGCGGGGAATCTGCCAGGGCACTGTTGTCTGCCGGTACCTTTATTGAGTGCCTAGAGTAGTGCAATTCTTATTTTCAGGTTTTGCCACATTTTCCTTAAATAGGCCCATCTACACGGAGAATTTTAGAACCCCCATTGTGGGTTCATAAATTTATATTGTTGCTTGCTTGCCCTCATTCTGTTTCTCCTTCTGTTTATGTTTTATTTCTTTAAGGTATGCCTCCAGTTCCAAATGATTCGCACCAAGGCAATTTGACCCTGCCATTGCCTATTCTTTCAGAAGTAATTCTGCCCTTGCCAAATTTTGTAGAATCCTTTTCCCCGTCTTTGGAGGATGAACTGGATGAATTTTTAATCCCAGCCCCTGCGACCAGTCCTATTGAAGTGTCTGATGGCACTGACTTTCCTTCTCCCTCTCCTTTCTTTCCCCAGTGGGATGATTTTTCTGCTCTTGATGCAGAACTAGCTTTGATTGACGACTGGTTGTCATGTCAAGATTTTGACTCCGTCCCTTCAAGTCCCTGTTCTTCTTTGGACTTCGACGGACCCGCATGGTTTGAATACCCGTTTGCCTCAGCCCTGCCGTCCGTTTCGTCCCCTTCTCTTTTGGAGCACGGTGCTCCCACCCCAGCAAGTGCTGACGCCCCGTTGTGTCAGGCCAGTCATAGGGGCTAATCCCCGTCTAACATTTTGCCTTCGCATTGGTTTAGCTCACATGAATTCCCTGCCTTCTCCCCCCCCCATTGCGGGTTTTTTTTTAAAAAAAAATCATTATTGCTTGCTCCCGTGTTCTGTTTCCGTGTCTTATCAACATTTTATAAGTCGTTATGCCTCCAGTTCCCAACGATTAACACCAGGGTATTTTGTCCCTTCCGTTACCCCTTCTCACAGATGCTCCACTGCCTTTACCTAATTTTGTGGAGCCGTTTCCATCGCTCTGAAAAGTTAAAATGAGAACCACTGAACCCATCTCTATTTTGCCTTCTTTGGGTTCCTTCATTGTCTCTGCCTCCTTTTCACACCATCAGTTGATACGGTGGAGTTTAATAATGCCCTGCTTAACAGTCCTTATGGGCTGGATGATTTTTTCCTCCAAGATTTCCTCCATCTATATCTTCCAAGCTTTGCCTCCAGTTTTATTTTTTGCCCTTAGGGGTCACTAAATAAACTGGATGATTGGAAAATTTCTTTTCCCTTTTTTTAAGGAGATCTTCTCTCTTTTCATTTCTTGTCTCTGTGAATGCATTCATATGTGTGTGTTCTTGTGTGAGTGTGAGTGTTACATGTTGTCTGTTGTCTGTCAAGTTTAATGTAAAAGTTGTCCATCTCTGTGTTGTTTGTGCTTGGTCTGTTGCCAAGTGCGTAAATTTCTTCTGAGTGCTCCGCGCGGACAATGAACCGCGCACAGAGACACAATGCCAGATGGTAAGTGTGTGGTAAGTCTCTATGTTCTTAATTGAGGTGAAAGGAGTTAAGAGTTAAGGCTTATAGCTGGGTTGTGGTCTGTGGTTGCAATCTCTTTATACAGGAAGACGGCTGGCTGCCCACCAAAATTTTTATAGAAGACAGAAAGTTCTGTCAGCTGGTTAGTTATCAAAGGAAAAACTCTGGGTGGTACGCTGAGAAAGTGACACAGTCTTAATCACTTTTGATATGAAGGACTGGGTGATGTGGCGGTTGGCTGGCCACCGGCTGCCGTATCGTTCAGAATTTTAAAATCATGATGTCCTCTGGCCAGTCAAAGTCGACATGACTGACTAGACGAGTTTTATAAAACTTGGACTGTGAAAGTCTTTTTCGCTGCTGTCACCTGAGCATTTCCTGTTTAATGGGCTCTTGAAGTATTTTGTTGAGCGCTGGGGTTTTGGGATCTGTAGCAAATGTTGTGTGCCTTGACAAGTGTGTTTTGTTCTGATCAATAGCGACGATTTGTATAGGTCCTCACTGTTGATTGGAGCGGGACAGGCTGTTGCATGTCCGAGCACAGTATGTTTAGACTGAGCTGCAGAAGTTCTTTTTTTAATTTGATTAATATCTTCGTGGTTAGGCAACTTGGTTTCCCATTTTTAATATACACTTCTGTGGTTTCTGCCTAGTCTTTAGCTGAAAGACGGAAAGAGGTGCAGACCTTTCGAATTGCGAAAGTGTCAGCGCCTCTGCACAGAGCGACATCCACTGCAATTTTTACTTGGCAGGCTGAAATGAAGAAGAGGCTTAGGGAATCTAATGTCCGCTCCTTAAAAGACCCTGAGGAAAAGGCAGACTTGGAGTCTAGGGTGGCAAGCTGACCCAGTGTGGCATTGTCATGGGGTCAGAGTGCCATTTTGGGTTAGAAGTTTAAATCTCTAAGAAGGAAAAAATGAGTGGTTACTGTTGAGAAGGTGCTGGGGTGAGTGCGGGTTGTGTAGAGGGTATGGGAGGTTGAAATATGGATAGACGGATTAATAGGATTTCCACCTATTAAATGGGAAGAGTTTGAGGGTATTTAGCAAGTGAAGAGGGTTTGTGTAAGTGAACATTGAGTGTGTGCGTGAGTAGAAAAGTTGAAAAGGCGGTTGCTGGGGAAATCTGCCAGTCTGTTGGGACTTATTTGAAATCTTTTTTTTATATTCTTTTTTATTAGAAAATTTTGATATACAAATGAAAAACACATTCAAAACATTAACCATACAGCGTCAATCTATCACTAAAGTTCGGCTTCCCTCTGTTTTTCGCGCGGTTTTAACGTTATTCATCTCCCAGCCTTCCTTTCCAATGAACCCCTTTTATATATTTATAAAAAAAGGTTCTAAAAATTAATAGTCCTTCGAGTTCTACCCTAATCCGGTAAGAGTCTTTAATTCCTTACAATTAGTCTCCATGTAATTCTTAAATTTTTGCCAGTCTTTTTGGAACCTCTGGTTGTCTTGATCCCTCAATCTGCATGTCAGTCTGGCCATCTCTACAAAGTCTAGTAATTTCGCCCTCCATTCATCCAAAGACGGTATATACGTTGTCTTCCAGTTCTGTGCCAGGAGCATTCGTGCCGCTGCTGTTGCATATAAAAATAGCGTCTTGTCTGCTCCTTTAATTTCATTATCCACCAACCCTAACAAAAAAAAAAAAGTTCAGGTCGTTTTGGGAATGTACACTTTAACATCTTTTTGAGTTCATCATATATCAATGCCCAAAAATTCTTTCACTTTCTCACAGGTCCACCACATATGATAAAAGTCACCTTGTTTCTCTTTACATTTCCAACAATAATCATCTTTCATCCTATACATCTTTGCTAATTTCGTTGGAGTAATATACCATCTATACATCATTTTCAACAGATTTTCTTTTATCAAAGTACATGCGGTAAACTTTATGTTCTTTTTCCACAATCTTTCCCACACATCTAACTCAATATTGTGTCCCAGATCCATAGCCCATTTTATCATACATTCTTTAACTTGTTCATCTTTTAGGTTCAACTCCAACAAAAAAAAATTAGGTTCAACTCCAACAAAAAAAAAATTAGTTGGGACTTATTTGAAATCTTAAGGGTTGCAGGTCCCCCCCCCCGCAACCTCTAGATGGCATCTGGGTGGTGTCTGAGAGGCAGCCATTTCGTTAGCATTTGGTCAGCAAGGGAAGCCATTTTGTCAGCGAGGGAGACCATTTTAATGCACACCCTTGCTGTTTTCGTGATCTCAGATGGAGCCCTCTGCTGGTAGTCCTGTGGCTAGAATTTACACGGAAAGTTCTTCATCCAGGGTGTGTAACTGTTGAGTCGGGATCTCTCCGTTCGCAGTTTGGCCTATTGACTACAGATCATGCATTTCTTCTGGTCGTGACACATTTACATATCGGGACAAATTTACAAAATATAGCCATTTAAATAGGGTAGTGATTCCACCATACCCCACAGTCCCTAATCCAGCCACTATTATGTCTGATATTCCAGCATGTGCTGTTTGTTTCACAGTGGTGGATCTCTCTAATGCCTATTTTTCTATCCCACTGCATCCTGATAGTAAATTCTTGTTTGCTTTTGAGTTTGGTGGTGTTCAATATCCATTGGGACTTGGCTGACATCGCCCTTCCGAGTAAGTCCACTCTTATTTTATATGTAGATGATGTGTTATTGTGTTCTCAGTCGGTGGGGTCATGCTTCCAGGACTCATTTGTCTTGTTGTGTGCTCTAGCCGACGGGGGACACAAAGCCAATGAGACCAAACAGCAGCTTTGTCGGTTTGGAGCTACTTTTTGGGAGTGGCGATCTCTGTTTGGTCTTAGTCATTATCACCTTCAAGGGGTGAGGCGATTCTAAAATGCCCTCGTCCATCCACTCAAAAGCAACTGTGTGCAATTCTTGGCATGGCAATTTCTCCAAATTTTTCTTTCTTGAAATGTCCCCTTCATACTCTTCATTGCATAAAACTGACATTAGTCCCTTGGTCTCTGGGTATGCTGTTTGCAATTCCCATGAAACCCTGGAATCCAGCTTGCCTCTGGGGGGTCCGTTCAGCACAAGTTGCTGAATTGATAGCCCTGGCAGAGGGGTTTCTTGGCCTCTCATAGTGCCCCTTTCACTAAATATGTACAAACACTACTCAAATCACTCTCCCTTCCCGGTTGAATTTCATCAATCCAGTGAAATTTGACGTGCTGGATGTTTCGTTGGGTTGGTGAAGTTGCATTGGGAAACAGTTGAACAAATGACGGTTGGTGTCCCGGGCAGAGATGTGCAAGTCATACCAGGCTTCGCTGCAACCGTCCTGGGAAAGTAGGAAGAGAATTGTAAAATCTAGTATGCAGCAACATCTGTTACTGTGTATAACACAATTGGATTTCAGTTACATTATTTAGGTCGAATTTGTGGAGAGGGTGGTATTGGCTCCCAGTTCTGAAAGCCATCAAAATGCCAGTCCAGTCACCTTCAGTGACTACGGTCACAATTTTCGATGTTGAACTGGGTGGACAACCCCCACTCTGCCTTAGTTTACTTCAGTTGCCAGAATACACCCTGGTCCTCTTTGGGTCTAGCAAGAAAAGGACTGAGACAAAGACTGCCATTGTTCCGGTTTCCAATGATGAGCAGAGTCAACCATGGGTGAGTGGTGATGTTTGGGAGAGCTTCTAGACTTCAGAAGTCCTGTTTGGGACTCCTTAGGTTTGGAATTTTGACGTGATTGTAACACATCACATTTCATTTTATGTATGAATAAATTTGTGCCTCTGTCTATAGGAGCAGGTTTTTCAGGACATTATTGTCCTGTGCTCTTGGAGAGAGGGGACATTGGGTTGTACTCGTGAATTACAGGTCACTTGCTTGGGAATTGCGATCTCTGTAGGCTTTGGGTCTCTTGGGTTGGTGATGTTTGGGAATTTTTATCTATTCCCAGGCAGCACCAGGCGAAGGCTTGATGCAATTAAATCCTGATGGTGTCGGGTCTTTGCTCTGTATTGCCAGGAGGCTGTATGAATTGATCCAGGGAATTTCTGAGATGCCTCTGTGTTCCCCAATTATGTCCTTGAATGTTTTAACTTTATGGCTGAGTTGGTGATGAATACAATATTGTGTGCTGTGCAGACCTCATTTGCGGCTGGTATTGTGCCTATTACCAACTGATTTCCATCAGCCAGATAATAGGTGATCTGTCTGTCTTGTGGTATAATTCAGAGCATTTTTAATGAGGATGTTCTGGGTGGTGCCATCTGGCTTGATTGCTATTGTTCTGGGGGTGAGAATCTCAAATAGAGATGGTGAACCCCTTATAGCAATTGGTCTCTGTTTGGGATTTTCATTCTTAGGCCATTCCCTGACAGATGATGGTTGGGTGTGATATCAAATCCTTGAACGGGGGATCTGCCTTGCTCCATGTTGGAACATTTCAAATTCAAGCAGCAAAATTAGCGGCCCTTGCTCCCCCGGGTAAGGCCATGCAAAACTTTCTCTTGAAAACCAAATTGTCTCCTGTAAGTATTTGGGACTTACTGGAACACCACAAGACTGCTCCATCCTCTGAAATTCGCCTCTGGATGCAAACAGGTTGTACTCCAGATGCAGATGGAATTTGGAGATGCCCAGCTAGACGTCCGGTTATACCCCGCTCCCTTCTGCCAACCCTAGTACGCCTCCTACATGACCTGAGCCATTTTGGAAGCGATGGGATTGTTACTACCCTATGTGGAGATTGCTTTTCTCCAGGAGTCAATCCTCTTGCTAAACAAGTGGTATCCTCATGTTCAGTGTGCCTTCAACACAATGTTGCTCAACCTACAAAGACCACTCAAGCTGCCCATCCTCCACCTTGGGGCCCTTTTGTCCACCTCCAGATGGATTTTCCTCATATGAATGTGTGTTAGCCATTGTGTGTATGTTTTCTGGTTGGGTGGAGGCTTACCCTTGCACTCATGAAAATGCTATCACTGTAGCCAAGAAACTCCTTAAAGAACACCTGCTGAGGTTCGGGGTCCCCCTTAAAATTTTAAAATGTGAGAGATATACTGCTACTCTAAAGAACAAAATTTGTAAAATCTGTAAGGAGACTGGTCTAAAATGGCCTGATGTTCTAAATATCGCCCTTATGTCCATGAGATCCACACCCCATAAGAAATATGGTCTTTTTGCCCATGAGATTTTGATGGGTCGTCCTATGAGACGCTTCTGTACCCATGTATTCCTCTGACTTAGCAATGTTGGATGACACCATGATTGCATGCACTTATTTCTTGTGTTCGAGAATTCCATTCTCAGGTCAAGGCGGCTGATAAACCTTGCCATTCCCTGACGACCGGTGACTGGGTGTATATCAAAGTCTTCCAGTGAATGAATTGCTTGAAACCTCACTGGAAAGGTCCATTTCAAGTTCTGCTGACCACCAATACGGCTGAAAAAAAAATCTGGCTTCTAAATCCATACCAGGTCTCACGGCAGTGCCAACTTCTGTGCCCGATCCAGCTGCTAAACAAAGAGCAGAATTTACCACAGCTGACGGTCCCAGTGATTGTATTCCTCAGAACCCCGGTGCTTGCGACACTCCAAGTGTCTCAACAACTCCTAAAAAACTAACTTCAGCAAGAGTTCCTGTTCCTGGCAAGTCTCCGGTAACCCACCAACGATACAGTCTGCGCCCTCGAAACAAGGAGAAGCTGGTCAAGCGTCCCTAGCTGTTTTCTTCGTGGGTTCCAGCCTGTGAAGATAGCGGTGTCGTGTCGCCTCCAGCGTTCTTCAAACGAGTGGTGTCGTCCCACTCCAACTCCACATCATCTGGGAGTGGAAAATTTGTGGGCTTCGGAAAAGTGGGTTTGTTGTTTCAGGTTCATCGGTCATCAAGGTGAACTGAAAATGCCTCTCGAAACCAACCGGAGACTGACAGAATCGGATTCCTGATGAATGCCTTTGATGTTCTTGGCCGACATTCCCAGCCGTTTCCAGCAGAACTTTGTTTCACCTACAGCAGCAATTGCCAGTTCCTCAGTTCCTGTCACCGGTGGTCATCGGAAATTGATGCAGGTTGTACAAGACATTGACAGTCCATTTGAAAGTAATAGATTTTTACAAATCTGGCCTTTCAAAATGTTAGCTTTGTGCGTCTCTGGTTAAATCGGTTCAAGAGTCTGTTAAATTGCTGGGGACGACACATGCTCCACCTCTCTTGTTAATTTCAGCTGTTGAGAGTCTGTATTGTTTTAGTCTCCAATGCAATCACAGCAGCTTAAATGCTGATTTGGCCCATTTACAAATAGTGCAAATTTCTGTCATCAGGCACACTGATTGGTCAGGGTTTTCACCACAACTTCTAGCCAAGGGTATCTATTGCCAATATCCTATAGGGTTAACAAAACCTTCCCCAACATCTAGGATTGAGAGTTTCTATGAGAATGATAGATGGGTAAATGAATTGGAAACATTATGTAATGTACATTCTTGGAGGTATTATAAGGCACCAGTTGTATCTAAGGGAATAATAGATGTGTGAAAACAACTAAAACTAGATTAAATGTACAGAGACCAAATGTTCAGATATGCTAACAATTTCCATGTTTCACTTCATGAGCCTAATATAGTATCTGGTAGTTATAAATTAGCTCAGGAAGTACAATTATCTGTTTATTGCACTCCTCTACCTCTGGTTGGGAAAATGGGGGAAAGGGAATAAAAGGAATGTCCCCCATTCACTGTTATCACCCCCTATATAGTGGGGAATAATACTAATTCATAGATGCATATAATACGGATGGGATTAGAAAATGACACAATGACGTGACTATGGGGGATGGACACCATTTCATTTGTGGTGATAAAGTTTATTGTGGTAATAAAGGGATAGTTCAGGGAATAAAGCCTGTCTACAGAGTAACAAATTACAAAACACACCACTCGTCAGACACATTCAGGAGCCAGTGGATCAATGTAGATTGGACAATGTCAGTTGTAAGAACATACTTTGATCAATTGTTCTTTACATTGACTACTGGCATAGGAGGATGGATAGTTAAAATCTTGCTTGTAATAATTGTTATTGTGTTACTTATTGGAATATTGTGGGTATTCATTAAAATGGTCATTGTAAAGATTTGCAACACACCAACACCTAGACCAACAATAGTGACTCAGCTATGGATGCAAGCTCATGATAGCAGTACGTCAAATTGCCTTCATTTCTTCAAGTATTTGGCCATCCAAATGGCCACAGGGGGGAAACTGTCAGCTGTGACATTGTTCATCAAAAAAAAAAAAAAAAAAAAACTTCTCACAGTGGTGCATTGGCCGGGAAACGAACCCGGGCCTCCCGCGTGGCAGGCGAGAATTCTACCACTGAACCACCAATGCACAACATGTAACACCCAGAGGACAAGGTACCGGAGAAGATCTCCCTAAAAAAAGGGGAAAGGAAAGTCAGGATGAAGAGCAGAGGCGCTGTCCCGCTCCAAGGAAAATGAAAAGAAAATCGAAAAACACCCAAGCTGGGAATGTTCATATCAAAAGTCACTCACCCCAAGTCAATAGGGCTAACGAAAGGAAAGGAAGGAGGTCATGTACCAGCTTCAGGCAAAGCTTGGAAGTTATAGAGCAATCAAGGGAAACCGATAAACTTTAGGTGACTTACAACGTATGCAAAATAGCAGAAGGGAACTTACTGGAAGATATAGAGCGATGTCACCGGCAGAGGAACTGGAGGAGAAAGAAAAATTTGGCAGCGAACCTTTATTAAGAAAGAAAAATTAGGTGGACAAAAACAAAATTAAGAGGCATTTTCCCGACAAAGACCAAGCACAAACAAGGAACTGGGAAAGCTGACGGTCCCAGTGATTGTATTCCTCAGAACCCCGGTGCTTGCGACACTCCAAGTGTCTCAACAACTCCTAAAAAAACTAACTTCAGCAAGAGTTCCTGTTCCTGGCAAGTCTCCGGTAACCCACCAACGATACAGTCTGCGCCCTCGAAACAAGGAGAAGCTGGTCAAGCGTCCCTAGCTGTTTTCTTCGTGGGTTCCAGCCTGTGAAGATAGCGGTGTCGTGTCGCCTCCAGCGTTCTTCAAACGAGTGGTGTCGTCCCACTCCAACTCCACATCATCTGGGAGTGGAAAATTTGTGGGCTTCGGAAAAGTGGGTTTGTTGTTTCAGGTTCATCGGTCATCAAGGTGAACTGAAAATGCCTCTCGAAACCAACCGGAGACTGACAGAATCGGATTCCTGATGAATGCCTTTGATGTTCTTGGCCGACATTCCCAGCCGTTTCCAGCAGAACTTTGTTTCACCTACAGCAGCAATTGCCAGTTCCTCAGTTCCTGTCACCGGTGGTCATCGGAAATTGATGCAGGTTGTACAAGACATTGACAGTCCATTTGAAAGTAATAGATTTTTACAAATCTGGCCTTTCAAATGGACTGTCAATGTCTTGTACAACCTGCATCAATTTCCGATGACCACCGGTGACAGGAACTGAGGAACTGGCAATTGCTGCTGTAGGTGAAACAAAGTTCTGCTGGAAACGGCTGGGAATGTCGGCCAAGAACATCAAAGGCATTCATCAGGAATCCGATTCTGTCAGTCTCCGGTTGGTTTCGAGAGGCATTTTCAGTTCACCTTGATGACCGATGAACCTGAAACAACAAACCCACTTTTCCGAAGGGAATAAAAGGAATGTCCCCCCCCATTCACTGTTATCACCCCCTATATAGTGGGGAATAATACTAATTCATAGATGCATATAATACGGATGGGATTAGAAAATGACACAATGACGTGACTATGGGGGATGGACACCATTTCATTTGTGGTGATAAAGTTTATTGTGGTAATAAAGGGATAGTTCAGGGAATAAAGCCTGTCTACAGAGTAACAAATTACAAAACACACCACTCGTCAGACACATTCAGGAGCCAGTGGATCAATGTAGATTGGACAATGTCAGTTGTAAGAACATACTTTGATCAATTGTTCTTTACATTGACTACTGGCATAGGAGGATGGATAGTTAAAATCTTGCTTGTAATAATTGTTATTGTGTTACTTATTGGAATATTGTGGGTATTCATTAAAATGGTCATTGTAAAGATTTGCAACACACCAACACCTAGACCAACAATAGTGACTCAGCTATGGATGCAAGCTCATGATAGCAGTACGTCAAATTGCCTTCATTTCTTCAAGTATTTGGCCATCCAAATGGCCACAGGGGGGAAACTGTCAGCTGTGACATTGTTCATCAAAAAAAAAAATGTAATCAATAAGTACTATGGATATGTATAGCAATATGTATTCAATATGTAATGCAATTAAAGTGTGATATTATAAGCACAAAGCTGAATAGCTAGACCACAGCCTGGCAACACCTAGCAACGGAAGCAGCTATTGCTTAAGATAGCTGAGAGGACTGAAGCGAAAAAGAGGAAGTTGCAGGAACTTATATACCTTACTATTCTTAAGGTGGGGGATGTGATTGATGGGCAGTGTCTGAAGGTGCGGCCATGCAGAAAAGGGGTCTGAAACTGTATAAAAACCGCTGGAAATGTGTGTTCGAGGTCTTCTCTCATTGTGAGGGGGACCCCTTTTGCGTCTTCTGCAAAAGGCTGTCTGTTTCTGCACTTTGCTTTTGCTAAATAAACTCAGCGCTGAGAAATTCTCCTCTCTGTCTGACTTAGTCTCAATTCTTGGGAAATCTCAAACTTGCCTCATCTCTGAATCTTTTAACTTAGACTATTTTTAGGCACTGAACCACCTTCTCACAGCACTGCTATTATACAAAGTGGAGGTAATTGCCTAATGTAGAAGATGCTGGGGGGAAGAAATGGCATCTCCTGGCTGTTTCTTCTGGATTCCACAGCTGCTGTCCCCTAACCATGTTTGATGCAGATTTAGGATACCCTTCCATTACCTTACATCTATTAAGGGAAGATTATGTTTATTAAGGCTCATCCGTCTCCCTTCCTGAGCCAGCTGAGTTGGTGTTTTTCTGTTGCTTTATCAGAAAGGATTAGTCTCTGCTACCATTGTGTCGGCACAGAGTTGCCCAGCAGTGTTGTTATGAGAGGTCAGGCCCCACCAAAAGACCAAAATGCTGATCACCGTCAGCAACTTGCTGTGAAGAATTTGCACTACACTTTGCAGGCAAAAGTTAACAGATCCACTCTGACCTGGATGCTATAGCTGTGTTACAGGTCCTGTAAACGTAACTTTGGCCCTCGCCTGTCCTCTCATAATGGATACATTTGAATGGGGGCCACCTGAGGGTGTAAAAAAGAATTCTTGGAAAGGTTCACAACTTAATCCAGACAAGCCAAAGGTGCTCCTACTTAATTGGAAGTCAGTTAAGGGAATAGGGATGCAACCTTTGTTAGATTGGATCCCACCCCGCCAAATACCTAGGTCTGCACCTTGGGTATTCTCCTGGATTCATCCTTGTACCTGAGCCCACACTTTGGAGGTGTTCTGGATTGCATTTTCCATGACTAAAATTGTAGCGGCCATACCTTGAAGTGTCTGATTTGGCTACAGTGACACATGCCTTTGTCACATCCCACTTGGATTACTGTAACACCCTTTATGTAGGGATGCTTTTGAAGGTAGTTTGGACATTCCAGCTGGTTCAAAATGTAGCTGCCAGATTGCTGACTGGGGCAGTTATAGTGAGCATATAATGTCCCTGCTACAACAACTGCACTGGACCCAATTCAAAGTACTGCCTATTACTATAAAGCCCTATAGCAGTAGTGGTGAACCTTCGGCACTCAAGATGTTTTGTACCACAACTCCCACAGTCCTTTGTCATTGGCTATCTAGGCTTGGAATTCTGGGGGTTGTGGTCCCAAACATCTGGAGTGCTGAAGGTTTGCCACCACTGCCCTATATGGTTTGGTTCGAGGCTATCTGAAGGACTGTATTTCCTCATACAAGCCTTCGTAGATCTTAAGAGCATCAGGGAGACCCTCTTCTTAGCCCCATTGCTGTTGCAGGCATGTTTGATGGGGACACAAGAGAGGGCCTTTTCTGTGGCTGCCCCCAGACTGGGGAATCTTCTACCTCAAGAAGTTAAGTTGCCTCTTCCCTTTTTTCCCTTCAACTGACAGTTGAAGACTCACCTCTTCAGTAAGGCTTTTGGTACTCCTTACTGAGTCCTCAAATGCTGGAATATTTTTAACAGAGTAAGTTGGTTTTTAAAACTTTAATTGTTTTAAATCATTCAATGCATTTTGTATTGTAGCGTGGGGTTAGTGATTCAGCAGTGATTTCAGCTCAGAGACAACATGACGACATGCTGGGAGCCATAGCCACCTCTAACCATTTAGAATGCACATCAACGATAACAAAAAAAAAACCTTTCCTTGGAATGGCCCAGCAAAATCTAAGTGCAGCCGGCTCCAGGGAGTCCGGGTCTGCTCCCACCAGTGGACTGGTGCTCTGGCCACTTCTGGGCGCACTTCCTGACATGCCTTGCACGTCCGTACCCATTGTTCAACATCTTGGTCCATCCCAGGCCATCATACATAGCACCGGGCCAGCGACTTCATCCTGACCATTCCTGGATGCCCCAAGTGCAGTGTATCCAGAACCCTGTTTCTCAGTGGTGCTGGAATGATCACCCTGTCTCCCCATAGGATACAGCCCTTATGCAGGGATAGCTCATGTTGCCTTGTTGCATACCGTCTAAAGTTTTCCACATGCGGGCCACCTGGCCATCCCCTCCCCACCCAAGTGAGCACACGGGAGAGAGTGGGATCTTTCCTTGTTCTCTCAGCTATTTCAGTGGCAGTTACAGGCCCCCCCCGGAAGTGTTTCCAGCATCATCACTCATTCAGCTGGGGCAGGATCTGAATCGCACACACCAGGAAGGGGCAAGCGACTTAGTGCATCAGCGTGGCACAACCTTTTCCCTGGAACATGGGTCAGGGTGTACTGGAACCCATTCAGGAATATAGACCATCGCAGCATTCTGGGGGAGAGAATCTGCGGCGTCGGTTTGTTCGGGTGGAACAATCCTAACAGAGGCTTGTGGTCAGTTTCAAGGAAGAAGTGGCAACCATATAAATAGTCATGAAACTTTTTAATCCCTGCCACTATTACCAGGGCTTCCTTTCAATTTGTGCGTAGTTGCGCTCCGTTGGCGACAACGTACGAGAATAGAACGAGATGGGCTTTTCTGACCCATCTGCTTCCCTATGGCTCAGCACAGCTCCCAGCCCATATTGAGAAGCATCACATGCCAGAACAAGAGGTTTCGACTCGTCATAATGAGCAAGAACGCTCCTGCTAGTCAGCATGCCCCGCAAGGTGTCAAAAGCCTTCTGCTGTGCCTGAGCCCAACGCCACACACTCTTTTTCTTCAATAGTTTATGCAACGGTTTCACTATTGAAGCTTTCTGAGGTAGGAATGAAAGTTAATAAGTCCCAGGAATGACTGTAACTCCGTCTTGTTCCATGGGCGTGGTGCCTCAGTAATGGCTTTAACTTTAGAGTCAGTGGGGTGGATGCCCGTTGCATCAATTTTAAACCCCCAAAAATCCACAGATGGCACCCCAAAACTGCATTTTTCCTTTTTCAGCTGCAGCCCCACCTCCTTAAATTTGAGTAACACAGCACAGATACGCGCCACTAGTTCCTGGGGGTCTTTCCCAGCAATCAGAACATCATCAAAAAATGGCAAGACCCCTGGCAGACCCCTTAACAGGCGCTCCATTAGCCCTTGAAAAATTCCTGAAGCCACACAAATTCCAAACTGTAACCTGTTCACTTTGAAAGCCCCTTTGTGCGTTATGATCGTTTGTGCTTCCGCAGATTGCGGAGTCACTGGCAGCTGTTGGTAAGCTTGAGCCAGATCAAGTTTGGCGAAAATTCCCCCCCCAGCCAATTTTGCCAACAGCTGTGAGACGACTGGAATGGGGTATGAATTTCCCCTGAGTGCCTTGTTGATGGTACATTTGTAGTCTGCACAAATCCTCACTTCCCCATTCGCCTTAAGGGGTGTGACGATAGGAGTCTCCCACCTAGAAGAGTCCACAGGTGAAAGAACTCCCTGTTTGACCAATTTGTCCAGTTCCGCCTCAATTTTGGGTTGCAGCGCAAAAGGCACTCGCCTTGGCTTGAGTCGGATTGGAGCCACCCTGGGGTCCAGCTCAAAGTCAATTGGAGGCCCTTTATAACAACCCAGCTTTCCACTGAAGAGTTCAGCAAATTCTTGGCCTAATACCTCGCCCAACTCAGGGGCAGTTTGGACTGAGTTGAGCCCTGATATACTCAGCCCCAAGGCAGGAAACCAGTCAGTACCCAAAAGACTGGGGCGACTCCCCTGTGCAATCACCAATTTAAGCACGGCCTGTTTCTCCTGGAATTGTACCCTCACAGCACACATTCCTAGAATGTGGATGCGGCCCGCCGTGTATGATTGCAAGGTTGCTGGGAATGGCTCCAGAGAGGGGAACTTACCCCCAGGAAAGAGCTCCCTTGCAGTCTGGTCTGAGACAATGGTGAATCCAGATCCGGAATCCACCTCCATGTCGCACGGTCGACCTTCGATCTTCACTCTGATGGATGGTTTGCCCTGCGCCGGAAACTGCACGATCTCGCCGTTGATCTCTGTGAGATAATTGCAGTCGTCTAGGAGATGAGTTGTGGTGGATGATCCGCGACGCATTGATCTAGGTGATTCCGTTGTTGCAGCTGCCACTGACCGACAGACCCGGACGATGTGTCCTGTCTTACTGCAAGCCCTGCACGTAGCATCACAAAAACGGCAGCCTTTCCGCTCATGGTGTCCGCCACAGCCCGTGCAAGCGCCTCAGCAATCTTTGGGCCGTGCATCCGCCTGACGCACCAACTCAACACCACGGACTGTGCTCTGGCTTGGACTAGCCTCTGGCTCATCCATGGCATGGGCAGCCTCTACCCGCAGCTTTGTGTTCTTGCCACTGGCATTGAGCTCTTCCTGCTCATAATTCTCTGTGGCAGAGGCCTCTTTCAAGGCGGAGGCAAGGGTGACATCTTCCTTTGTCACAATGCGCCTTCGGGCTTTTTTTGCTGCAGAGCCCCCCCAACAAATTGATTCAAGAGAGTGTCTTCAAGATTTGGGAAGCCACAGTGCTGAGCAAGCTCCCGGAGTCCTACCAGGAATGCAGCCACAGATTCTCCGGCTTGCTGCTGCCTTTTCTGGAACTCCATCTGCCAGGCCATCTGGGTTTTTGTAGGTGCCAAGTGGCTTGTCAGCCGGGCGAAAATGTCTGTGAGTGCTGTCTCACTCAGCTTTGCTGGGTCGAGCAGCGCCTTGGCCAACATGAAGGTCTCCCGCCCACAGCAACTCAGGAACGTGGCCCTTCTTTTGCTGGCATCTGTGATTCCTTGAGCCACTGCGAAGAACTCGAAATGCTCAACATAGTCCTCCCAAGTGTGAGGCTCGGACAGCTGGAAGGGCTCCAAGACCCGTGGACTTTCCATTCTCCAGGCGGGCAGGGTCGTCTTCTAGCCAGCAGGTGAGTCTTGTCTCTGCTGCGATCCGGACTCTGAGTCAGCGTGATGGGCCTCAGCTACTCAGCATTCCGGATCCCACCTTCGTCGCCAGTATTGTAGCGTGGGGTTAGTGATTCAGCAGTGATTTCAGCTCAGAGACAAAGCAAGATGGAGACAGCTTCTAGTGAACAGCTCTTTAATCAGGGAGAGACAAGACTGAGGACTGGGGAGAGGGAATTACATTTATAGGGGCCAGGACTGGCTAGGAAAAGATACATTTTGGAGGGAACAATTACAACCAATCACAAGGCTGCCTTTTGGCGGGAACCAATAGGATTGAAGATCCAAATGCAGCAACTAGAATCAACCAATAGGCCTGTTCCCTTTGGAACAGGAAGGCAGTTACTTCAACAAGCAATTACAGATCAATACATAACATTTTGACACACACACATATTTTATTTTAATATATAATTTATCATGTTTTTGATTTTATTTTTCAATAAAGCAAAGGAAAGCAAAGTGTTCTGCTTTTATACTGCCCCATACCACTTCAAGTAGTCTCTGGGAGGTTTACAGTTTTTTTTATTGCAGTATGCAGGGTACACATTGCCACCCCCACAAGCAAGCCACAACCATGAGTTTACAAGAGCCAAGCAGGGCACGTAAAGTTAGGACATTGTTCATGGGATTATTATTTATTTACAATACCTTTCCCTTGCCTTTCTACTAAAAAGGACCCAAAGCAGCTCATATCATTAAAAAAGGACATTTGAAAGCTAAAACTAGTAAGTTATTCAAATGATAATAAAAAAGCAACCAACACAATATTAAAATGTTAACAGGACAAACATGCTATTAAAATCTGAGGTAAAAGCATGACCAAAACAGATTTAAAAGCAACAACAACAAAAATTACATCCTGTTTTATGTCATTAAGTCATAAGTGTCTTGACAGCATGTAAGAACAATACTATTTTACACAGCAGGTATAGTGAGGATGGGCCTGGTCTATTTTGCTGCTTGATGAGGAAGCAGTGAATTGCACTGCCATGGCTCTTTAAGGTGCACAGGTCACCCACCTCAGCAATCCAGGATCTCAACTGTATTTCATAACCTCTGCTAAAATATTCCCATATATGCTGTTCTAGTAGCATATATGGGAAGTATGGGAGTAGCTGTTCTATCATCTCAGAAATGGCCCACAAAAAGGATGGCAAAGCATCTTAATGCACAGATTCCTTTACTGTACATGACAAAAGTTAATCAGCACATTACTAAGACCAATGATCTTCCATCAAATGAGTTCCTGAGGGAGCATTTAATTATTAACTGCTATAGTGGATGCAGAAAACACCAGCATTTAATTTTCATTGCCCAGAGAAGTTGTACTTCTTTTACTCATGCTTTTGATAAATGAAGACAAAGAGAAACCTACCTCTGTTTTTATTTGGGCACTGTTTACATTTAACGGTGGAGTTCTTGTTTGCGCTTGCAGCAGACCTATCCTAAATTAGATTTTATGGCATTTATTGCTGTTTCTATCTCTGCTGATAAGGCACACAATTCTCAGAAGTTAAGCCATCTCCAGTTAAATTGGTCATCAAAAATGCATACCATTCTCACATCTTCCATATTGTTCTCAGCCTCGGTTGTCTTTTAGAAAAGCATTTTTATGGATTTTCATTTTGCCGATCTGTTTTTTTTTTCCAAAGACCAAGGCTTATTGTCAATTTGGAAGTAGACTTAGTCTTAAATATTGCCGTGTTTCCTCAGCAAACATACAACCTTATGTTGTCTCACTTGCTGCTTCAGGCTTGCCTTTATATTGCAGTAATTCACTGCACCATATAAACCTTTATTCCTTTTCCTATACAGAGAACCATGTAACTCAGAATGTTTTCCTGTTGTGATGGAGAAGATGAAGAATTATAAAGACTAACACTACAATTTAACGCTTCACAGAAGCAGTGTATACCATTCCTTCTCTGTAGACAAGTACACTAATTAATATTTATTGCACCTGTCAAACCTGTAGCCATGGTCCATCCATTGCCATGGCAGTTCAATGGGAGGCTGGGCCCCATCTTTCTCCTTGGCAGGCATGTTTAGGTCATCAACAAAGACAAAAGCCCCTTTCCCTTGTGCGGGAAGCACGGCAAGTCCTCCTCTTTCTCCTGCAAAATTAAACCATTAATTTTATTCCTGTTAATTTTCATCCTTTGCCTGGAACAGCAGGAAGGCGAAGCCGCAAAAGAGAGATAAAGATATAAAAGGAGAGACAGCTTCTTTTTACAGGGTAACTGCCTGACATTATTGTTAGAATCAGGACTTTTGGAATCCGTGACCTTTGATTTTTATCAGCCGTGCTGTAAAGGTCAGGGAAGCATGGGGAGAACATAGTCATAAATCCACATGGAGTTTAATCAAAGATGGCAAGCGCTTCGGAGTAAACAAGCTAACAAAACCCTGCTGTCATTAAGTGACTAGCAACCAAATTAATTAAAGAGGAGAGGTATAAATAAACTAACTCTTTGTGTCTCACCTACAGCGGGTACTTTGGCACCCTGGGTTAAATTCTTTGTTTTACCCTGGACAGTTGGTGCTCCGGCCTCAGTTTCTTCTTCCTTGTTTATCTGGTTCAGTAGAGTATTTCAGCATACTGATGATTGTAATGAGGGGAGGAGGAGGAGAAATAATAGTAACAATACGGATGATAATGATAAATCTTACTAATAAGAAATTTAGATAGAAAGCTACATTTATGAATGCTTATGAAAAGGAAGTGGAATCTTCACACAAAACTATACCTGACATAAAATAATAATCCATAACCGCGTGCCTCTAAGTCAATTCTGATTTACGGCAACTTTTTCTAGGGTTTTCTAGGCAGGAAAAAAAACCACATAGGAATGATTTACACTGTCCTTCTTCTTGGGTACTGGGTCTGTGCAGGCTGTTTCTTCTCCCTGGAAACACATTGGGGATCAAACTCCCCACCTCTGGCTATGCAGCCAGATGTCTAACTCACCAAATATATCCAGCCAAATAGACTGTCAAAAATGTTTTCTCCCTAAGCTGAATTCTGGGTCTCTTTAATGTGTGGAGTGTCAAACGGTGTCCTGGTTCTCATGGCTACTGCTCTCAGCCTCCACATGTTGACTGACGAAGCATGCACAGGCTCTACATACATATGGGTTGCGAGCTCTTAAGTTTGGAAAAGTTATCTTTCTTTGTGGTGGTGGCCTTAGTGGAGTTCACAGAACTCTCCCTGCAAGCATGGCAACCTCATGCTGCCTGTGAAAAATGAAATGGGAGAGAGAGCAAGCACTGTGCAATGGTGCACTGCTCATTCCTTCCATACCAGAGGTAAGCATTTGCTGTAATATCCATTCATGCTCTGTTTATGTTACTGCACTTGTGCTGGGGTTTGTAAATAGGACTGATTACACAGAGATAGTATAATTTCAAACCTTTTTTGAACTGTAGTTCCCTGAATCTTCCAAGTTGCACTGCCCCTGGGGATTCTGGGAACTATGAAAAAAGTAATTGCCAAGGTCTGATTTCGGTGTACTATGAAATGACACAACTATTCGAACTGCTGTGTGCGTGGATGTGCAGCCGATCACTGATGCTTCTGTTAGCAATACCTGATGGCACAGATGTTTATCCTGTCAACATGAAAGTTCTTGTAACCTTTCGTGGTTGTACAGAAGATGGATTCCCAGCAGGTGGTACTTTTTTATATTGCACTTTGGCAGAGATTTAAAAGAGATTTAAAACCCTCATATTTTCAAAACTATTAAAAGTTCTAACAATGATATGTTGGACACCTTTGAGCTAAAAATACTGTATAACAGATTAGACCAGATGCCGCAAACTCCTGGCAGGACCTCATGATATTTAGTATGGCCGTTAAGTTGTAGCTCAGAAAAGAGTGAGTCAGAGAAAATTTGGCCATGGGAACTAAGACGCACCATGGCTTGTTAACTGTGCATTGCCGTGATTTCTAAGAGTCTTCCTTGACTTTGTTTATGTGTGGTTTTGCAGAGCAAACAGAAATAAATGATCATCACTTCTGGTTCATTGATTGCAATTAAGAGTTTTTGGAAATAGGCTCACTAATCTAGTAAACCACAAATGGGCAATGCACAGGATTGGTCGTAAACTACTATCGTTGTTTATGATGGCATGCAAACTTGGACTGGAGGCTAGAATTTTGCAATGCAGTTCAAAATCCTCTTGTGTACAATTATGCCCATGAAAGCTGATGCTGTCATCAGCTGTAATCTCTTATTGATCCTTAATTCTGTCCCCCGCCTCTACCCAGATTCTAAGGCTCCCCTAGGGTTCCTTTTGGCCTGAGAAAGCCTTTGGAAGTCTTGCAACAAGCAGGGTGTGTGTGTGTGTAATACCTCAAAATCTTTGCTGCTAATCCCACCACCAGGACTAAGACCATCAGTGGAAATCTGGGGGCATTACATTGCTTGGACCGTGATGATTCTAAAGGACATCATCAGTTTTCATGGGGGTACCATTATGCAAGAGGGATTTAGCCATTGATCATTTAATTCTCAGAAGCAACTCAAATTAATTCTTGTATCTGTGATTATCTACCTCCCCCAATAGATTAATATTTCAGGGGATGAAACCCACAAAACTGTCATGTGTTGCCTTATTCAGATCCTGTAATGTTTCACATTCATGGGCTATTAATAATTTAGCATAATTAATTCAAAACACTTCACCCAGTGAGAGCCAGACAGAGGGGGTGGGGGTAGCAAAAATGATGTATACTCCAGTCTTCAGTGGTAGAATTAAATATGGAAAACAAGGAAAAGATAAAGCGCTGCCAACACTTATTTGGAGAGTAATTCACCTATTTTGAACTTGCTATGTATTTCATGTTTTAATGCTTTCAGCTTCATAGAACTGAGTAATACCTTCCTTTGAAAGTAAATTCTTTAACGTGGTTATAGTTGTTTATCAGCTCCAAGAAGAAAAGCAACATATTAATCAAATGAAGAGGTCTGTGGAAAGCTTTTCTTCTATTATAATGAACAGCAATGAATATATAGATGAAATGCTTTGTACGCCTGTAAAGATGTGGTACAACTCCCAGGCCTGCGGTGTTTCACTGTCAAAAGAGAGCAATCAGCACTTATGCCTTGCCCCTCTGACACCGAAACATAGGCCTCCAAGCCCAGCTTTGAGGCAGCTGGTAGTGATAACTAGAGATGGGCATGAACTTAAAAAATGGTGATTCATTTCATTTTGTTTCGTTTAAGGCTTCAGATTGTTTTGTTTCATTTTTAATGAATTTTTCAAAAAAAAATCATTTCGTTGATTCATTGGTTCATTATTCATTTTTATCCACTTTGTGCGATTTAATCCATTTCACCGCGTGCGGGTGTCCCACACCCCAGACCAAATGGAAAACATTAAAAAAATGATATGAGAAAACACATAAATGGGCGTTTTAAGCACTCCTTAACCCCCTGCTAGGTATTATCAGGCAGAAAAAATAATTTTTGTTGGGTTTTTAAGTATATTCAGGATATTTTAATATCTTAAAAATGCCATTCTGCACAGATTCGCCACCATTAACAAAAGTATGTGGCAGCCATTTTGTCCCCTTAAAAAAGATCTCTTTAAAAATACATTTTAGATGTTTTGAATCACTGGCATCAACCTAATAGCTATAATCAGGCATAAAATTTTTAATGATATTTTTGAAGTGTTTCTCATCCGTTTAAAGTGTTTTAAAACAGCTCATTTCTTCATGCACCACCATTAATGAAATGAAACATAATGAACCAATTCTTCCCAGTTCGGTTCACTTTGTTTAGATTTTACTCCTAGGTTCGTTATTCATTTTGTTATGTAACAAAATGAATAATGAATAACGAAATGAATAAAAAATTCATTTTGTGCCCATCTCTAGTGATAACACAGTGATGATGATGCAAAGACAGGCACTTGGCTGTCCAGGAACCTTAATCCCTTGTTTACTCATAGGATGGCATCACAATTCCAGGGGTCAGTTCTGGTGTTTGAAAGAGATCAACTGTCCCTAGTGTTGTGCTGTTTGGATTTGTTGGACTACAAACTCAGTCTGTCATGACAAGATTTGTGGAATAGCTAAGCTGGAGGGCACCAGAATGAGTCAGGCTGTGAAACACACAAGCAAGTCATGCTGAACAAATTTACCAAACTAGTTATGAACACTAAAGGAAGAAGAACCACCAATGATATGATGGACAACTGAGTGTAAGTGCAAATAAACAGAGGAAGATTCCAGGTGTCCACAAGTCTATTTACTGAGCCCATCAAGTTTCATGGGCACCCTTAAGCATATTCAGCTTGAGGCTAAGGCTGATACTTCACGTCCCTCTCGCTGCAGTTCGTGGCCCCACTGGAGACCAGTTCGAAGGAAGGTAACCTCACGTCCTTATTTTTATTTATTTATTTATTTATTGTTGAATTTATATCCCGCCCATCTTCCCAACGGGAACTCTGGGCGGCGAACATGGCTGAACAATTCAGCAAATACAGGCAGAAAATACATAACAGAGCAATAGGAGACAAGACCAACAGGTCAACAGGAGTTAAAATAAAACATATTAAAAAAGCAGAGGCGAAGGCGCACCCTTAAATTCTGAACTCGCCGCTGCTATAAAATTCAGCAAATTATCGATGGCGGATTAAAAAAAAGGGGGGGGAGGGCTAAGCTAGGTCGCCAAAGGCCTCGCGGAATAGGATAGTCTTCACCGCTTTACGAAAGGCCAGCAGGGACTCTGCAGAGCGCACTTCGCTAGGCAGGGAGTTCCATAAGGATGGGGCGGCCACCGAGAAAGCCCGGTTCCGGGTTAGGGACCGCCTGGCTTCTCGGGGGGGATGGAACCTGCAGCGAGTGCGCTCGCGACTGCCCGAACCGGTCGGGCTTGACCGCTGGGCGATCCGCTCCGCCAGGTAGTCCGGACCCAGGCCATGGAGGGTTTTATAAACTAAAACCAGGACCTTGAATCTGATCCGGGAGGCAACGGGTAGCCAATGCAGCCGGGCCAGCACCGGGGTGATGCGGTCAAAGCGACGCGCACCCACCACCAGTCTGGCCGCTGCATTTTGCACCCGCTGCAGTCGCCGGAGGAGAGTCAAGGGCAACCCCATGTAGAGAGCGTTGCAATAGTCCAGCCTCAAGATCACCAGCGCCTGCACCACTGTTCTCAGGGAGTCCCCATCTAGGTAAGGGCGAATCTGGGCGATCTGGCGAAGATGAAAAAATGCGGTCCTGGCCACGGCCGCCACCTGGGCATCCAGGGACAAGGTTCCGAACCCTCTCCGCCAGCTGGAGGGAAACACCCTCCAGGCTGGGGAGGGGGCCCCGTACCCAGACGGGGAGCTCCCGAAGAACATCACCTCGGTCTTCTCAGGGTTGAGTTTGAGCCTGTTGGCCTTGGTCCAGGCCATGACCGCCTCCAGACACTGGTCAAGAGACCGGACAGCTTCCACTGCAGAGGTGGAAAAACAGAGATAGAGCTGCGTGTCATCAGCATACTGATGACAACGCAGCCCAAATCTCCTGATGACCCCCGCCAGCGGCCTTACATAGATGTTAAACAGCATGGGGGAGAGACGAGCCCCTGGGAACCCCGCACGGGAGTGTCCACGGGGCCGACAACTCTCCTCCATGCTGCACATACTGGGACCGGCCCTGAAGGAAGGACCGGAGCCAACTGCGAACAGTGCCCCCGATCCCCACCTCCAGGAGCCGGTCCAGTAGGATACTGTGGTCGACGGTATCAAAGGCCGCTGACAGATCCAGGAGAACCAACAGGGTAGAGCAACCCCTGTCGGCCGCCCGGATAAGGTCATCCTGCAGCGTGACCAAAGCTGTTTCGTTCGGCCAGGCCTGAAGCCGGACTGGCAAGGATCCAGGCACCGCTGTTCCTCCAAAAAGATTGAATCCGCACAATCCATCCTCTCGATCACCTTGCCCATGAAGGGAACGTTGGCTATCGGGCGATAATTAGCCAATTGGTCCGCAGCCAATCCCGGTTTTTTCAAAATGGGCTTGACCACCGTCTCCTTAAAACGAGAGGGAAATACCCCCTCGCCAAAGGAGGCGGTGGCGATGGCTGCAGCCCACTCGGGCATGCTCCCTCCGGCAGATTTGATTAGCCAAGATGGGCAAGGGTCGAACGGGGTGGTCGCGGGACGGCAATGGGCAATAGCCCTGGAGGCTTCCAAAGGGGAAACAGGCCCAAACTCATCCATTTGAGGAGAATGAGGGGGTGAGGGGGCTGGGGATGGCGAGGGAGGGCTAGTGTCATTGGATTCAAAGCCAGCACGGATGGCCTCTATTTTGGTTCTAAAAAAGACTGCAAAGTGCTCGCTACTGAAATCAGTAGGAGGAGGCCTGGCCAGACTAGGATTGGTGAGATCCCGGACCACCCGGAAGAGTTCTGCCTGGCGGTTCGAGGCCTCACCAATTCTCAGGGAAAAGAAAGATCTTTTGGCTTCCCTGATCGCTCGCGAATAGCGCCTAGTCTGGATCACAACGGCAGTCTTATTTATCGCCGTGCGGCTCTGTCTCCAGATGCTCTCCAGTCTCCTCCGTTCCTGCTTCATCGTCTTTAACTCCCCCGTAAACCACGGGGAAGCGCGGGCTGTGCCCCGGAGGAGACGCTTGTGGGCGATTCGGTCGACAGCCCCGGCAGCTGACTCAAACCATTGGTTAGCCAGGCCTTCGGCCGAATCGTCAGCCTTGTGGGGGCAATCCGAGTTCGAAGGAACGTAACCTTGTGGGGGTCAATCCGAGTTCAAAGGAACAGAACCTCACATCCTTGTGGGGTCAATCCGAGTTCACCCCGACCACGCCCCCTGAACTGCGCTCCAAGCGGGGTGAGAGATTCCCGTCCTGGAGCTCGGGAATCTTTTCAATCCACTTCTCGATCTGTGTTGAAAACCAATTTCAACATGGAGGCAAGTTCACCTCGGCTCAAGGAAGGACGTGAAGTAACCACCTATCTAAAAATGGGTTTACTACTGTTTTTTTAAACAAATTGGAACATATTTACCATGCTACAACTATTTGCCATGCATTTCCATTAGGCATATGCCTTTCATTTCAGAATGGGTCCAGTTCTGAAATGAATCATGGCAGCACAGCTGCTGTTCAGAACTTGGACCTACCCTCTGAAATGAAATGACATGTTGACTTACCTTGGTTTATCTCACGTGGGACCTCTGACACATCATCGTTCCTTCTCCCTGGTGCTGGCCAATCAGGAGCTGGCAAAGACATAGCATCCCACCTGCCTGTCTGATTGGCCAGTGCCAGGGAGAAGGAACGATGATGCATTGGAGGCTACTTCCTGGTTGGAGTATCGCCCTGTGTGAAGTAAACCAAGGTAAATCAATGAGTGATTTCATTTCAGAGGGTGGGTCCAAGTTCTGAACAGCAGCAGTGTTGCCATGATTCATTTTGGAATTTCCACTCTTATTTCTGAAGATGTTGGCTTGTCTATGAAAACTCACATTAAAATATGGTGGTTAGTCTTTAAGATGCCATAACACTTCTTTATGCTTTCTTAATGTACATTGCTGTTCTGATGCACAAGATTAGCTGAAGATATTTTGCCACCTGAAATGAATGTCCAGTGTGAGAAGCCACTCTGGTGACCCTGATGGGCCATCTTCCCCCACCTTGTGCCCCCTGTCAGACTCATTGGACTGAGCCACTGCTGGATCTAAGAAATTGAAGTGGATTGGCCAGCACAGGAGAGAAGGAAGCCACAGTAGATGAAAGCCATCTTTTTTAAATTAAAAAAGAGCTAGGAGAAGGTGTGACCTACCAGCTGAGTGTCATAAAGGAGCCCTTGGATGAGGCCAGGGGTGGTGTGGGTGGAGAAAAAGGACATCTATCACCAGAAAGAAGGGAGGGGATACTTCCATGATAAAGGAGGAAGAGTTTGGGGAGACTCTTGGGAAGAATTGGAGGAGGCACTGAGTCAATGAGGTAGTGGACTATTGTTACCTAGATGATCTAGGATGCTGCTATTGATCCAGAGCCTGTAAATAAAATGCACCCCACCTCTGCTTGTTCAGTATTGATGGATGACTTTCACCTCCTACAGCCAGCGAATGTGGTCAGGACCCTTGGGAAGGTGAGGGCCAACAGATGCGTGTTGGATCCTTGCCCCTCATGGATCATAAAAGCTGGCAAAGAAGGTATGGCAGACTGGTTAGGAAGAGTAGTGACTGCCTCCTTACAACAGGGCAGGATTCCAGCATGCTTAAAGGAAGCAATAGTAAAACCACTGTTAAAAAATCCCTCCTTAGATCCAACAATACTATAAACCTTTTTGGTTTTACTAGACCTCTCAGGTGCTTTTGACACTATAGACCATGGAATCCTCTTGACTTGTCTCTCTGAAATGGGAATTGGGGGTGCTGCATTATGCCATTCCTGTCATTCCTGCAGGAAAGAATGCATTATGTCATTCCTGTCATTCCTGCAGGAAAAATGCAGAAACAAAATGGCCTGGATCCAAGCTACCTCAAAGATTGATTCATGTTCAACACCATGGCTGCTGACCTGTGGAGTCCCCAGGGTTCTGTTCTGTCTCCTATGTGTTTTAACATCTATATGAAACCACTGGGGGAGGTTGCCAGGACCTTTGGGGTTAAGTGTCACCAGTATGCCGATGACACCCAGCTCTACTCATCACCTCCGGATTCTAAGGGAGCTACTCACATCACCCCTGTTCTGGTCTGCCTGCATTGGCTTCCTGTTGTCTTCCGGATAAGGTTTAAGGTCCTGGTTTTGATTTTCAAAGCCCTCCACGGCTTGGGACCAGAGTACCTGTCGGAGCATATTTCCCAGATATCAACTGGGTCCAGGCCCACAAGAATGGTGCAGGCGCGCTCACTGAGGGTGGCCCCACCCAGAGAGGTGCAGAAATCGTTTACACGTGACTGTGCCTTCTCTGTGGTGGGCCCCATGCTGTGGAATCATCTCCCCAGTGAGCTGCGCCTTGCAGAGTCCCTGCCCGCCTTTAAAAAGGCTTTGAAAACTTACCTTTTTAAGGAGGCGTTTGGTGACCTGTCTACTTGAGTTTTTTTCCCTTCCTTGCTGCCTGCGCTATCCCGCTGGAGGGTTGCCTCCCCCTCTTTTTATAATCTGTGATTGTTTTTATTGCTGTGTTGTTTTTTTAGTCACCCAGAGTTCTGATTTGGAAGATGGGTGGGATACAAGTGTTTTAAACAAACAAACAAACAAACAAACAAACAAACAAACAAACAAACAAACAAACTTTTGGGTGTTTTGCTGCAATAATAAACTGATGAGGATGAACAAATTGAAACTAAACCCAGACAAGACAGAGGTGCTTCTGGTCTTTCGAAAGGGAGAACAAGGGATAGGGATGCAACCTGTACTGCATGAGATTACCTTCCAATTGAAAAAAAAATAGGTGTGCAGCTTGGGGGTGCTCCTGGACTCATCCTTGAGCCTAGATACCCAGGTCACAGCTGTAGCCAGGAGTACATTTATACAATTAAAGCTAGTGTGCCATTTATGTGCATTTCTTGAGAAATATGCTCTGGTTACGGTGACACATGCCCTAGTGACATCCCATCTGCACTACTGTAACTCACTCTATGTGGAGCTATGAACGGAAAGTTTCAGGAAACTTCAACAGGTCCAAAATGCAGTGGGCAGATTGCTGACTGGGGTGGGTTACAGAGATCACATAACTACTAAAGCAGCTCCACTGGCTGCCAATTGGCTATCGGGCACACTTCAAGGTGCTGACCTTAATCTACAAAGCACCTACAAAGCACAAAATGGCCTGGATTCAAGCTCAAAGATTGAATCGCACAGTATGAACCAGCTCAGGTGTTAAGGTCATCAGGAGAGGCCTTTCTCTCCATCCCTCCATTTGGTTGTGAACCAAATGAAAGCCATCTTCATGTCAAGGACAGCAGTGAGAGTTGAATGCCACTTCAATACATTTAACAGGATAATGTTTTCTTTTACATTGTTGGCTAGTTTAAGTGGCTTGGGAGTACAGGTTGTAGGACAAACACAACTTTGTCCTCAAATGGAGGGAAACAACTGGCAAGTTCAGGAGTATCATCTGGAAGATAGCAGCTGCTGTTCCACAACCTCTAATTGTTTCATTTTGTGTCAGAGCAAGATCAGTTCTGCATATATTAAAAAAGTATCTATGCTTTTGTACTACTACTAACATATGTGAGGATAAAATAATTCCATGACCTACTTCCTGTTGTACATTTCCCTAGCATATACATGTCTCTCTCTATCAACAGCAACATTCTAAATTAGCATTGGCTCTGAAAGGAAGTAGGAACTAAAGATCCATTAGACACAACCAATAAAAGAAGAAGATAGGTGGTAAAATAGCCGGGTCCTCACCTGTTCAACAATAAAGAGCAGATGGTATATGTGTCATAAGGAAAGGAAGACAAGCCAAACCTACAGTTTGCTTGACACAGGGGTAGTTTGTCCACAATTTGTTTTAACAAAAACTGGCAGCATTCAAAGCACTCAAAGCCTAATTCATTCCCCCAACTAAGCTAGTCATCCAGACACAGGAGGGATCAAATCATATGACTTGGAAATGGTGAATATAGACTTCCATAGCCGTCATTCCCTCTGATTTAAAATGAAAGCTAGGCTAAAGAGCTAACAAGATCATTCAATAATATCATATATTCTACAAATAAACAAATTGTGCAACTTATTAAAAATCTGTTAAAAATCTCTGCCCGACTGTTCTTTGCTCCTGTTTCTCTCAATGATATATACAGGGGTAAGATGACCTGAGGCAAAACAAGAGCCACAAAATTCTTGACCTTTTGTGTGAGCCAAAGTGAGCATCGACAGTATTGGTGGTATTGATTATGAAGGAAATCCTTTTCTGACTGAAATCCTTTTGTACAACCCTATGCCACACAACAAGGAGGATGTCACCACCTGGCAGTATTACTCTTCATTTGAATTCAGTGTAAAATTATAGCCATTCATTCAAGTTCTAAGGCTCCCTAGAACTCCATTTTGGTGGGCTCACAGAAACCATTCATGGGAAAAAATCACCTCCAGATAACAACAGACCATTCATATTATGGAAAAAATCACCTCCAGATAATAATAATAATAATAATAATAATAATAATAATAATAATAATAATAATAATAATAATAATAATAATAAAGGTTAAGAACAGGGAGGTGTTTAAAGTAAATCAAATAAAGGGTCAATCAATACAGGAAAACAACAATGCAAATATGAGCTGATAGCTGGCATAATAAAGTGCTGCATGGGCAGTTCCTCAAAAAAGTCAAAGGAAAAGTAGATGAGGAAAAGACCTGGTTATGGCTCACCAATGGAACACTGAAAAAAGAGACCAAAGCCCTGATTTTTGCAGCTCAAGAACAAGCTATCAGGACAAATGCAGTTAAGGCTAGAATAGAAAAATCAGCTGAGTCCCCCACATGTAGACTCTGCAAGGAGGCAGATGAAACTATTGACCATCTATTGAGTTGTTGCAAGAAAATTGCTCAGACTGATTACAAACAGCGTCATAATGTAGTTGCTCAAATGGTCCACTGGAATTAGTGTCAGAACTATCATCTGCCCGTAGCAAAGAACTGGAGGGATCATAAGCCTGAAAAAGTGACTGAAAATGAGCATGCAAAATTACTTTGGGATTTCCGAATACAGACAGACAGGGTTTTGAAACATAATACCCCAGATATTGTGATTGTAGAGAAGAAAAAAGTGTGGATCACTGATGCTGCTATACCAGGAGATAGTAGAGTCACTGAGAAACAACTTGAAAAAATTACCCAATATCAGGATCTCAAAATTGAACTTCTCTGGCATAAACCAGTACAAGTGGTCCCAGTGGTAATTGGCACGCTGGGTGCAGTGCCCAAAGAGCTAAGCAAATATTTAGAAGAAATTGGAGTTGACCAAGTCAACATCAGTCAGATGCAGAAAGCCACCTTACTGGGATCTGCTCGCATAATTCGCTGATACATCACTGAGTCCTAAACGCTTGGGAAGCATTTGACTAGTGATTGGTAATATAAAATCCAGCATAGATAGCTGTGTGGTTAAATAATAATAATAATAATAATAATAATAATAATAATAATAATAATAATAATAATAATAATAATAATAATAATAATAATAATAAATACTTTATTGTCAAAGTACAACATGTGTACAATGAGATTAGCTAAGCCTCCCTCATACCCCCCCCCCTATAATGAATCCCACTAACAACTGTACAGCCTTGTTGCACCTTGTGGACATGGAGCTATTTTCCATTTAAAACTCTGACAGTCCACGGGCAGAAATTATTTTTTCAGTCTGTTGGTATGGCTGGCTATATTTCTATATCTCCTGCCCAATGGTAGGAGAGTAAAGAAGTGCTGACTGTGGTGTGTGTCATCCCTGAGAATTTTCCTTGCTCTCCTAAGGCAGCAATCCCTAGCATTGTCCTCTAGTGGACTCAGGGGACAGCCCGTGATGTTTTGTGCTGTGTTCACCATCCTTTGCAATATCTTTCTACCCACGGCTGTCAAACAGGCATACCAAACTATGATGCAAGATGAAAGGACACTTTCTATTGTGGACTAATAAAAGGTCATCAGTTGTTGCTCCACCTTATTCTTTCGCAAGACCCTAAGGAAATGGAGTTTCTGGTGAGCGTTTCTGATCACCTGGGTTGTGTTGGTTTTCCAGGTGAGATCTTCACTAAGGTAGACTTCCTGGAATTTAAGAGAGGAAACCCTCACTACACCCCCCAATAAACAGTGGGGCAGGTTCCTCTCTCTTCTTCCAGAAGTCTAACACCATCTCTTTTGTCTTGCTAATATTCAGGTGCAAATTGATTTCTAGGCACCATGATGATAATTTTTGAACTCCCCCCCCCATGCACCTTCGTCTCCATCTGTAATAAGACATACTATGGTGGTATCATCTGCAAATTTAATGATCACAGTGGATGGGTCAGACAATGTACATTGAGTACAGGTAGGGACTAAGCACAAAATCCTGTGGGGAGCCAGTGCCGAGCTTCAGGGAGGTAGATGTGACAGATCCAACCCTCACTAATTGTGGTTGGTCCCTCACAAAGCCCTTAATCCAGATAGAAGAAGGTAGATCTAAGTCAGTCAGCCTTTTCAATAAGAATGCTCAGCAGAATGTAATTCACAGCGGAGCTATAATCAACAAAAAGCATCCTGACATACTGTAGTTTCCAGGTTTCTCCAAATGGCTTGCAATGGAATGGAAGGCAGTAGCTATGGCGTCTTCCGTTGACCTATTTCTCCTATAGGTAAACTGATATTTGTCAAAGTCTGGTGGAAGGCATGTCCTAAGGTATCTGAGAAGCCAAAAATCCTTTTAAGCTTTTCAGGCACTCCAGCCATGTAGGGAATGAACAGGTTCTTCCATCGGCTCTGAGTCTCAGGCTGATCTTCTGCTTTGTTGAAGGCCCACTTTGGATATCCACAGGCCTTAAGTGCTATCTTCAGGTGCCTGCCATTAACTCCTTTGTTCCATTCTCACACACTCAAGGCCATGGTGTCTAATTGACTGAAATAATTTCATATTTGCTATCCCCTGTCTCTCCTGCTTTCCTCTTTTCCCAGCACTACTACTGCATTTTCCAGAGAGTCTTACCTTCACCATTTCAGTAATGTGCTTCTTCAGAAATGAATATTTTTTCTCTACAACAATATCATCCAGCATCTATCTTGAATATTGCCTTGTTAACCTCTTTAACTCATCTTTTTGTAAGTTAAAACTATTCCTTGGCATTATGGCATTAAACATTTCTATCTGAAGGAGCGAAATACAGTATGAACTTTTTGTCTTATGGTGCCAATTAATGTTGTACTTGCTTTTTTGCCATGTGATGAACTGAAAAATGCATGAGCTGGATGCTGAAAAAGCCAAAGACAACCCCCCAGACTCTGCAGTTCTTTCTATTGATCTTTTTGCCCTCCCTGTGTTGGCAAGGACTACCTATAGGCTATCACTCAGATCTTTATCTAGCAGATGGCTCTCTTTAATACTCATGACCCAATCTGGTGATTCCTTTTAATATGCTTTAGACTGATGGATGCCCTCCTTCTGCTGTTAATTCAATCCACTTCAGAAGAAGGAAAGGCAGGAAGAAAAAGTTAGGTCAACACATTTCCTTGACTGTTTTCACATTCTATCACATCCTGAAACGTTGTCAACATCAATTAGAAGGTAGTTTCATAAAAAATGAGAAACAAATCAACCTTTACTCATGTTGTCACAAGTAAAAATAGACTGCCATTCATTATTTTAGAAGCAAACTCTCTTGAGCACAATCTTAAGCAAAAATATACACTTGTTTTTAATTAAAACACTGGGTGTCTTTCAGGTTTTCTTACTTGAGTCCTACACCAAGAAGTTAAGGTGACATCTAACATATTTTTCATGAAATAACTGTCAGAGGAAGTTGTTTTCAATAGCATTTCTCAGGGCCTGTGGGATCCACAAAAATTAACAGCTTATTCTGAAGCAGCATCTTTTCCAGGAAGTTCATCTGCATAACAGCCCAGAACAGCTTACAATCACGTCATTAAGCTATGTGAATGAAAGAGAGGCCCATAAGAAGCAGATAAAAATGTTTCATTGCCCAACTGTACACAGAGCAACAATAGAATTCAATCATAAAATAGTTTCAAGGCACAAGAAAACCAAGGCAGAGAAAATGCCTGCCAACAATAGAGACAAAGTTATAGATAATGTACTGTTATGCGTTCTAGTATGAGCAGGTTTTGATGGGTGGTTTGAAGAGGAAAAAAATCCTAAGAATTAATGCTGTATATTTGTGAACAGGATATTAAAACAAACCTTCTAATGAGAATTTGTGTAGAATTTGTTAACTGCTGCCATTTACAAAATCTCTCCAAAAGCTAAACAACATTGTCTTCTGTCTACTAGCTTCTCCCTGCACATGCATGTGTGCATGCATGCAAGCACATGAATGTAAGCACATGCGCACACAAACACGCACACACATACACACACCAAAGCACAAAACAGAAATGTAATGCCACTAAGACATATAAGAGAAGTTGTTTCTGAGCTGCCTTGCCATCTCCTGCCATGCACACTTCAAACTGAGAGACTGTTCATGTACTTTCACACCTAAAAAGACATTACTTTACAGCTTGATTGGTATAAAGTGCTGAATCTAAGTAGTACTCATTTTAGTCATATTTTAAAGCTGTTGTTTTCGATCTTCATCTATGTAAGTCTGACCAGTCATGAAGCCATACAACCTTATTAAACTGCATCTCCTACTTCACTTTCCAAAGGATTTGACAGTTTACCTCTGGTTGTCATTACAGACTGAAGAACCACAGTTAAATTCTCTGCAATTCTCCCATTTCTTACATGGTTGCACTGCATAGAAAATATCAGTGGCTATCTAATACATAAGGGACAAATAAAAACAAAATATATCAACATTATTGTTCATTCTGAAAAGCAAACTGAGACAACCAAGACTTACCAGCTGAGAAATGAAATGGTATTCAAAAAATTAGTTGGTGATTTCTAAATACCTGTATGTGTGGCATTGGAGGTGGGCATATCGAAGAATTTAGAAAGTCATGTTCCAAAAGTGGAAGAAAGTCAACATTTATATTTAAGACTACCACAGTAACAGCCTGAATGAAACTTCCAGGATATTGTTGGTGGAAAAAGGAAGGATAAGATACCAAAGGGGAAAGGAACCTTCTAAGCCTCTTGTAGTAAATGCCCTACTGAGGGAAAGTCCATGGATACAGTGAAATTTTAGAATCCCATGGCAGCACTCTATAGGGATGTTAGAAGAATGAAGGAAAACGGAGACTGGGAGCTTTGATACCTTTCACCATCTCCAGAGACAACAACACATACTAGGAATACACTAAATTAGAGTGCACCAACTTACACCTTAAAGGAAGAAACCTCTGAGCAGAGAATTGGTCAAATCTAGTGATGTGGTTGCAGGGAAAAGGAGTGAACCAATTCCCTCCCAGAACACACCAAATAGATGGACAAATGCCTGACTCAACAAACTATCCCTCCCTCTCTTCCTTAGCTATCTGCCCCCCCATTCATGCATATTACAACAGTTTCTTGAATTTTGTTTGGAATATATTAAACATCTACATGATCTTTTATTATCACATTTTGGGCTATTTCTTTTTACCATGTCTGTTATATGTTGGCTTGCTCCATAGAGGAAATATGTTGAATGTCTGGTTCATTGCACTTGTTGTTTACTACTTTTTCTCCTGAGTTGAAGTGCTGCACAATCACTCAGGTGATACTCCATGTCATATTCTATAAGTACAAAAAATGATTTTAATTCACAGTAGCATGATCTTCATGGTTTATAAGATAGCCCTTCCCAGTTTTGCTATTTTGCTGCTGTTTCGCTGCTCTATTGATTTTGTGATATGTCCTCATCTGCCCTTAGCCTATCTTACTTACCTTTGGTTTTTATGAATGATGCATGATTTAATTATGTTCTTTTTTATTTTTTATTTTTTTATTATGATTTCTGTATTTTTGTATATTGTAAACTGCCCAGAGTGGCTTCCTGTCAGACGGGCAGTATAATAATAATAATAATAATAATAATAATAATAATAATAATAATAATAATAATAATAATAATAATAATAATAATAATAATAATAATAATTCTCAGCTTCCAGTCATTCCATCCTCTTACTCACTAGCTATACATAATTTGCACTGTTTAACATACCATTGTTTATTTCTCGACTATGCAGAGTACATTCAGCTCTCAATACTTAGATTTTAAAAATAATTTCAGCTCCCTGAAAAGGAAATTTAACATGCATTAGTAAATTAATTATTAAAAGGATAAATAAGTTCAATAAAATGTTTGGAAATATTGAATGACATTCTATGAGGTAACAGAAGAATTTAAATAACATTCAATGCTCTGTAGCTGGCAATTAAAAAGTTCCAGCTGTGCTTACACTGTCTTGGTGCATAGTGTGCACCCCCAAGAATCAGGTTGGACCTTGTTATTTGCCAATTAGGCATGGCCTGAAAGTTACTAATATCATCATTACTCTATGCAACAGGATTTCAGCCTATTTTTGCTCATCCCACTTAAAGCAGAGCCACTGAGCCATTTGCAATTGGATACTTTTTGTTGGGAGCAGTGACAAGATACTGGTCATAAGCTTTGCCTTACTTATATGATTAAATGTTTTCTGAAAAATTAAACTCAGCCCTTATATTCCGCATAGTATGTATAGGAGTCAACATATGGATTTTCATACCAATAGGACAAATTCTATCTGTTTTATGATTTTTTTGATTTTTTTCTTTATTACAATAGAAAGGCAAACAGTTTTTACACATTAACTTGTATCTTAATGTATTATACGATGACTTGATAATTGCATGCATCGTACCAGCTGTACCATATACACTGCTCAGCCACCTCTTGGTCTTCTAGGCATGACTATGCAGTATATTAGGAGTATCCCAATGTTAGGAACCTGACATATGCCAGGAAATCATCCATCTCGAAAGAAAAGGTGCAGGTCCAAGTGCAGCACTTGTGTGAAAAGGGTAAAGTCTGACATTTCAGGATAATTGTCATGGTGTAGCCTCAAACATGAACTAGCACAATGGCTTTGACAGTGAAACAAATATTGGACAGCAAGAGGCATAAATGGGTTTCAACGTCAATCAACTGCCCTAACTTTCACAAAGATCTGACATGCATGCACACACTGCCAGTGGGGCCAACTCCCAGCATCATTCCTGCTAAATGCTTTTCAGGCTGTTTATAGATCTGTTATAAGCCACGTCAGTTTCATTTACTACATTCTGCCCTTCTAGACTGTTTCTCAGAGAACTATGATTCTGTGTCTGGACTCACCTGTCTCTCATCTATCTAGAGGGACAGCCACACTTTCAAAGGTCTAGAAAGCTGGTAAGTAGAGATGGGCACGACTTGAAAAAAATTTTTTTCGAGTTGTCGTTAGTCGGGCCGGTTCCGTTTCGGGCCGGTTCCGTTTTTCGCGGAAATTCGCAAAAATTAGTCGGTTCATTTTTTCATTTTTTTGTTTTCATTAGTACTGGTTTTTTGGGGGGTAGCGGGCTCCTGGAGGCACCTCTGTGTGGTGGGTGCCTCCTCTGGCCCGCTATAAAGGGAAAGCGGGCTCCTGGAGGCACCCGTGGGTGCCTCCTATCCTCACCCACTAGGAAGGGGAAGCAGGCTCCAAGAGACCCCTCAACATGGGGGTCTCCCCTCCTCACCTGCTGCTGCAAAATGGCATGCATAGCCATATGGATATGCATACCAGTTGCAGACAGTGAGACCAGTGAACCCGCCAGAGCCATAGGGTGATGCCTAAGGCTCTTGCACCGCCATGTCTCACAAAGAAGGGAATCGTACTTGCGTGTAGTGCAATGCAAGTAGATCTGGCTTAGGGTTAAGGTGGGTTAGTGCAAGGGCTAGGGTTAGGCTAGTGACGGGTAAGGTTACGGTGGGCTAGTGGGTTGCACCTCTGGGTGCCTCTCTGACCCACTAAGAAGACAGTCTGTGACGTATGGGTAAGGAGTCAAGGATTAGGGTTAGGGTTAGGGGGCTAGGGCAGGTTTTAGGGGGCTTTTGGCACATCCCAGAAGTCTCCATGGCCAAGTGGCCATGCGATTGGTGGGATGGCTCCAAAAATTTGCATGGTCGTCCACTCCCACATGGCTGGCCACTCGGCCAGCCCATCTTTGTGTAGGTGTAAATAAAATAAAATAAAATAAAATCAATGGAGGACAGAGGAGGAGAGGAGAGACATTTTGTTGCAAGAAAAAACCCACTGCTACTGTGAAAAATCTGGCAGTTTATAAATTTTCGCGTGTTTCTGTTGTGCTTGTGTGCTTTTGGACCATGATTTCAAAAACAATATTGCGTTCGCCGCCCCATTTTGGATCCTCCGCCTGCACCGCATGGCATGGCGAGTCCGGCTGCCCAGGACAGGGGGGGAGGCGGGACCCCCCCTCCAGAAACCGCCCCTCCGGTAGGTGCCCTGCGCCCTTAGTCAAGCAGGCATTTTTCCGCCTGCTTTTTTGGCCCGGGAATGGGTGGGGGGAGTGTTTAAAAGTTTTTTCCTGTGCCGTCCGTGCCGCTTGCTTGCGCTTTAATTGCGGCGGCCGGCGGCGAGACTGGGCTTTTGCTGGCTGCAAGCCTACGGCGAGTCCCACCAGAGCAGCCCAGGATGGGGGATGGGGGGGAGGCCAGGGACCTCCAGAAACAACCCCTCTGGTAGGTGCCCTGAGGCACGGCAGGCATTTTTCCGCCTGCTTTTTGGCCGGGAACCGGGTTTTTTTAACTTTTAAAAACTTTTTTTCTGTGCCGCGTGGCATCGCGCGATCGCGCGATGCAAGGAACAAGCACGACAAATCAGACCAAAATTGTTTGTTTGTCGGTTCGAGCTCAAAGTCTGGCGGAGTAATTCCCATTACCGTTTCCGTAGAGTAACGGAACCGAGTAACGGAACCGGAAACGGGAATACCGCTAAGTCGTGCCCATCTCTACTGGTAAGATCTAAACATGTCTTCAGAAGGATGTCTCCTAGTGCTAGCAGTACAAAGACATTCTACAGCTATTCTCCCCCCCCTTAAAAGTTTCTGTAGAAACAAGGCGAGGGAGAAGAAGGAGGAGACATGAGGTGATGGGAAAAGACAGAGAGGTTGCAATGCCTCACCTGCTGTAAAATTCTGTGAATGATTCAGACCAGTATTGTGCCTAGTGTAGAACACCAGTGCCACAACTTTAGAGCTTTCTAGCTAGACAAGCCCTATCAGCAACATTGCTGAGTGTGGGGATTTTTCTGCCTCTTTCCAAGCCCCTGTCTGTCCCAGCCCTGCGATGCCACCAGGTTGCTCCCACTGGTCCCATAATTTACACCTGAAATCTCAACGCAGGCTACCCTACACACGGCATTGGATTTCACCTACAGATGGTTTTATTTAAAAACATACACACATACAATAGATAAATATAAACACAACACAGTGTGGGTTTTTCTTCCCAGTGAGGATTAGGTTGTGTTTTTTTAAAGAGCACCCCTATTTATAATTGTGGCTGTCACAATTCATTTAACTGTTCAGGTTTTAATTGTAATTTCTCATTTGGAATGAAATGTATTCCCAAGAACCCTTTTCCCCACAGTCCCTAGAGCCATTGGCCTTCTCTCTAATTACAATGAACCTAAGCCTTTAAAAGATTATCATTACCAAGTCATCACTCCATTATTTTGACTGGCTTATTTTCTCCATAATTAGCACATTTAATATAATGTGAGGTCAATTTAGATGAAGAAGGTTCAGAGATTCAGAGGAAAGCCAGAAGGATCTCTTTTAAGACATTCCATATAGACCTATACAGTATACTGTATATTCCTCCTCTACAGAAATGATCTCACCTCGGTGGTTAACATTTTGGGTAAAATTGAAAGTAAAAAATTGAAATTAAAAAATGATAATATTGATGATAGTGTTTTTCACAACTGTTTTGGTTTCCAAAGGGCAAGCAGAAAGGCTGGACTACCATTAGATGGATTGAAGCAGCCAAGTTGCAGATATGGAATGTAATTAAAGGACAGTAAATGTTGAGCATTTTAATTATTTGCTGTGTTTTTAATGCTAAATTCAGGGAGAGGTATTTATAGGATCTGCTGCCTCACATGCCAGAATAAATTACCTGTCCCTGTTAATTTGAGGTGAGTAGTAAGAAACAGCAGCAGGAATCCAGGAGTAAGTCACAACTAGAGTAAGCCCACTGAATCAATGAACTTTACATTGGTGTTGACTCACCAGTTCCCCAACAATCCAATGGGTCTACTGTTGTGGCTTGCCACAGGATTTCAGTTATAATTTGCTTTGCTTTGCTTCAGGCCACAAATTATCTTCCTTCATATGTGATATACAGGCAGTAAAAACAGGCTGTGGTAGAAAATGAGTTTGTTAATCTCTTCTCTTATACACTTGTCTGTTGCTGTTTTACTTGGAACATTTCACACCACCAGTTTGACTGGCTGGGACTTTTCTGGACTGTGTTGACTGTTAATCTATCCAGAACTAACCAATCATTCCGTCTAATCTATGAATTCAAACACAGCCCGACCTCTTTGTTGCTTTAGTCTGTTGGAAGTTAGTGTGTTGTTACATTTGCTATTGATCTATTCAAAACTGTAAATAATGAGACATTTTATTCTTTCTCCTGCAAATATTTAGAGTGAGATATTGAGGCTGTAAGTGTGCATTAAAGAAAAGTGGGTTGACTATCTGGGGATAGCTTGAAGCTGTTCTCTTCTGTGAGACTCTCTACTAGGCATGGGCACGACCAGAAAAAATGACGTTTCAAGTTTTCGTTTGTCGGAATGGGTCCGTTTTGGCTCATTTCCGTTTGTCGCGAAATTTTTCAAAAATTTGTCGTTCCTGTTTGTCGTTTGTCGTTTCCACCGCGATTTAGCGCGATTTGACTTCCCAGAGCATAGGGGTGTCCCGCAATCAGGGCCAGTGCTAGGTGTTTTTGTGCCCTAGGTGGCGGGTGGGGTGGGGGTGGGGGGAGGTGCGGGCGGGGGGCAGTGGCGGGGGGCCATGGGTGGGCGGTGGCTGCGGGCGGGCGAGTGGGCGGGCGGCGGCGCAGGCTGCATGCGGATGGTGGCACGGGAGGAAGGGTGAGTGGGCAGTTAGGATATCACTTAGGAAGGATAGAGGTTCTGTTCTTGGCTTGCACCCCAAATGTGTGTGTGTGCAAGCAAATTGAAGTTGGGAAAATAGAAAATAAATGGTAGTATATAATATATTTTTAAAATAAATCCACGCCTCCCACTCCCAGTCAATATCAGAAAAAAATCCCCCTTTATCCAATATCAGAAAAAAATCCTCACAAACTGCCAGAGAAGAAATAAAGAATAAACTGCTATTTTTAAAATAAATCCACACCTCCCACTCCCAGCTATTCAGAAAAAAAAATCCTCAAACTGCCAGAGAAAGAAATAAAGAATAAACTGATTCAGACAAAGCTGCAGGGAATCAAAGAAATTATTTTCTAAATTCAATTCCCTCCCTGCCTGCCTAATTTAAATCCTAAAGCCTCCAGCCTCCCTCCTCAATCTCGATCGGATCACACCAGCACCAGCAGCCAGCCCTCCTCCCTCAACCACATCCATACACCCGACTGCGATTTCTGGAAGGTGCCAGCATCCAGAAGTGTCAGTCAAAAACCTGGTGATGCCATTGGTGGAGTGGTTCAAAAAATTTGCATGGTCCCATTCCATGCCCAGCCGAAATGGGCAGGTCTAAAAAAATAAAAATAAAATAAAATAAAATAAAATAAAATAAAATCAATACGAAGTTTTATTGCTATAAAAACCCCACTGCTGCTACTATAAAAATTCAGGCATTTAAAATAAATAAATTTCACATGTTTCTGTGGTGATTTGGTGTGTTTTTTTTACCACGATTTCAAAAGAAATATTGCGGTCGCCATTTTGGATCCCCCCCACTGCATGGCATGCAGCGAGACAGACGACGAGGATGACCCCCCCCCCCAGCCTGGTGCAAGCAGCCCAGGACAGGAGAAGAGGGGGAAAGGCCGGGGACCCCGCAGAAACCACCCCTCTGGTAGGTGGCAAAGCCTCAGGCAGGCATATTTTCACCTGCTTTTTTGGCCGGGAGTCGGGTTTTTTAAAAAAGCTTTTAAAACTTTTTCTGTGCTTCGCATCGTGCGATCGCCATGATGCCACAAACGGAAACGAAAAACCCGACCAAATTTTTCTTTTTTCGGTTTGAGTTCGAGTTCTGATGGCTTAATTATCATTACCGTTTCCATTACGTAACGGAAACCTTAACTGAAAACGGAAATGACAATTTTGCCAAGTTGTGCCCATGTCTACTCTCTACTTATACTGCATAGCAAAAATATTTTTTTAACCAGAAATTCTCAGTTCTGCAACACTGTCCAACCTAGAAATAGCTCACATAATGAGCTGAGTCTACATGCTGATTGAACCCGTCATTTCTAGAGTACATTTCTGAGATGATAGTATACAGGGCAGAGCAGACAGAGTAAATATATTTCAACTTGAAAATACTAAGGAGGATAGTTTACCATTGGAGCAATGGAGTCTGACTTATGACACAGTTGTGAATTCAGTTTTACTAAATTTCCAGATGGATATAATAATAGTAACATAAAATAATACTTTTGGTTGATTGCCTTAATACACAGGTATAGAACTATATAAATGGCATTGCTGGGGGCACAAATCTTTTTTCCCTAGACTGCTGTGCTTTCATATGTTTCCATTCAGCATGAATTATGAGTGCGATTAAAGTACTTAGGTATATGAACAACGATATTATGATTAATTGCAATGCATGGAAGTGCCTCCAGTGATATCCCCATAGTGGAAAGAAATCATAGTGAATTTAAGTTAAGAACTCTCTTGTTGAAGCAAGATTAGGAAATAATTCATTTGAGGCATGGTTGCCTGATACCTTAGAAAGTATAAAGGACACAGAGCATTTAACTATCTCCCCCATAAAGTGGAATGCAACGTTCTCGCATACATATCTAGCATATTAGAGTGCCTTAAGTTTCCCACAACTTCTCAAAGTTTTTTTTTAATTTGGGAAAGACATAACTATTGGGTCCATTAAATGATTCTATATTATTTACCTGTCCTGAACATGTATTTCTAGCAGGGATGTAAATTATTTCTTCTCTTTGATTTAGACCATCTAAACTCAAGTGGTCAATTTAACAAGGAAATTTCAAAGCTGTGAGATTTCTCATATCATATATCATATCACATTGACAAATCTATAGCATGGATGCCAAAGGTGGGGCGTGGAGCCCTTTCTATGGGCATGCATCACCGCCTCACAACCATGGCACTTCCCCCTCTGCTGAGAACACACCACAGTGGTGTGTGCAGAGAGCTGGGCAAAGGAGAGGCTGTGGCTTGTGGGCTTGTTCATAGCCCCAACTTACTCTCCAGCCGTGCAGCTCTGGGCATCCAAAAAGCGCTGTGGCTGTAGAGTAAACTGGGGCTATGAAGGAGCCCACAAACCGCCACCACTCCCCTTGTTTTGCTGATGGTGAAGCACCTCATCCACCTCTCTACCCAGGACAGAGACGCATAAGGGATAATACATTCAGGGAAGCAAGGATCAAAGAGCAGGTTTTGGTGGCCATGGGAAATTCAAAAGCCTGCTCTTCGATCCTCGCTTTCCAGAAATGCAGTACCCCTGCTCTTCAATCCTCACTGAATGGTAGCACCTGAAGCATTTGTAACCCGGGGTACCACTGTATTCAGGTTAAATTGCCATATTGGCCCTTTGCAAAAAAAAAGAAAAAAAAAAAGAAAGAAAGAAAAAAAGAAAGAAAAAAAGAAAAGAAAAGAAAAGAAAGTGAGTTTTGAATCACAACTTGGGCACTCAGTCTCTAACATGTTTGCCATCACTGTCATATATGATGCAAGGAGAACAATTTCCCCCATTATGATATGCCTAAATTGTTGCAATTACCTTTGCACAAAACTTTCCCCATCCACCTTGTTTGCTTATGAAAAGAGATACAAGCACCCTCTTTGAGGATGGAACAAAGGAGCAGTGATAGTTTTGTGCTCTTACTTTGTATTATGTGCATATTATGGTTTAATTTTCAAAAAATTACCTCTCATTCTCCTGTAAAGAGCACCATGAAGTGTCTTGTTCTTGCTCAAGAAGAATGACCCATCTCTTCTTTGTCCTCATGTGCAACAACAGGAGAAGCGATGATTTGTATATCTAATATTGAGAAATATTCTCTGGGTAGTTTAGGTTCATATATTATGCACACTGAATGGGATTCTGTCTATTCCATGTTGGCTTTGCCATTTTCATCATTGTGTTTATTGGCTCAAATGTTGCTATGGCTATTGAAATCTCTATCTAGAAACAGAGTGTTGTGGTTTTCCTATTGTACAGCTTCTTAATCCAGAATGGTGAGTTATAATCATTGTTACTATATATGTAGCCAGTTCAACTCTCAAGATTTCTATGTTGGCCTCGTCAGTAAAGTCCATTGAGTGGACTATAATACATGGTCTTACAAAAATCTCAGTTCTATATAGGTTGTGGGGCTTCTCAGCAACTAGACACATTCCAGAAACATTTGGTCGACACTGATAAACATGGGTTTCTTAAAGATAAGTCATGCCAGAATAATTTGATCTCTTTCTTTGATAGAATTACAGGCCTGGTGGATGAGAGGAATGCTCTAGATATTGCTTATCTGGACTTCAGTAAGGCCTTCAGTAAGGTTTCCCATGGTATTCTTGCAAATAAGTTAGTAGAAACTGGGATAGATAGTGCTATTGTTAGGTGGATTTATAATTGGTTGACTGATCTTACCCAAAAGGCCTCTCTTCAGCTTGGACCAGTGGGGTGCACCCAGGTTCTGTTCTGGGTCCAGTGCTATTTAATATCTTTATTAATGACTTGGAGGAAGGAATAGAGAGTATGCTAATAAATTTGCAAATGATACCAATTTGGGAGGGGTTACTAATTCTCTAGAGAATAGGATAAAAATCAAAAAGGACCTTGACTGATTAGAGTGCTGGGCCAAAGCTAGTGGAATGGGTTTTAAAAGAGGGAAATGTAGGGTGCTGCATCTAGGTAAAAAGAATGAATTGCACAGGTATAGGATGGGAGATACCTGGCTGGAAAACAGTACCTGTGAAAGGGATCTGGGAGTCTAGGTGGACCACAAATTGAACATGAGTCAGCAGTGTGATTTGGCAGCCAGGAAAGCCAATGCGATTCTTGGTTGTAGCAACAGAAGCATAGTGTCTAGATCAAGGGAAGTGATAGTACCGTTCTATTCTTCTCTGGTCAGACCCCACCTGGAGTACTGTATCCAGTTCTGCGCACCTCAATTTAAAAAGGATGTTGACAACCTCTATCAGGTACAGAGGAGGGCGACCAGGATGGTTGAAGGTCTGGAAGAAATGTCTTATGAGGAACGGCTTACGGAACTGGGAATGTTTAGTCTTTCAAAAAGAAGGCTGAGAGGGGATATTATAGCTATGTTTAAATATATGAAAGGTTTGTTTCCCATAGCTTCAGAGACTAGGACTCGGGGCAATGGGTTTTTTTAAACTACAGGAAAAGAGATTCCATTTGAACATTAGGAAGAACTTCATGACAGTTAGAGCTGTTCAGCAGTGGGATGTGCTGCCACGGAGGGTGGTGGAGTCTCCTTCTGGATGGCCATCTGTCGGAAATACTGAGATGGGGGTTCCTGCATGGCAGGGGGTTGGACTGGATGGCCCTTGAGGTCTCTTCCAACTCTATGATTCTGTTATTCTATGATCAGTTCTTCTCTGAATTTCTTGGACAAAGGACATTACAGAAATGTTGCATACAGTCTTCACAGAGCCTGTCTGGTACCGCAGTAGTAAGTTACTCAAAGTAAAAATAAATGAATATTACCTTCATAACATGGCAAACAGAGTCAATACAGTATGTGCAGGGCTCTTAGTTATCTCTTTGGAATCACTTACTGTATTTTTCCATGTATAAGACTATATTTTTAAATAAATCTGTTAGACTAAAATTTTAGGGTTGCCTTGTACACAGAGGTAAGCCAATGAGAGAACGATACAGTAGAGAAACTGTTATTTTGGGCTGGAAAATTGGGGGCCATCTTATACATGGGAACATCTTGGAAAATACAGTATTTTAATGGGGACTTCCATATAACAATTACTCTCATGCATATTTGGCTAGTTTCTATGTTCTAATCATTCCAGTCCTAAGGGTTAGTGCACAGCTTCTCAGCAAATTGGCATGCACAGCAGCTGGTACTAAGATTAGTTAGAATTGGCAGGTCAGAGCACCCTACATTATTTACACCAAATGTTAGGATCATTAATAAACAGAAGTAATATAGGACGGCAGTCAGGGAAATAAATAGCAAGATGTTGCTACTAACTTCCAATACTTGCCAAGTTCATAAGCTAGTAGATTATATAATAGCTAGAGGCAGTCATTTTGAGTCAGAAATCAAAAGTTTCTCCCTGTCCTCCTGGCAGAAAACACAGCAAGGAATCCACAGAGGATAGCTACTGCTAACTTCAAATTGAAGCTACTTGACTTGGTGGTATATTTTTAGAAAACTTTGCTGCAAAATTGATGTAAGGGCACAGCCTGCTTCAGGAATGGTTTCCTAGTAAGGGAAACAGTTAAGGGAAAGTCAGGACTTGTCATATACATTGCACATTCAGCGGTTGGAAGTAAAATAAATGCTTGTTGCATGCAACATTTTCCCTTTGGAACAGAAGAAAGGTTGGCTCATTTGCCTACAAACAAACATGAGAATACAATGAACTGAAACAATTGCATAAGCATCTCTTATTTTCTCCTGCCTCCACTTCATTCTCCATTCATTCCTTTGTTGTTTTCCCTCTGTTGAATAGACAAATTCCTCAGAGACATGTCTTATACTCTATAAGGCACCATGTAGATTGATGTCACTATATAACTTAATGAACATGTAATTTAACACTAGATGTTCATTCCTAATGCTTCTTAAAATGAGATTAGTACAGTCATAAAAAAGAGGAAGGAATAAGTCCTTGGACAATAATGTAGCTTAATAGATGGTGACCATGGTCCAGTGCAGTAATTCTGCTGATAGGGTATTTCAGGTTTCATCAAATGAACCAGAAGGATTGTGAGGAGGAGTGGGATTACTACTGCATTGTAGACCCCTGAGCCCCCCCCTTCTGAAACACTCAGAAGAAGACTTCTGGTCTTTGGATAGCATAAAGAGCTGTAGGGGGCAGGGAATCCTTTCTTTTGCTGGTGGAAGAAATTCCATCAATAAAACTGTTTAATTGGCAGAGAGGCATGTTGCTGAATAATGGGCTATTCCAGAGAATACCAGTGGGGTGTTGGAAGTTATCCTCTAGGAATAGTTATTCACCGGTTGTGTTATTGTGTGAGATAGAATGTGTGAGAGAGAATGCTGTCTGGATGGGCTGTGGCCTGTTCCAGAAAGGCTGTACTTATGTTCTTATTGTCCTCCTGCCTCTAATCTGTTGCCTAATTTGAGGTGGTACAAATATAGGAGAAAGTCTACACATTTGGGATTCTTTGATATCTATCTATCTATCTATCTATCTATCTATCTATCTATCTATCTATCTATCTATCTATCTATCTATCTATCTATCTATCTATCTATCTATCTATCTAACTCCAGAAGCAGATACTAGAATACTCTTTAAAAGCACATTTAATTGTGACAGCATATATTATACTGTAATTCCATCAGTGAAAAGCCTAGTTAAAACTATTTCCCAGCATTTCTCATCTCTACAATTGTATGGATTCCATTTCACCTTTCAAAAATGGCATAGAAGAACAATGAATACACCTTTCATTTCTGATCACTCAGTGGTAGCACTTTCAAAAACTCCATCAAAGTTGTATGAGAAGCCAATGTAGCTACACTGGTGAGAAGAAACATTCCACCATCCATCTTGTATTCACATTTGTAAAAAGGCAAACAAAAATGTGGGGAAAGCTCCCCAAAAGCAGTGGTAGGAGGGAGGGGGTCAATACTGTATGCAAGATTTCTTGGCCATGATATTACAAAAACCAGTGGGAGTGAAGGAGTGGGAGAGAAGGAGGAAAGACTTGATTCAAAGCTGGAGTGGGTAAAGTATTCCTGTTAACTGTCTCCCAGTTCTCTCAATGACTCTGGTTTTCTCTGGAGCATATGGAAGCCTTCAGGCACAGTATCTTACTTTCATAATGGGCCACAGGGGCCAGTTACACCATTCTACACTCTCAAATACACATTCTTCTAATCTGGAAATGGCTCTCTGGATGCTTCCTGATTCATTTCCCCTTTTTTGCTGGTTTTTATCATTTTTTACAGTCTCTGTAACCCCTGGAGTGGAAGGGCTGGGCCCCTAGACCTACCAAAGTTGTCAATCTGTCCTCTGAAAATACCTAGTCTGCCTGCCATTTTTAGACATAACTTTGATAAAAGGACTGTGGAATATCAGGCTGGTCTTCTCAAGTCTGGATATGGAATGGTCTCTGGGGTGTGAGGGAAAGAAAAGGAACAAATGGCAACCAATGTTAAGGCTCCATTTCTCTTACCACCACAGTAAAAAAAGGAAAGAAAAGAACAAATATTTATACAAAACTTTAATCTGCTTTATATTGAGGTCTTTAGTCACTGTCACATCACAGGCTTCTGGCTATTTGTACCCAAAGGATTTGCTTTTATATACAGTTTAATAATAAATCTGTGGGTGTTGTATGGCTTAGATGGAGAGAGAAGAAGCTGAAAGTTTGCTGATCCCTGTTTCTCACTCAAGCCCTTCAGGCATAGCCTTCCACATAAAATGGACTGCTACACCCCATCCCCCCCATCTTGTTAGATTTCAGTTGAAAAGCACAAACATTACACATGCATTGTTATGGACACTTTACTGTTGCACTTGTCATTAGTGTTTAAATTAACTGCTGTAAAAGCACCATTAAACATTGCCTCTGAACATTGCTTCTGAATAAGAATGCAAAACGTGTGGTAAAAAAAAGAATATCTAAGTGGTTTGAGATGTGTTATTTCTCAAGAGACTCATGAGTGAAACAGAAAGACCCCTAAGTATGGGTAGTGCAAGTTATTAAAAAGAAGGAAAAGAAAAAGCATGTACAAAAACATGTACCGTCATTTATATTTATATACAGTCACTGATAAACAAGCAAGAAGGACAGATAGTCCAAAGTAATCCATTATCTGCAGGAAATGCTTTTAGCAGAACTGCAGGAATTACTTTTTTCATACGGGGTGGGGGGGAAGAGGGGAAAAAACAATATTGGTGTCATTCAAACATTATCATTCCATTTAGCATTTCCAATGGGTGCATATAGCTGTTAAATAGCATAGGGGACAAAACAGAACTCTGAGGAACACCATCAGAGTGTCCAGTAACCAGAACACCACCTTTTGAGTTCACCTGTGCAGAAAACACTGGAGCCCCCATGACCAGTACCTCCAAATTCCAACCCAGAAAGAGATAGTCCAGGAGGAGGACATTGTCAATAGTATCAATAGTCACTGAGAAGTCCAGTGGAACCAACAGGAACACCCTCTCTGTGTCCAGTTCCAAGTTTAGTTGATCCACCAAGGTAATTAAAGCAGTCTCACTCCCATAACCAGGCCTGCCTGACACCCAATTGAAATGCATCTAGGTAACCATAGAATCATAGTAATAGAATCACTTAATCCATCTCATCCAGCAAACTCTGGGGCTGTGAGGCCATGACCTGCTCCTTGTCCAAGAACAGAATCTTAGAAACTGACCAGTAATTATTCAGCATTGGAGAAACTTTTGAAAGAGTGGTCTACTGCTGATAAAGACTGGATAGTACAGCTTTTTTCTTTAAGCATGTAGTAGGGATCCTACCCTGCTACAAGGAGGCATTACTCATTTGGCCCCTGCCTCTCCGGAAGCTTTTATAAGTCAAGAAAGGTGAGGGTCCAACACACCATCTGGTTGCAAGAACTGAAATGTATCTATTATCCTAGGACAAGCGGAGGCCATTGTTGTTATTCACAGAACCTGTATCAAATATAGCATCCAGATGAAAGGATATATAAGCAGTTTTTTTCTCTAAACATTAACATTGGCTTCACCACTAACTCCTATTTCTGCTTAATCAAGTAGGAGTTTCATTGACCTTAATGAGACTTCTGAATGCATATTGCCTAGGAGAGTGATGGTGAACCTTTTAGAGACCGAGTGCCCAAAGTGCAATTCAAAACCCAGTATTTTTTGCAAGTGTCAACACAGCAATGTAACCTGAATACAGGTGGATCCGAGTGCCACCTTTGGCACCTGTGCCATAGGTTCGCCAACACTGGCCTAGGAGATGGCCTAGGAGATTCAAAACCTGGGAGGTCACCCTAAAAAGTAGTTAGTGACATTTGTCATACCAAGGACTTCCAAAGTTGTTTGTTATGATGCCATTGTAACTACTTTTTTAAAAAACAACTTATTTATTTCCCCACTTTTAGAAGTAAATAAAATGACTACCTTTTAATGATTGAGTCATGGTAAAAGTTCCTTCTCCTGACCACTTTATTGTTTTCTCAGCTGTCACAAAAAAGTGTGATGCAGGATCCTGAGACATACCATGACCCATCTACTATTTAATGAGGTCATACTCATAAAAGTCTGAAAACATTTTAAAAAGTAACAAAAGAAGTGAAGTTGTTCCTGGTTGAACTATGGTCATGAGAGACCATAAAGAGTGTAATTATGCCTTAAATAGTGGGAAAGGAATTAAGAGTTATTTAAAAGTAGCTATTTCTAAACTCATATGATCAAACTAGGAAACAGAGATTGATGTTTTGTGATAGGTGATTCAGAGATAAACACAGATTTTGTTTGCAGCTCTGAAAGTTCAGTAACGAAGCTCAGAGAACAATGCATGAAAACTACCATGTTTTCTGCTTCTAATGATGAGAGCTATATGTTTGACTGTGAGTTGGAGATGAATTACAGTGGTACCTTGTATAAAGGAATTAATTTGTTCCAAATGAAATTTTGTTAAGCAAATTTTCCTTTACACAAATTTCCCTTAGGAATGCATTGAAATGGAGTAATCCCTAATCACAACAATTTTTATGTTGTACGGATTCTCCCCATAGGCGATTATGTTAAGCAAATTTCCCCTATCTCTGAAATTTTTATGTTGTACAAATTTTATGTTATACAAACCATTTGTTATACAAGAGTCCACTGTATCTGCATTTGAAGTTGGACTTCAAGAGGATTTGGCTCCTCACAACTTCACTACTCTGCAGAATTTTGGAAAAAATAATGGATGACAAATTAGTAAAGGTAACACGGTCTGTCAGCTATTGAAAAGAGTGAGATGAAACTAGGCATTTCATTCTCTAAATATCTCTGATATGTAGTGGGATCCATGGGCTGGAGCCTTTGGCTAATGGAGTGGAGCTGATTAGTTTGGGGCATGTTCAGGGTGAGAACCCAACACAAAAGGTGTATGTGCATCTGAGCTGGAAATGTTTTCTCAGTTTTTGAGAAAGTGAGCTAAAAGCAGTGGAGGCAACAACAACAACAAAGGCTGCTTTTTAATTTGTTTTTCTTGTCTGGCTGGCATCCCTGAAATGGAGCTTGTGATGGAACAAGAATAGCTGGGTGGGTGGCAGTGGCAGGGAAATAAATACAGTTATTATCCAAGGAGATGGAGAGGACCTGATAACAAGATTTCAACTTTCTGGGCTGTATGTGTAGATTTTCTCTTGGACAGTTGGGGAATAAAGTGTTGTGTGTAATTTTACACTTAACATTATGAGTAATATAAGAACAGCAGATTCCTCTGATCTATCTGATCTATAACAATTACAAAGAAGATTCAGACGTTAAAGAGCTAAAATGGTAGAGCCTGGAGAAGCAGGAAACCTTGGCACAACAGGGATAATTTCAAAAATAGTATTACAGAGTGAGATGGGTACCTCTCAGAGGATTCTATTACAAAAGACTTTCAGACAAACACACATCTATTTTGTACACTGCCACTTTGGCTGGTTACATCATGAGCTATATTTAGAAGTGCTCTGGTGTAACCATAGCAACTGCTTCTTGCTTAAGCTCCTGCATTAATTCATTCAACATATAAGCTGAAAATATAGGGAAACTTCAAAGTGGTTGGAGGGGAATTTCTCCCCATTTTCAATACTGAGACAATTATGCATCTGTATATCTGTATGTTTATGTGAATGTCAGAAATGGAAGCATATTGACATTTTCCTTCCTTGGTTAATGTTGACAACAGCTGGTGCATGGCTTTAATCACCTGTTTTGGGGTGGGCTGTCAATAACATCTGGTGAATGTTGACAGTCTGTGTTAATGAAGTTCACATTAACACTTGCCCACAAACGCATGCACACAAACTCTCTTATTCTCTCCCTCTCCCCAACTTAGGGTCCCACTCAAACTAATACAAAATTAATTACAAGTAGAGATGTGCACAAGATGAAAAAATTGTATTTTGTTTCAGTTTGTTTCAGTTTTGCCCCATTTCGTTTCATTTTATTACGAATTCTTTTAAAAAAATGTAATGAAATGAAACACTTATGAAATGGTTCATAAGTATAAAAATGGCTCCCCTGGGTCCTAGAGGCACCATATTTGATGCCAGGGGAGCCATTTTCTATACTTATGAATCGTTTCATTAGTAACGAAACAAAACAGCATTTTGTTTGATTTCGTTACAAAACACCATCTCCCATTTTGTAAGCCTAAAAATCAATTCGTAAGCTTACAAAATCACAAAATGGCATTTTGTTTTCCATTTTGTGCCATCCCTAATTACAAGTAATGTTTATCCCATTGAAATGATATCTAACTCATTCATCCAATTTCCTCAACACTTAAGCATAATTCCATTTATTTAGACTAGAATCATAGATCAGCAGCAAGTATAGAGCTGAAAGGAAAAGGCAGAAAAACAAGTAAAAATGGAAATATGTGGAAGGTTAGAAATGGTTGTGCTAGCTTATAGCTTGCAGGAATTTTAAGTCTCATCTTGAAATAGTGGAGAGAAACTGTGTACTCTGAGTAAATAGCTGTCCCTCTTAGTTTATAGGGATAAAATGGCTTACCTGTTTAATTGTGCTTCAGAGTTCAGGAGAGATTTGGCCAGGGTTACTAATATGTTGCACGGATAATGTGGTTGCAAAGATCAAGAGTTGGTTTTAAGGGTGTTGTAAAGTTTTGTTTACATTTTGACACATTATTTTATGGCATTGGCTTTCTTGTGCTGCTACACACTAGTTGTCTGAAACGTAAAGAAATACATCATAAACTGTCTGAAATCCTGTTGATTATTTGGTGAGTTAACTGTTCCTTAGGTTTCATTGATTTAATTAGCCTGCTTTAGTTGTACCCTACTTTAGTAATTTGCATCAGTGGAATTTATGGGGTTAACTCACTAAATTTCCTCTGATTAAATGGATTTACTCTAGTGCAATTTACAGGATTGGAACAGGATTTTACCCCATGTGTATAAGATGTGCAGTCAATATGCATCTGATTTATTGAACAAGACAAGAGTTTTCAATGTAAATGAGCTAGTTACATTTCTATGGCTGAATGGGGATTCAAACCTAGGTCGCTTAAGTTCTGATCCAGTACTCTGTCCACACCATACTGGATGCTTTTAAATTCATTGTACTAGGTCTTAACCCCATAATGCTAAACCCATTCATTTCATGAGTATTCACTTTGTAGAAATTATTAATTTAAAATAGGCCACCAAGTAATTCAAGTCCCATGGTAAGAAATAAGCTGGTTCCACTAAGATACTGGATAGTGGTGGTACTTGTACTGTGTTGGAAAAAATCAGAAATGATGTGTGGATAAGATATGGAGGCCCACATATTACCCTCACTCTAAAATGTGCACCCCAAAGATGATTTCTGGAAGGAGACTCAAAGCACATTCAGGCAAAATGTTAGAATGCATCTCATCATCATCATTCTTAATGTAGCTTTAGTCATTTTGTGAACCTCTTTCTCTCTTGGGGAAAGACCTACTCTTTAGAACAGGCCTGCACAATGCATTGACTGTGGGCAACCAGTCGCCTGCGGTGGCATCAGAGGTCTCTGCTGGCTTCCTGGCATGACACCTGTAGCAGCGTGTTTGGGGTGGAGTTCCCCTACTTGCACACCAGTGAGGTGTGTGGGAGCCCAGGCTGGCACTGGGTCATTTGGTGGGGATGTGGGTGATGGCATTGCTGGCCTGCGGCTTGGGACTCTCTGGGCTCTCCTGGGCCAGGCGCCTCCTCCTGGCCACCCTCTGAACCCTTGACCTCTCAGGTGAGAGCCTTGGGGAGCTGCCCGCCAATCTGAGAGGGGTGGTCGGTGGCGGGTTTGACCACCACCGGGAGGTTGAGGCAGCAGTGAAGTCTCCCACTTGCTCCCTCCCTGGCCAGATGACAAGTGCCCCAGTGGGTGCCTGGGGTGAAAAAGCAGCTGGGATAGTTCTCATGAGTGACAAATTCAAAAGGACCAAGGCTTCCCCCTTCTTCCTTTCACTTGGGGGAAGGCGAGGAGGAGGAAGGCTGCTTGATACTTTTGAATTTGGTGCCCAATGAGCCCGGGGGTGAAGGCAAGATCTCCTGGGGATCCTCGAGCTGCCTGTGCCACCACTGCTACCACTTCAAGTTGTGCATGTACACTTGCATGCACCCACTCCAAGAGTCAAATGCAGGGGGCATTCGGGAGCGTCAGGAAGTCTGTGGGCTGTTCAAAGTTGGACAGCTCTGCTTTAAAAAGTCACCACTCACAAAAAGGGGATAGAAATGCATGGTGGGCGGGTGTAACTGTTACTGCTTGGAAAGGTTCTAGAATTAAAACTTTTTGAGACTAGGGATTTGTTTCAAGTACAAGATGAGAGCCCAGCCATATAGTTCTTGGTGTTCCTAGAATTCTTCTTTTCAGAAGGTTGATGGATCCAGATGATTTTTAACCACCCTTGGGGAGTTCCTTACCTCTCCAATGGGTGATCTATTGAATCCTTGGTTGAACTCTGGAATGAGGAAATGAGTAAAGCCATTGACCCAATAGCTCCTAAACATCTCCTTCCTTAAACTAGACCCAAATTGGCTGCTTGGTTTACTGGGGAGTTGGCAAAATTGGAACAGATGGCCCATAGAGCTGAAAGGCATAGGCAAAAAAAGAAATGGTGAAAGGCCTTTGAAAGGCTTGCTCCAAGGCAGTGGAGGCAGCAAAGAAACCATTTTTCTCTACTACCATAGATTTGGCACAAAATCATCCAGGACAGCTATTCAGAATAGTCAAAAGTCTGCTGCATGCTGACCCACAGGCAGATAACACAGACCACTCTGTATCTCACTGCTAAGAATTTGCACAACACTTTACAGGCAAAATTGAACAGATCCGGGCTACCTTGGATGCAGCTATTGATCCAGAACCTGTAAATAAAACACCACACCCTCCTTGTACTGTATTAATTGATGACTTTCAGCTCCTACAGCCGGATGATGTGGTCAAGACCCTTGGGGAGGTGAGGGTGATCACATGTGTATTGGATCCTTGCCCTTCATAAAAACTGCCAGAGAAGGTATAGCAGACTGATTAGGAAGAGTAGTGAATGCCTCCTTGCAACAGGGCAGGATTCCAGTATGCTTAAAGAAGGCAATAGTAAAACCACTATTAAAAAACACCCTCCTTAGACCTAATGACACTGAACAATTACTGACCATTCTTCCCATTCTTGGGGAAAGTCCTAGAGTGGGTTGTGGCCTCATAGCTCCAGACATTTCTGGATGAGATAAACTACCTGGATCCATTTCATTCTGGCTTCAGGCCTGGCTATGGGACTGAGATGGCATTGGTTGTATTGGTAGATCACTTACACAGGGAAATGGATAGGGGATCTGTGTCCCTTTTGGTTTTGCTAGACCTCTCAGCTGCGTTTGACACTATAGACCATGGCATCCTCATGACTTGTCTCGAAAGGGAGAACAAGGGTTAGGGATGCAACCTGTACTGGATAGGGTCACCAATTGAAAAATCATGTATGCAGCTTCGGGGTGCTCGTGGACTCATACTTTTGCCTGGATGCCCAAGTCACGGCTGTGGTCAGGAGCGCATTTGCACAATTAAGGCTAGTACACATGTTATGCCCCTTTCTTGAGAAACCAGCTCTGGCCATGGTGACACATGCCCTAGTGACATCCCAGCAAGACTACTATAATGCACTCTATGTGGGACTACCAATGAAAAGTCTCAGGAAACTTCAGCGGGTCCAAAATGCAGCAGCCAGACTGCTGACTGGGGGTGGGGGTACAGAGATCACATTACACGCTTAATAAAACAGCTCCACTAGCTGCCAATCAGCTATCGGGCACAATTCAAGGTGCTGACATTGACCTACAAAGCCCTGTATGACCTGGGTCCTAGCTACCTCAAAGATAGAATCTCACAGTATGAACCAAGCCGCAGGCCAGCAATGCCATCACCCACATCCCCACCAAATGACCTGGGTGTTAAGGTAATCAGGACTTCTCTCCATCCCACCACCCTCAGAGGTACGTCTCGTGGGAACCTATGAAAGGGCTTTCTCGACTGCTGTGCCAAGACTCTGGAACTCCCTCCCACTAGAGACCAGGACTGCCTCATCTCTGTTGTCCTTCCGGAAACAGGCAAATATTTTTTTCTCTTCAGGCAAGGTTTCCCTGAATGATGGACTACCGTTATGTGTCTTTTATATAATCTATAGGTTAACATAGACATTGTGTTTAGAACTACTTATAACCTTGTAGCTTTAATGTAATGTTGTCTATTAATGCTGTAAGATGTCCCTCAATTCCTTGTTCTCAATACTTGTTACTATAAGCTGCCTTGGGTCCTTTTCCATGGAGAAAGGCAGGGGGAAACTACTCTAAAATAAATAAATAAATACATAAGGACAGGCAGAGCCCTTTTGTTCTTATTGCTAAGCTCTGAAAGATCTGAGGCAAGGTATGCAGTTGGGAAAGATCTATGTTCTGTCCATCCCTGAGATAAAGGACTTAATATGTGGAGCTCAGACTGAAAATATAGTGTATAAAATTGATTGGTGTATGTGGAAGGATAAATCAGGATAATAAACTTATATATTTTATTTTTTAAAAATGTGTTTTAATTGGTTTTGTTCAATAGTTTTAATGTGTAACATGTTTAATTTCCTAAATACATAATGTGGTATCTGGGGCAAACTTTGTTTATCTTGCTTCTTGATAACAATGGTGCTCTTGCAAATAGAATCTAGGAAGCATCTCCCCTGATCTACAGAGCAGCTTGTTAATCTCAGTCCATCGATAGAACCAAGTCATTTGGAACAGCTCTTTTAGGCTAATAGAAGATGTCCCAAAGTCCTGCATAATATGTACTTGCTGAATGTATTCCAATTTATCAGGAAACTATAAATTGCAAACTGTCTGGCTGCAACTAAAGTAATACATCCAGTGATTGCTGTTCCATACATTTTAGACTCATATTTAAGGGCTCTGGAGAATTTAGTGTGTTAGAACTTATTTTTCCAGGATGTTGTCAGCTCTGTGCACCTGTTGCAATTGCCTACACTAATATATTACAGCTTGTTTACTATTGTAGAGAATAAGTGATAGAATAAGTGACAGGAGAATCACTGTAGTTTGGGAATGGTGACAAAATGACATAGATGGTTATAAGCTCTGCTTTCCTATAAATGCACAGTTGTGAAGAAGATTTTCCAGAAACATCATTATTGGTCACATCTTGGTGCACTTTGCATGTACATGTGACTGAACCAAGGCTCATGCACATGTATTTCATGCAATCTGATTCCTGGAGACTGCTGGGGTCAGACAGCTGAATAGATACCTGCCCCTGTTTTTGGTCTCATACATATATAAGCAGTTCATACATAAACATGACCAAGTGATACACAAGCATGAGCAAGCCAATCATTGGAAAGAGAAGCTGACATTTGTCAGAGAACTTTGTGAAAAGGTCAAATTATTTTAACATAGATTCAGTGCCCTCCAGTGCTAACATATACTTTGGGCCATTCTATGCCTTAAACAATGTTGCTGGTGACTAAGGTAAGAAGTACAAAAATTGTTTTTCCTGTATTGAAGCAACTCACTCTATAAAAGCTCAACTTTTTTTTGCAAACAAATGATATCTTAATTAAGGATTGATTTGCCACCATCTTGTAGATTGTGGTAGATAGATCTAAATCCTGTAGATCAGGTAGGACAATTTTGGTGGGTCCAAAGTCTAATTTGGGACCCTAGGAAATGATGTTGACTACAACCCCCTTTAAAATGTAGCCTTACTGACTTTAAAATATGGATTTTCAAATCTTTGGTCTCTTCCAGCTCTATGATTCTATGATTCTATGAAGTCTTTCTTATTATTTTGACATTTGTATTATCCTTCCAGGAATCAGGCATCCTGTCATTGTCAGTCAGTATCTTCCACAGACAGTGAGAGAAAATAGAAAGATGGGGTGCCCCAGGGTTCTTTTCTGGGTCCAGTGCTGTTCAATATATTTATTAATAACTTGGAGGAAGGAATAGAGAGTATGCAAATTAAATTTGCAGAAGATATCAAATTGGGAGAGGTTGCTAATTCCCTAGAGGATAGGATGAAAATCCAAAAGGACCTTGACAGATTAGAATGCTGGGCCAAAGCTAACGGAATGGATTTCAACAGAGGGAAATGTAGGGTGCTACATCTAGGTAAAAAGAATGAATTGCAGAGATATAGGATGGGGGACACATGGCTGGAGAATAGTACCTGTGAAAGGGATTTGGGAGTCTTAGTGGACCACCAATTGAACATGAGTCAGCAGTGTGATGCGGCGGCCAGGAAAGCCAGTGCGATCTTGGTTGCATCAACAGAATCATAGTGTCTAGATCAAGGGAAGTGATGGTACCACTCTATTCTGCTCTGGTCAGACCCCACCTGGAGTACTGTGTCCAGTTCTGTGTGCCTCAATTTAAAAAGGATGTAGACAACCTCGATCAGGTACAGAGGAGGGCGACCAGGATGGTTGAAGGTCTGGAAGAAATGTCTTATGAGGAACGGCTTAGGGAGCTGGGAATGCAAGGATAAGGAGTCTTTGCCAGCTGTAGGTGTGTCTTCATAAACAGGGTCTTTCAATTTGCCCACCAAGCATCTTGACAGTTAAAAGATGGAAGAAGAGCCTAATGTATGTTGAAGGTAGATGTTTGATGAACTGCACTGTTAAAAACTTGAAAAGGGAATCAGGCAGTAGCCAGAAGCACCCTGATAACAACTAGTACTGTATGTTTTTTCCTCAGTCATGTCACTATTGCATTAAGTCTGTATGTTTTGGAACAATTTGGAACACATTTCCTGGTGTTGGTCTGTCTTCAGTCCTGCTTTATTAAATTATAACTGATGTGAATATCAATAATACATACCTAAATAGGCACATTACTAAATATACTGTAATTTTTTTAAAAAATGAATTTTATTGAAGAAATGAATTTGTTTCCAACAGAAAGAGTAATTTTTAATAAAATAAAAATACATTTAGAATAAATAAGATTAATGTGTTTATTTTTTAAAAAAGTTACATGTGTTCAAAACATTAATTATTATTTTTTGTTATTTGTCCTTAAGTTGGTTCTGATTTACAGTGACCTTAATAATTTTTTTCACAGTATGTGCATCACATGCTTTGCAAATTGACACATTTCCAAGACAAAACCAATTTTGTTCTGTTGGAAGTTTGGGGATGAGCTAATCTGTCTGTGGAAGTACAAAATGTATAGCCAGCCACATATTTTCACCCTGTCCCCTGGTGATACTAGACAGAATTGTATCTGGGCTGAGTCAAGAATTTATTTTGCATGCTATCTGTTCTATTTGTGTGGAAGAGGAACGACAGCCCTGTTCAGGCTTTAGAGAACCGCTGTCTGCCAGCTTACTTAGATATAACTGCCTGCCCTTTACCCACATCAAAAATTTACCCACCAAGTTCAGAACTGTTAACTAAGACTGTCAGTGGTTTTCCTGTGTGTTAAGCAAATTATTTCCTAGTCCTACCTGGAGACCTTGGGCCTGATGGTCTTTACCCAGGTGATAACTGGCACAATCCCACTTTGCTTGAGTTATCAGATAAATTTAGTGTGTTCAGAATCACCAGCTGATTAGGTCTTTCTTTCTTTCTTTCTTTCTTTCTTTCTTTCTTTCTTTCTTTCTTTCTTTCTTTCTTTCTTTCTTTCTTTCTTTCTTTCTTTCTTTCTTTCTTTGCAGAGAAAAATTGGATGCCACTAGGGTTGGGATTTAATTAGTTTCACTTCACTTTGTGCCCATCCTGAGCAGGATAAATATGAAACTCCTGTGGACTCCATAGCACCCAAGGAACATGCTTCAAAAAGATGGTTTTTTTGTCTTATAAGCCAGGGGGAAAAGATATTTACATTTCCTTGTAATCATTATGGCATTTAGAAATCCCAAAGGAAGAGAAAAGAGCTGGCAGACTATTTCAAATCTAACATTTGCATATCAGATTTTTAATTGGCTGTTCATTTTAACCAAGTTCATCCCTTCTTTATTATTTCCCATTCACAGACATTCAGAACAAAATATTTCTTGCATAATTTTATTTGCATGCAACTTGAGTATTCATGCATACACAAGTAAATTATTCATCTTTTGGGGCAGGGAATGCCATGTCTACTGAGCAGTTTATTAATGAGGGTAAATCAATAGGCACTTTTGTTCCTAATGATTTTCTTTAAAACTTTACCCTTTCCTCCAAAAAAGCTAATGGATATCTATGTGCTGTGATTTTTATGACCAGCTGAATGATTTAAGGAAGAATGTTTCCTTTTCTGAAGGTATTAAAAGTCAGCATGACACAACTTCTAAGTAATGGATACTGGATACTGTACTACAAAATAGGACCAAATCTTCCATAAACGAAGTGTGGAAAAGGTATCTGTTCGGGTGACAAGTTGAAGACTTCATCAGGCAGAACATGGAGTAAAAAAGCAACTTTTCCATGTTTTGGCTTGGCTGTATTGAGCCAAAGTTGCATTTTTGGACTTCATTTTTCAGAATACCTCCACCTGGAGATTCTGGGAATTGTAGCAAACCAGAAGAACATTAACACACTCTGGTTACTGTAAGCCACAAAATGAATACAGTGCAAGAATGAATACCAATATGTTTCTGTTACATGTCATCATGCAGCTTCCAATGTATGGTACAACTAATAGGATTTTTGAAGTAAGTGACATGCTGAAAAAAGGGTATGAACATGCAGAGACTGGGGGGAAGGCTGTCAGAGGTGCAGCAGCAACTAATACATGTCCTGTTACTCAATGTAGTACCGAATGCCAGCCATGCAGTCCAAGCACATATAGAACACGTACTAGATGTTTTCTCCTCTATCAGATCAAGTACAATTATAACAAAGCCATAACTAACTAACAAATGTCTGCCTTTTGTGGTCCCCACAACCCATTGCATAAATGATCATGATGTTATGTCTAACAGTAAGGCCAGCCCTATTGGCCTTACATATTTGCCTTACAAGTCTGCATAAATTTCAAGCGGAATTTGGACAATTACCTGGCAGGTATACTGTGATTTGCATTACTGCTTTGAGCCAGAGATTGAACTTGATGGCTTTGTAAGCCCTTCCAACTTCATGATCCTGAATACAGATGGTTGTTTTCATGAACACATGAGAAAGCCATTCTCTTGCTTGCATCCAGCTTGATTTGCTGGTAGGCTGATACCCTTCAGCAAGCATAGGGTCAATTCTGAAATTGTTATGGTGATCTCTAGACTTATCACAAAAATACAGGAGCAGATGCACATTATCTAATGGAACAGTGGCTTAAAAATGAAATGAACTATTGCTGGTGCAATCATAGCTAGTGCAATCAGAGACTGTTATAGAACAGAAGGATACACTAAGATGAATGGCTTATGTTGTATTTTCAAGCTGTTTCCATGGAGCCAAAAGCAAGTGTGAATTGATTTGATACATGGTATACGACTGTGGTTCAATGAAAAGTATGTAATAGGATGGTGCTTGTAGGAAGGCTGTCGCCTAAGAAACTGCTGGTTAGGTCCTGCAGCTGTGGTTCTTGCTAGGACAGAAGGCATCAGAATGCAGAACTTTACCCTTCAGTCAAGTACTCAATTACTGTTGCTCATGCCTTTGCTTCTGAAGAGGTTTTAACCTCAGTCTTATCAAGGGAGATATGTGTATGGAGTTGGCTGATGACCTTACATCTAATGCAGCTGGAATCACTGTAGTGTACATCCTGCAGATCTATTTCTAATTCTATGAGGTTAACTACAGGGATCAGGGTCTGCATTAGAGAAGTGGAGTCTCAGCTTTTCATGTGTTGTATTATTATGCTGCCTGTAAAGAAGAAGAAAGTTACATAACTTGTGTACCTGAAACATTGGCAAACTGAAACCATTTTAAACAACTGTAAATTCTTCTTCTTCTTCTTCTTCTTCTTCTTCTTCTTCTTCTTCTTCTTCTTCTTCTTCTTCTTCTTCTTCTTCATCTGGCCACTCTGGGTGGCTTACAACAAACTACAGTATAATAAATATCAAATAAGTATGAACAACCAATTAATATGGTGAAACAACAATAACCACAAACATACCACAAACCCCATATATAAAAGAGTAAAAATAAATAAATGAGAAATAAATTAAAAACCTATATTAAAAAGTAACATTAAATTAAATTAAATTAACATTAAATAAAATTAAGATTCAATTAAACTAATTTAACCATTGTAAAAGAGATTTTAAAAGTAAATTGAGATGGCAAACCACAATTTAGGTGGAATAACTAAAAGGTTGGAAAGGCATGTTGAAAGAGCCAGGCATTCAAAGCTATGTTAAAGGAAGCCAGGGAAGGGGCTAGACGAATGTCAGGCAGAAGCTCGTTCCATAAAGTGGGAGCGATTACCAAGAAGGCATGGGATCTTGTTTTTTTCTTTACGTGCCTCTCTAGGGGTGACAGATCTTAGGTACCCAGTCTGGGAAGAACATGTATTCCAGTTCTTTCTGGAAGCAGGCATCCTGAGAGGCAACAAGGTTCCAAACCATTAAGGGCTTTATAGATGACAAAGTTGTGGACAGCTGTGAAGGCTGTATGGCAATGTTTTTAAAAATTCCAAAGTGGGGGTAATCATAGAAAGTGTCCCATTCTTGCTGTTGTTGTGTCATTACAGTCATGACTGACTCTTCATGACCCCATCTCCATGGAGTTTTCTTGGCAGGAATACTGTCAGTTCCTACTCCAGGCACCTACAGCACCTGGTATTCCCTGGTGGTCTCCCATCCAAGTATTAACCAGGGCCGACCCTGCTTAGCTTCCAAACTCAGGCGAGATCGGATGTGCTTAGGGCATCTAGGCCCCATTCTTGGTATTCAGTAGCTAACCATAAGTCTGAAGCAGTTTAGTATGGACAAATGTGGACTGTATCTTCTGTTCTACCTGTTACAGGATTAGGCAGCTGTATCTCATTAGAAGAGATTGGGTGACAGCTTCTCGTCATTGGTATGGGACTGAAGAACACTTGTTGGATTATAGTTGTGCAGTGTATTTGTGAATGTGTTTATAAGGTTGATTGTTTATTTGGCACAACAAAACTAAATATATGCTTTGCATTGATGCATTGTGACTAAGGCCTTTGAATACATAGATCACTGGAGATTTTGCCCCCTGGCTACTGCACTGTGAAGTTTAACCACCTTTACTAATGTAATAAAACAAAAGCTCAAACCTAGCATATCTGTCTTTGAAGTACCTCACTTAATATTCATAATGAGACCAAATGGCACAACTTCTTTTCTTGAGAAGTATATAAAAATAAATAGGAATCAGTGTATGGCAACAAAAAACTTGCATTATTCCCTGTCAAAAGAACATGGAATGGTGTGCTGTCGTACTAGCTGAAAGGATGGGGATAAGTGCCTAGCACTCTCACATTTGATTTCTAGTGCCATCTCCCCCAATGTCTGTTTGGTCCTGTAACATCAAATGACTCATTAGAAAGGTCTCGTGTTCCATATTTCATAAAAGACATACTCATTTTAAATCTTCGGGTTAGTGTAAAGTTATCAACATTCTGAGATTCTTGCAGCCTTTTGCTGGAAGAAGCAATTCTCTAAGGGCCTGACAAGAGAAAGCCACAGCAAAAGAAAGGTCAAATAGTGGGAGAAGGTGGATTTTCTCTTAACTTTGTGCTCCCTGTTATTGACCTTTCTCATCTTTCCCCTCCATTTTTCCCACTGTACTCAGCCAGTCAACCACTTATGGTTACCAATACCATCTCTCTTCTCTCTTATTCCCGCCCCCACTTCAAATGAGAGGCTTTGTCTCAGACACCACATGATAATGAGAACCAGTTATCGGAGTTCCGTTGAGAAGATGGTGCAGTAAATAAATAAATAAATAATAAAAAATAAATAAATAAATAAATAAATAAATAAATAAATAAATAAATAAATAATCATATAGTGAATAGAATGTCAGATCAATGTCAGCGGGGAAAAACGAATAATGAATCAATGAACCAACTAAATGAATTTTTCAAATAAAATTCATTAACAATGAAATGAACCAAACCAAACCCTAAAATGAACTGAACCAAAATGAATCACCATATTTTTGATTTGTTCCCATCTCTAGTAACAACACATGTCAGTCAGATAGAGTGTAATGCTGTCCATACTGGAAACATTTATTTTGGATGAATTTGGTCAATGTACATATTTGATAAAAGCTTTCTGAAATTCACAAATCAAATATTTGATGGAAAAAGCTTTAGTTTTTTAAAAACGTGAATAAAAATGAAATCAAGACTAATAGGTTTGTTTATCCATAATACGAGTCCATCTGTCTTGCAAAACTTTCATGTGGATGCAGCCAAAAACTTCTGAACACCCCCCTTATTCAACTCTAGCGTCCATCTTTATACAGGAAGGGCATTACACAAAATTCAGTTGGTTTGTTACAAGTTATAAGAGCAACTGAGCCTCATAGGTAAAGCTACTGTTAGACTCATAGAGTTAGGAACGTCCATAAAGTCGAGTACAATCCACAGTACTTCATCACAACACCCTAATATAGGGTCCCAATTATTGCTCATACTAAAAGAAGCCAATGAAATGGAAATGTATTGCTGAAGACATGTAGGAAAATCAGAAACTGAGTCTCCTCCTATATGGGTGGTTCCCAAACTTGGGTCCCCAGATATTCTTAGACTAAAACTCCCAGAAACCTTCATCCCTAGCTGTGCTGGCAGGATTTCTCTGTGTTGTAGCCCACCTGGGGACACAAGGTTAGGAACCCACTGTTCTACATATTGATAACAAGCTGGAAGCTGTACTTTTCAACTAAAGGTAAATGCTACTGGAGATCATCCACAAACTCAATTAGATTATCATCAGATTGAGCCTGGAGCTTTAGAAGTAAATATTTGGTATGTGTTAATCCCCACAGTACACAGCTCTTCTGAAATAATGCTTTTGAAAATATTTTTGAAAGCAAATATAAGTTTCATTAGGGGATGGAAAAATAAATTGGTAAGGTGACAGATTCTATGATGTGATGGAAGCTCAATTATAAATGGATAACATAATATAACAAGTGCACGTGAAATCCTATTAAGGTCTGAAAATTCAATATCTCATCTCTATGACTTTTAATTGATCTTTACACATATTGTCATTGCAGTCAAATATTTGAGATTATTCCTGTACACATAAACAAATGTAAGCACATTAACCTGGTTAATAATTTTAACAAGCAATTTGTATTTCCCATTAGATTGCCTTATATTTTGTTTTGCCGTAATTAAAGATTTCATAACTGATAAGCCTGATGCACTATTTAAAGTCAATCCTGTTCCCTAGATTTATTTTTATCATCAACTACAACTGGGTAAGTTCCATCTGTGTTGTTAAGAAATTAGATTTCATCTCTACTCAATAACCGGGTTATTAAAAAATAAAAACAAAGCCTCTTTCTGTTTGCAGGTGCACACTGATTTCAAGTACATTTCCATTTTGCTTATGGATAAAACTTTCCATTTAATGGGAGAGAGAAAAACCCATATCATTTTGTCCCAGGTATCATTTTACTTCAGACCCAGCCCCTACAAATTATACAGATAGGGGCTATATACAGGGCAGAGTTTTTGGATGAATGAAATATAGGAACTGGGTACACATGAAATTTATTTATTTATTTATTTATTTATTTATTTATTTATTTATTTATTTATTATATTTCTATAATATAAAGGGTGTGCCCCTTTGTGGGTGTATAATTCAGACATCTGAAACCCAATCTTCAAACATCGTCTGATCCATAATGGGAGGCTGACATAACGGCCAGTAACGGCAGTGAAGAAGGCAAGAAGGAAACCACTTAAGCTCACTTTCCCAAACAAGTCTTTAGCATGACTGGAATATACTAGTCCAACTCATATTTCATGATGAGTACCCACAACTGACATGCCAGAAGCAAAAGGGGAGAAGTTCCCAGTTTTCAAACACACACCACAGTCACGGCAGGGAAGCTCCAACTAACCAAAATACGTCAGAATGAAGGAAACAGAGAGATTTATTTCTCCTTAGTATCCTGTCTGAGGAGCCAATTTCATAACCCTCCTACCTCATTTCCCTAGTCTGGATGAACAGCTGGGGTTAAACCTATCTTGAATCCACATGTCCTCTCAGAAGAATCCAGGAAATGTCTCACAAAAGGTGGTGGTGGTGAGATGGGAAGGAGTTCCTGCACTGAGGCACAACTGAGCCAAAAATGAAGAACACTGCATAGTCCATTGGGAAAACTGCTTAGAAGGATGTTGACATGGAATCCCTCTTGGCAGAGGTCAGGACTCATTTTTGTGGCTCTGGGAAAAGAACCAATTGATGGAACTACCAATCCATTTAGTATGTGCAGGTTTATTTCATTGTTGTACCGTAGATCTAAGTGCTGTTGGTGTTAAAAGAGTTATTAAAGTATATTGTTTAGTTATTAGATGACACTGGATCTATTTATATCTAAGTGGTGTCACCAGTTTATTGTTACATGTCTCAATGCCTGTCTAGCTTCCTGAGTGATGTGTTTTGTAAGACTTCCATGACACATGTGTGTGATGTGTCGTTACAGTCATGACCCTCCATGATTCCATGTCCATGGAGTATTCTTGGCAGGAATACTGGAGTGGTTTGACAGTTCCTACTCCAGGCGCCTACAGCACCTGGTATTCCCTGGTGGTCTCCCATCCAAATATTAACCAGGGTCGACCCTGCATAGCTTCCGAAATCAGGCAATATTGGATGTGCTTAGGGCATCTAGGCAGCTCCTTTCCATGACATAGATCACCACAAAAATGACTTGGAGTTGTTTCAATGATTTAGCTATGAAGAACCAAACCACCTGTTAGGGCAGCCATGAATGCATCCCCAAAAGAAAAAAAAAGGAGGGGGGCAAAAGAGAGGCTCAAAGTTTGTTCAGGTGGCAATGTGCAAAAAACAGCAACTGCCATTCACTTTGCAGATATTATTATCTGCTAAAGTTACTTTTTAAAGTCTTTGTTTCAATAGATACATTGAATTTAAACATAGTTTTAGATTATAAAATAGAACTTCACACAATATTTTAAAAGTTCCATTTTCCAGACTCTCAATGATCCATGTTAAATGCAAATGTTTTCTGAAATGATTTTTGTATGAGCTTTCTTTCGATGAAAAAATCTTTTCAGAGAAAAGAAAAATATATATTGTCCCATTTTTGAATCTGAACTATTTGTTTGTGGTACAAATGTGACATTTGGGAACTTTCCTTATATGCCCACAACACAGCAAAGCTGTAAACAAAAGCAACTTATAAGACCAGCTGTGACCAATCCATTGCTTTAAGTTCAATAAGCAGAACAAACAATTGATTCACCAACAGCTGAAATTACCCTTTGAGTCTGGAGAAAAACATTTTCTGGATGAATAATGTCAACAGCCAGGTAGAAGCACAGCAGCATTTTGTATAGAATTAAGATATTTTTAAAATGAAAAGTGGACTTATCTTATTTACTTTTGATTTTTATGAATGTTGATTTAGTTATGTCTTCATTTGTAATATTTTTGCTTTTTATTATATTTTTGTATCTGCATTTTGTAATCAGTTTGTTTTGTGTTGTAAATTGCCCAGAATGGCTTTCTGCCAGATGGGTAGTATATAAATCAAATCAAATCAAATCAAATCAATCAATCAATCAATAGTAGGTCGGCAACGAAAGAGAAAGCAACTTCATCTACTGTAAAACATCAGCTGAATTTATGTATTTATTTAATTTAGAGTATTTTTACCCCGCCTTTCTCCTTGGAAAAAGACCCAAGCAGCTTCTGTTTTATTTTGATAATTTTAAATATGCTTTAATGATGGCTCACCTAATGAGGCTAGGTTTTGATAACATTAGCCATCCAACATGTGACTTTTCTATAGACATTTGGTGTCAATTGCTATGTGATGTAACTATTTCATCATCATCATCATCATCATCATCATCATCATCATCATCATCATCATCATCATCATCATCAATGTGGTGACTAGGTTAATTTGCATTGCCCAAATTCCAAAAAGATAAACACTAGAAAAGCAATGCCCTCTGGCAATAGACTTTCCTCCTATAATTTCAGATTAGTTGGTGCTTGTTGCTGTGCAGTGGTAAGAGAAAGAGTCACTGTACATCTGCATGAGTTATCTGTCTAATTCCTTCACAATTACTCATACCAAAATCTGGACTTTTTCGCTAGGAAGTAAGAGATATTAGAACAAACCCAACAGCGGGCCTAGATAATTTTTCCCAGAGATCAGCAAGAGGGTACAGAGGTGTGTGTGTGTGTGTGTGTGTGTGTGTGTGTGTGTGTGTGTGTGTGTGTGTGTGTGTGTCTGTGTCTGTGTCTGTGTCTGTCTGTCTGTCTGTCTGTCTGTCTGTCTGTCTCTATGTGTATGATGCCCCATAAACTAAGAGAATGGAAATAGACAACAACAATAAGAATGTTATCCTTTGATTTGTATTCCTGAATGGAGAAGGGGGTTGGAATTGATGACCTTATAGGCCCCTCCCAACTTCACTATTTATGGTTCTATGATTCTATGTTTTCCCTGCTTCCTTTTTAAACCAAGTCTATAAAACCTGAAATTGGGTACATGTGAGGGCATTGGCTAGAATCTCACTGGGGATTTATGATGCTATGAAGTGTACTTGTGTAAACTGTATTGCAAAGTTTTGAATGTCTTGTAAAATTACACAAATGCAGGAGCAGGAGATATCTTTTTTAGACTTAAAAATAACAACAACCAGTGTGCCTTCAATGATAATTGATCTTCTTCGGGCCATGTACTTGTGGGTAGTTTCAAAAAGTATATGTTTTCGTTAAAGTCTAAATGTCTCATCGTTGTTGTTGTGGCCAGGTTCACACCTTAGATGGAGAAGATGCAGCCTGCAAAGATTGTAAGGGGAGAGTGGGGTTTCAAGCCCTCCTTAGCCAGTAGTTTGGAGTTTATCACCCTACCTTTTGCATCCCAGTAAACATTCTCCTTCCATCTCCTTTTTGGAACTCAGTTTCTCCTTTGGCTGGGAAACCAAGATAACACTGAAGCAGGGACAAGCATCCATCAGGATTGGAAACAAAATTTAGTTCAACCACCAGGAACAGCCAATCTTACCCAAATTAAAGCCCAACCAATAGATAATGGTATAATTATCTTTTCCCACACAGAGATCCAAAGAGGAGAGCAGTTATAAGCTGCCCAGAGTCCACCTCTTTCTCATTAACTAACACTCAAGGTCTCAATAATTAACTACTCGTAATCGAGAATATTGCTAAGACTATACTAGCTAATACAATATTGTAATCTATTATCTGTATTTTTTGTACTAGATGAAGACAGAGATAAGCAAAGACGAGCATAATATTGATGGAAAAATATTAGAACAGCATTAATGGAAAATATTTAGTAAATATGGATATATGAAAATAATCTTATTTAAGATGAGAAGAGAATTATGAAACAACTAGGCCGATTTATTGGGAAAAACTTCTGATATATGTAGCACAGCAGGAGATAAGCCATGTTTCTGTTTTTACTTTTTTAGTTTTAAAAATAATTTTTTTAAAAAATAATTAACTCTTAATTCAACAGGTTCTGGAATTATGCACTGAAGGCAAAACTGGACAAGAGACTAACCCCATACAGTATTTGGAAGCCGTATACCTTCATGTGGCAAAATACTTTTGTCTGTAAAAGCACATGAAAAATGGAGAACTATTGTTTAGTAATATGTATGTGAAACTGGTCTCCTTTGCAAAGGAAATTGCATTGCTGGCAGGAAAACATTGTGATGAGAATAATTTCTAAAATGTATCCCTTGAATGTTTATTTTACCCATGAAAAAAATGATAGCTTGAGCTATGCTGAATCTTCAGTATATGCAATAAAATATTTCCTGTTTTTATTGCTTGCTTCAGAGTTTTGTTTTGTTTTTAGTAATTTCTATTTCATTGGATGATTGCAATGATGTTTTATCCCACAGAGGATTGACATGTTCTTTACAAAACACGTGCCACGTGTTTCCCTATTCTTATCATATCCCAAGTGCTCTTATAGTCAACTAAGCACCTGATAGTGCTGCCAGGTAGTGTCAAGGAACAGTGTGGATCTGCGTTGCTTCGTAAGCCATTTCCAAGTATATTTTAACTTTTCACACATGGATGGAAATGTAAAACAGAAGATGAAGGAGGAGAAAAGATAGACAGATGTAATTTTTATGTGGTACTAGTCTCGGCTCTGTTCCATGACACTGATGCTCACTCTTTCTCATGCACCATTCAGGACTGGCTTGATGGATTCTTTTATCTTGATTTGTCATTTCATTTTAGAAGTCCTTCAGCTTCTCTCGCTTTCACTTTGAGATGAAATTACTGTGTTTCTAGTACTTTATTGCATTCCTTACATACTGCGCTATAGTGTCTGTGGCTTTAGTGTACCAAGATGGTAGCTGTTATGGTTTTATCTTGGTTATTTATTTTTTATTGATCAGTTAATGCTTTAGCACAGCAGGCGCCTTCCTATACAAGAGCTGTCCTAGGTGAATTCAGCATGCTGTCAGCTGTATTGTGGGATAAACCTGAGGCAATAACCCTGAGGCTATTCCTGGTTGACTAATCTCCCCCTCCTCTTAAGCAGGAGAGACTGCTTTACAAAAACCAGGAGCAGCTTCCCACAATCACCTGATTGGTGATCAAGTTGTAGTTTTGCTTGGCCTTTCTTCTCTTTATTACAGGCTATAGTCAAAGACTTCCTATCCAGAGTATATTAAAGACTTCCCCGCCTAGAGCATTTATTCTCCTGGTTGATCACACTTTTGAAAGACAAGCAAAAATGCCTCCATTCTCTAGAGATGACTTATCGAGGTGGGAAAATGAGCTCCCGCTGTAACTGTGTAAATAGCACATTCATGGAAGAAAGTAGAGAAACTCAGAAATATATAAAGAATGCAAATAAAATTTACCATAGCTCAGGTGAGGCTAAATCATCGATCCTTCCTATGTTCTGAATTGCCATCTCCATCAACCCTAAATAATTCATGGTACAAAATGCTTATGGGCAAGAGTTAATTTGGCTCTATCTGTTTCCATCTATTCCATACATAACTTTTCTCCAGCAAAGCCAGTTCTTTGTTTCTATTATTGAAATTCTGTTGCTCAATTCCTGGGCAATGGGAATGAGAGCAGCAGCAGCAACAGACTGGTGCTGAATAAAGGCTTCCAGTGCCTATGGCTTGGGCACACTGTGACAGAATTGCATGCACTTGTTCAAATAGCAAAAGGAAGTCTTGAATCATCTTCTTCCATCTGATGTCATTCCTATTGTACCAATGTACCAATGTACCCCATTCCTATTGTACCAATGTACCCCAACCAACAGAATTTGGGACCCAACCAACTCAATGTACCCCAACCAACACAATCAGGGATGCTAAATGATCTTTTGCCTCCCTGAGAATGGTGGGGCCTCAAACCACCAGGCGGAGCTTTTCCGGGTGGTTCAAGACCTCACCAATCCTGGTCCACTGGGACCTCCTCCTAATGATTTCACTAGTGAGTGAAGTTACAGCCTTTTAAAAGTCTAAAATAGAGGCATTCGTGCTGATCTGGATTCTGGCTGCACCAATCTGTCCCTGAATATGGCTGGAGCTGCGCCCCCCCGGTCTCCTCATTTTGTTGAGTTTGGACCTGTCACACCAGCTGAGGCTTCCAGGGCACTGGTCCACTGTAGGTCAGCATTTTCTACACTCAACCCTTGCCCATTATGGCTTATTTATTTATTTATTTATTTATTTATTTATTTATTTATTTATTTATTCTTAAAGCTTATATACTGCCCATCTTCCAGAAAGGAACTCCGGGCGGTTTACAACAAAACAAAACAAAACAAAATGAATACAACATCATAAAAACAATAAAATCAATATAAATACTTGAGGGCAAAAACAAGGGAGGAGAAAAAAATTAGGATTAACAGTCACCAAACACCTCCCGGAAAAGCAGGGTCTTTAAAGCTTGCCGGAAAGACCATGCCTGAATGTGCTGCTACAATCTCCACTGCCTCCTTCAGGGACATGATTTTTCCCAGTCGACTGAAGGAGACGGTGGTCAAGACCATTCTCAAGAAACCTGGCCTGCCAAAAGACGATATGTCTAATTATCACCAATTGCCAATGGTCTCTTCATGGGCAAGGTGGTGGAGCAGGTCTCCACCTAGCGGCTCCAGTCATACCTGAAGGAAGATCATGTCCTGGATCCCTTCCAGTCTGGGTTTAGACCATGTCATGGGACTGAGACTGCCCTGGTCACATTGTACGATGACCTCTCGAGGGGGGGCTGATGGGCTGTGCTACCTTGTTGGTCCTCCTCGACCTGTCAGCGGCCTTTGATACCATTGGTCACAGTATCCTCCTGGGCAGACTTTTGGAGGTGAGGATTGGGGTTTCAGCCTTGATCTGGCCCCACTCCTTCCTTTGGGGCCAAGCCCAGTGAGTGAGCCTAGGTGGGGAATTGTCTCCATGGTTACTCTCTTATGGGGTGCCTCAGGGGTCACCAATCTCCCCCATGCTCTTTAACATCTATGTGCGACTGCTGGCTGAGGTCATCCAGAGATATGGAGCTTGCTGTCATCAATACGCTGATGACATGCAGCTCTATATTTCCTTTTCTACCACTGCAATAGAGGCTGTCCAGACCTTTGATTGCTGCCTGGCTGTGGTATTGAAGTGGACTAGGACTAACAGGCTCAAACCCAACCCCGAGAAGACTGAGGTTCTGGTCTTTTGGGGGGTGACCGGATGTGTATAGCACCCCCCTCCCACTCTAGGTGGGTCCACCCTCCAGCTGGTTGAAAGAGTTAAGAGTCTGGGCATTGTTTTGGGTCTGGCACTGTCCTTGGAGTCCCAGGTGGCAGCCATGTCCAAGTCAGCCTTTTACCATCTTAGGCCTCAGATCCTCCCTTAACTTGATAGCGACTCCCTGAAGACAGTTGTGCAAGCACTGGTCATCTCAAAGATTGATTACTGCAGCACTCTTTACATGAGTTTCCCTTGAACCTTGTTCAGCGATAGCTGTTGGTGCAGAATGCAGTGACCAGATTGGTGGTTGCTGCAGGTCATTTTTGATCACATCACACCAATCCTGGCTCACTTGCACTGGCTACCCATTGCCTCCTGGATAAGATTCAAGGTACTGGTTTTGGTTTTCAAAAACCTCCATGGCTTGGGGCCTGAGTATCTGGCAGAGCAGATCTCCCAAAGGTCGGTGTCAACCCAGCCCTCCAGAGCATCCTTGGTGCTTTCGCTCCACATGGCCACCCCCTGGGAGGCCCATAGGGTTTCCACCTGTAATCAGGCCTTCTCAGTGGCTGGCCCCACTGCATGGAATAAACTTCCTAGAGAAATCCGCCAAATTAAGTCCCTCCCAGACTTTAATAAAGCATTAAAGGCCTTGCTTTTTTAAAGAGGCATATGGTGTTCGGTAGCCTGTTATATTGCTCTCCCCTAGTTTGTTGTTCGCTTTCGCCAGCCTTTAATATTTTTCCTCTTGCCAGCTTTTTGTATGTCTTTTATGCTTTGTGTGTTTGTTTTTATTTGCCTTTCCATTTATTGCCTATTTTGTATTTATTGCTACTATTTATTTGCATTTATGTAAACCGCCTAGAGTCCTGCTTGGGAAATCAGTGTAGTCTAAAAATGCAATAAATAAATATATAAATAAATAAATGTCACAAACAGTGTTTGTGAACTACTTCGGTGTCCAAACTACATATTACAAAGTAAGGAAGGAGATCCTAATCCCATGTTTTCCTTGTAATTCTGACACTGGATAAGGGGGAAGCAGCAAGCATAGGATGAGGAAGGATCACAGTCTCCTTTTGGCAGATATGTGCTTGTTGGGATAATGTGTTTTTCTAGCTAATATGGTCATTGTACTGTCTACAGTCCAAAAAACAACAATTCAACTCTTTGATCCTGCAGTACCCAAGAAATGCAATTGTGATGACAAAAATCCCAAACAATTAGGCTATGGTTTACGAGGAGTCTAAATGCCCTTAGGTATTCATCATAAATTGATTAAGTAAACTATACAATATAGAGATGGGCAAGACAAAGGTGGAATTCCCGTTTTCTTCTACAGAAGCTGAGTATGGGGCTGTGGAATGGAAACGGTAACAGGAATTACCTCCGCCAGAACAGTTGTTAAAGGATGTGAATAAAGAATAATTGGGTCTGATTTGTGATTCTTTTTCGTTCCTGGCAACACAGAATCAGAAAGTTGGATGCCAAGCAAGCACAGAAAAATCCGTTTTTAAAATGTAAAAAAAAAAAAACAACATTGATTGTATTGGAAAATTGCAGGTGTTGAAATATGCCTGCCTGAGTGAGGGCTAAACAGGGCACCTTTTAGAAAAGGGTGGTTGAAATCTGTCCTGTCCTGGGCTGCTCTGGTGGTGGTGGAAAAACTCATCGTTATGTATATTTAACAGAATGCACCGTGAATTGTAAAATGGCCGGCAGTTAGATTCTGCAGTGTCACAGAAAAAACAAGTTTTAAACTCCCCCATTCCCGGATGAAAAGCAGGCTGAAAACATCATGCCTTGCAATGCAGAGATGCACCTATCAGAGGGGTGGTTTAGTGGGGTGCATCAGATCTTCCCCCTCTCCTATGTCCTGGGCAGCCGGACACTAGCTTGTCCATTTGCCATTTGGGGACTGGCGGGGATCCAAAATGGTTTACGGCGACTGCATTTTTTTGTCTGTTTGAAATCGTGGTCCAAAAACACACAAGTTATGCACAGAAACATGCGAAAATTGTATATTTTAAAACTGCCAGAATTTTTACAGTAGCAGTGGGTTTTTCTTGCAACAAAATGTCTCCTCTTTCCTCTCTCCATTGATTTTATTTTATTTTATTTTATTTTATTTTATTTACACCTGTGCAATGATGGGCTGGCCATGGGAGTGACCATGCAAATTTTTGGAGCCATTCCACCAATCGCATGGCCACTTGGCCAGGTTGACCACAGAGACTTCTAGGATGTGCCAACCGGGCATAAAAAGCCCACTAGCCGTAGGCCGAACCCGAACCCGAACCCTAAGCCTAACCCATATGCCAGTACACTGTCCTTCTAAGTGGGTCAGAGAGGCCCCCAGAGGTGCACCCCAATACTCACCCTAACCTCACCCGTAACTAGCCTAACCCTAGCCCTTGCGCTAATCCTGTTGCCTAAGCCAGATCTGTACTTGCATTGCACTACACGCAAGTACAATTCCCTTCTTAGTGAGACACAGCGGGTGCAGAGAGTCTGCCAGTCCGCCACTTGTGGCTCTGGGTGACTCCTGCAGGCTTGGCTCGGCCGGCAGCATGTGTGACATGCAAACCATGCCCCCGAGGCCTGACTGATGCAGGGAAGGCACCCCAAAAAGAGGGGTGCCTCTCCCAGTCTGCTGTGTCTCTGCGTGCAACTTGGTATGCAATCATATCCATATGGCTATGCATGACCTTTTGCAGCAGGTGAGGAGAGGAGACCCCCCCATGTATGAGGGGTCTCCAGGAGCCTGCTTTCCCTAGCGGGTGAGGATAGGAGGCACCCCCCCCAAAAAAAGAGGTGCCTCCAGGAGCCCGCTACCCCCCCAAACCAGTTTAACGACAGATGAAAAAACGAAAAACAAAACGACATATTTTTGCGAAGTTTCACGAAAAACGGAAACGAGCCGACACAGGCCGCCTCCGACACACGACAACTCGAAAACATCATTTTCCCTAGTCGTGCCCATCTCTAATACAATACTGTTTGCTTAAGAGACGGACATAGACCAGCAAAATGGTGATTCATCTTGGTACCTCCTGCAGTGGAAGGAAAAGGTAGGGAGGCAAAGTAGGTAGTAGGAAGGGGTGGGAGGCAGGCAGAAGAGATAGGAAAAACTAACCAGGAAGTTAATTAGTTTAGAAAAGTTCAAGCTGTCCATTTTGGACAAACTTGAACTGATTAGAGCCAATGAAGCAGCAATTTTCCGTGAACTTCCTGGTTCATGTTTTGGTCCATGCCCATTTCTAGTATGCTTGTGATGTCAGACCACAGAACAAGGCAGAACAAGAAGAAATAACTTTCCACAATTTTTGTAGGAAAATACTGATATGTGAATTGAGCACATGAGAATAGTGCTTGGTTCAGTGATGTCTTAGCTGCGTTATACTGTAAAACACTGTGAAATAGCAGCAATACACCAGGATGGCATCAGTAGTTGTTCCCTTTGTATAGCTTACAAGGCTTGAAATAATATCCTACTAATCATTATGACTTTGATGATACACAAGACACCCCTTTAATAGCCATCAAACTGATGCCTTACATGATTGTTAGCTGTCTTCCTGAATTTGATTGTTCGGGCATCAAATTCAACAGTCTTTTCCACCACTGAGTTCTGAATTATATTTTTCCAACAAGTACATTTGCCAGGCTCTTTATAGCCAAAGACAGGGCTGAGTAGAGCATAGCTCTGAAGTGCTTAAATATTTATGATATAGTTTTACATTAATTTTATGCAACATTTTAACAAAACACAGACTGCAAAGTTTAAGGAAGACTTTAGGGAATGCCTAATAAATTGCCTTTCATACTCTTAATGGAGTTTCGTAATGATCTGGCATTATGTGATTAACAACCATTTCAAAATAACAATACAGTTAAACACAATAATAACATTTCAGCCTTCCTCTGTATCATTATTCTTATTGCTGGTGCCATATTTGATGGTTACAGAATTTCAGCTGAATACTAAAGTTCTATCAGCTGTAAATACAACTTTGAAAGTCTAGTAGCTAGCTATACAAAAATGTATAATATTTTCCTAAAGCTTGCTGTTTTATGCACAGGAGTAGGTGGCCTGATTTCCAGACGTTTAAGGTACAATTCCCATCAGCTCTGGTACCATGGCCATGGCCAATTATCAAGGGAATTGAAGTCAAACATCTGGAGAGAGCCACATTGTAGTAAAAACATCTAGGGCACCACTAATTTCTAGAGTGAATTACATTGAGCTTTCACACTATGGGAATGAGCATAATCTCACAATATTTAAAGTCCCTTAAGTGCCAAAAGTCACCTTGTCTGGCATGCATATGCATGCATACGCTACATGTCATGGAACTGCACTCCATAAGTACAATAAATTCCATGTTTCACTGTCAACCTAATATGTGAAATGCATATGAGCAGCAAATGGAAATGGGAACATTAATCCAAGAAATAAAATTTCAGCCCAGAGGTTTGGAGGCTCATTGCTCGGCAGTGAAACAGAGGAGACAAAAGCTTGGAGTATTAAAGGCAGAGTACTGAGGTTGCAATGGGATTATAAAATAGGTCTGCAGGTTGGAGGTCACTGTTTACATTGTGGCTGTTGTTTTGTTTACTTTTTAAAGGTAAAAATAAAATTTCTAGTACATTTATCTGCAGGCTTTATTTTGGGGGAGGGTGCTTTTCATTTTAAAATTTGCAGCAAGGGTTTCACAGGTCATGACCATCACTTGGAATTGGACTTGGAAGCACTGACAGCCAATGAAGCTGTTACAATAGGGGAATTGATATGCTCCCAGTAACCAGTGCCAGTCAACAGTCTGGCTGCGGCATTTTGAACCAGCTGTAGTTTCTGAACACTCCTAAAAATATTTCCACACTCAATGTCCTGTAGTAATCCATGTGGGAAGTAATTAAGGGATGGGGTCACCACAGCCAGATGAGAGATCTCAAGGGAATGGGTAAAACTGCCCCCCCAGCTTTTAAAAACGCATATCCAGCCAAGCTCGTTGTGGATGGTTTCTTTTTGACAGACCCCTCCCTGCATGGGAGGACATGGGACTCCACAGCATCTGTGAGTTCTGCGCATCTACGCCAGGGTTGACTTTAGGAACACACCTAAATTGTAGGCCTGACTTTTCAGGAGGAGTGCAACTCCACCAAGTACCAGCTGAATCTATATTCCCTGATATGCCTTTTGACAGACCAGAAGTACCTCTGATTTGTCTGGATTAAGATTTAGTTTGCTCCTATTCTGTCCATAACTGACAATGGACAATAGCCTAAACCTTGTACAGCTTCCTTGGGATTGAGTGGAAAAGAAAGATATATTTGGTTGTCATTAGCATTGAACCCAAACCTCTGGGGAAACCTCCCAAAGTCGTTTTATGCATATGTTAAATAGCACAGAGAACAGAAGTAAACCCTGGAGGACCTCAAAGGCCAATGGCCAAGGTTCAACAGGATTCCCCTAATACTCTTTTTTTGAGTTTGGCCCTCCAAGAAGGATTGGAACCACTGGAAAATTGTATCTTCAAGACCCATCCTGTAAAGGCAGTCCAGGAGGATACAATAGTTGATGGCAGTGAAAGCTGAATGAGTAAAAAATGTTCCCCAGTATTTAAAGAAATCTTATATACAAAATTCTTCATTTTTCTTTTCTGCACCTCTTGGCCTGCATTTCATCTCCCATACATAGCAATTCCCTGGGAGTCCACTTGGTGCCCTAAATCTTCATAACCTTTTTTTTAAAAAAATTAGAACAACTTACTATTACTTAGAAGTAAATCCACTGCTAAGCACTGTATGTGCATATATGATCAAAGCCTTAGTTCCTCTTTGGTACAAATCTAATTTCTTGACTTACTTTGTTTCTCCGTCCTTGTTCTGTTTGTAGATCATGTATGTTCCCAGCAAGAGATCCTTAATATATATCTTCCGTGAGCCCTCATCATGAAGTCTTTATTTTCTTCTAATGATCTCCATGCACCAAACATATTTTTCAGATGGACACTGAGTTACTCATGCCTGCAGACAAACAAGTAAACTAGCTTACAGATCAGTACAGAAAGGCTGTGAGATATACCATACTTACTGTATTGTCTGGGGAAGAAAAATAATTATTTTTTCCTGGCAATTTGACAAATAATATCTTTCCTGTTAGAAGTTGGTCACCATTTCAGAAAATGATACATAGCAAGACTCTTTGGACAAGATTTTCATTTTTATTATTTTTTTTATTTTTATTATTGGGTACCCTTACAGCTGTAATCATGCTTCTTGTCAGGTACTGCAAAGATAAAGACAAATGCCCTCCATTGCTGTACTGTCAATGCATTTCGTTGTAAACCAAAGAACAGCACACCTGTTAGGAGGGAAGAATACACCATTTGTCTTGTCATTGCTCGAGAACAAGGCACATCTTGTTTAGACAAGGTCTTCAGGGCAGGAACAATGTAGTATGCAAGTGATGTTGTGTTGGATGGTGACAAATCTACCCCCTTTTTTTCACAGATGCTGTGGAGTCCCATGTCCTCCCATGCAGGGAGGGGTCTGTCAAAAAGAAACCATCCACAACGAGCTTGGCTGGATATGCGTTACTGTGATAACAGCATATCAGTGTCACAATGTGGCAACTTGTATTGCTTGATTTTTGTCTCTTAAAATCAGTTTTGTCTCAGGTAAAAAAAGGAGACTGTTGGAAGAATAGACATAAATACTTGAGGCGTATGTGAATGACACAGCAAAGCAACATTTTGCCTTTTCCTACTTTGTTCTGGAAGTTGAGTCATGGCAACTGAACTTTTTCTTGAGAGATAGAAACATTTTGCTGCTCATCCAAACAGCTTCATCAGTCTGAAGAAAGCTAGTTGCAAGTCCTCCATCTTATAGTCCACTTTGTCCTCTTGTCACCCTGGTCTGAAATAGGGTCAGAAGATGAACAATGGCCTGAATAGGCTTGTTAGGTAGAAACACAGTATCAATAGCCTTAAGGTGAACAATGGCCTAAGGTGCTGAAACCCATAAAGTATGGGTCGTTAGCCATGGCCTTGGTGGTGAAGGCTTTTTGATTTGTCTGGGTATTGTTGAAATCACTGCCTGATAAGTAGCAGATAGACTGTGCCTGAGCCCCCCATATCTGTTGAGAGAAGGGTTTTCAATATGTTGTCTAGTCTTGATTTCAATTAATCAGTAAAGGTTGTAACATCTATGTTGTGTGCTTTCTGATATTGCACAGGATGGAGAATGTGTTGGGTTTGCAGAGGTCTAAAATGTAGGAAGGGTTGAAATAGAGTTGTTGCTGGGCCAATAAATCTCTTTCAGCAACAAATGCAAAGGGATGAAAACATAACTTATCTCTTGGACTCCAAGAGTCATCCACCCAGGATGTCCATCTTGATTGTGAGTTGTGGTTTAAGAAAATAATTTTCCCAAAGGCATGTTAAAGAGAAAGAAACTTGAGGCTCACTGAACTTCTTGAGGGACCTAATATATTTCTTTCTCCCTCCCACCCCAGAAATAAACAAATTAACCACCATAAAGCTTAATTTTTATTACTGCCTTTTTCCTTTGAAGGAACAGATGGGACTGATGTTAATTGTTAAAATAAATCGCCATATGGATATGAAATCACAAGCAGTCCATAATTGGGTTAACACTAATTTTTAATATGCTTCATCAAGTTATCGCAACTGCAGTTGTCATGAACTTCAGCTCAGTATAGTCATTTGAGAAATGTACAGCCCAAGACACCATTACCAACATATGGTATAGAAAATCAGCCTGGCCACCTGGAACATGGATTTCTGCTCCCCCCCCTCAAAAAGCAAACAAAACAAAACATAAATAACTCCCAAAATGAAAAGATTGCCATTGTTAACCTCTCACTGCTGGAAAACAGTTTTCCAATGTCATACATTTAAAACAAAGTTGCTAAGTGTTCTTGTTCCCTTGTAATTCCCTTTTACCAACGCAGCTCATATTACAAAATTGTTTCCAGCATTGACCAAAAAAACACTGTATGGCTTATAATACATATTGCAGTCATTGATAGTAACTGTTCAAAGTCTTGTCCTTAATGTGAGCTACCCTGAGATATCTGTTTCAGGTCACAAACCAGGAAAAGGAATGGGTTAACCTGGCCCTCCCCTGGGGTCTTGTGCTCTTTGAGCTCCCAGGGCTTGCTGTAGCTTTCTGGCTGGTCACTCTTTGACCAGCCCAGTGCACTTTGGGGCTGTGGAGTGTTCCCCCTCGCTACTCAAGCCCCAGCTAATAACACCCTGCCTGGTAGGCTGCATGCCACCATTGGGGGGGAGCATTATTGAAAAATCAAATTCTCCAGCTGTAGGGAATGCTCTCAGAAGCATACGCATGCACAAACATACTAAAAGTTGAACAGGTTGAATGGTTGCTTTAATGCTAGTTGACCTTGTGGTCAAAAAGATCTGCCAACTTTCAGTACTGGTAAAGGTGAAGGTTCCAGCTGAAAGAAAGAGGTTGTTTTAATATCATTAGATATTATTTACTTAATCTTTCCTGTGTGGGTGTGTTCTTTGACATCAAGTCAGCAGTGACTTACAGTGGCCCTGTAATAGGGCTTTCGAGAGCAACTGAAAGGTTAATTTGTGGTTTTACCAGTTCCACTCTCCCAGTTAGTTTCCGTGGCTGAGCGGGGTTCTCCAGAGTCCCAGTCCATCACTCTGTCCACCACACCACACATGGGAATCCTTCCTAACACTTATATAAATTATGTTGCAGGATACTGACTTTTAAGATCTTAAAACAGCATAATCTGCCTTCATTTTCTCTGTTCCTCCAGTTGCATATCTACCAGTTTTCACTCATACCATTTTCTTTATAACTACACATTTTGTAACCAAGTGCATGCTTAACAACAGCAACCACAACAACAACAGTTGGTGGATTGCTTGCTATTCTGACTCACATGGCAGCAACAGTCACACACTGAATGAGTGGCCAAGCACTTCATGGATACTATACCACTGGCTATGCCACTGTCGGCTTTGGCTTCTGATGGAGCATCCTCTCCTTACAAACTTTGGCTTGTCCATGTGGAGAAAGGTCTTATAAGATATCCCTCAAATCTTATCAGGTCAAGTCATGAATAAACTAGCAGGGGGAGGGGAGTTCTCTTTGGTGCTAGCAATGCTGTTACTAGTGTACTTTGTCATACTTCAACTTTGGCTGCCTTTGTTGTCTTAATTAATAATAATTAATGATAATTTTCTGCTGTCAAGTCCATTCTGGCTCATGGTGACCCCTTTCACGGTTTCCCATAGGGAGTAGGGGGCCCTGCGACTATGCAGCTACACAGTGCTACACAGTCTGCCTCTTCTGTGGTGGTGGTGGTGGGCATAGCCAGATACCTAATTCACTGAGCTACCCAGCCACCTCCCTACTTTCAGTACATTTCCTGTTTATTTCATTAATATATTTTTGATTTATTTCCTTATTTCTGATTTTATGCTATCTTCTCTATCCCATTTTTCATTGTTTTTATTTTCATTGGATTTCTGTAGTTTTCTTTCCACTTCTCTTCCTTTCCTTTCTCTTTCTCCCTGTTATTTTACTTCCTCCACCTTAAACCTCATCCATTTTAAAATTACTGTGTGCATGGCTGGCCTTGGTGCCACATGGTTGCCTTGAAAACGTTCAGTATTCTGGGATCTAAAGTTTGCAAGGTGTTCTTTAGAGTGCCTTACAAGATATCATCTGGCAGAAAACTGTATGAGATCAAGGGTTGTGTGCATAATATTGCCCACCTCAGTTATATACAATGAACATGTAAATCCATTTTGCTTCAGTACCCAAAGAGATCTGGATGGGAAGATTGCCTTTGTCTCTCCCACTCTATCACACTACACTTTCAACCACTTTAATTTTCTAGTTTATACAGACTCTATTTCTACCTCTCATGGGAGATCTTGTGGTCTCTCCTGTTTGCCACTGACATCTGTGATGATTTTCTAGGCCAGCATCCTGTGGTCTTCTGCAAGACTTTATTTTTGTCTGCTTTCCTGCTGATGTCATATACATTTCTCCCCTCCTTGCAGGATAAGGTTCTAATAGTCATAAATATTCTTATCCTTAAAATATAAATATAAAATAAGTTCAATAATTGCATATCTCATGATACTCCCTCAGAAAAATAGGCAATTGTTAAAAGATTGTTTTTCAGTCTTACTCAACAGTGAACACTTTTAAAATCAGGAACCGCATCTGCGAAGGAGGAGGAGGAGGAGGAGGAGGAGGAGGAGGAGGAGGAGGACAACAACAACAACAACAACAACAACAACAACAACAACAGTTTCCAGTTTGGCTGGAATCTCATTAACTTAATGAAGCAGAAAAATTTATCTTCCATCTGGTGGGTTCTTCATGACACCAATGGGCATGCATCAATTGCAAGCTTGGTCACGCTACCAGTCACATGATGAATTATTGAAGGAGCATGTGCAACCGGGGGAGCTTCTTCACAGTTATACATGTGCAAAACCTGAATGGGAATTTGGCCCTGGTATTTTGCACACAATGGAAGGTTTTCTGTGCAACCCCTCTCCTTCTAAGGCTTTCCCTCCAAGAAAGTCTCAAAATATGGAAAATGTACAAAACTCATCATCTCCCTTAGCAGGAAGAAAACATTTGCTCTTGTCTTTCAGGATGACTTAAGCCAAGATCCTAGTGCAGGATGTTGCTATGTGAAGTCAGCTGTTCTGATATTAAGCCAATCACTCCACTTCATTTACAGCATTGCTATGGGTCATGTGCAAGAGGACCTCCCAGCTGATTATACCCCAACAAGCCATCTGTGCATTAATGAATATATAGGAGCACATACATGGGAAGAGTCTTTAATATGTTAGCAATAATAAAGAAACCATTGCCGTTTGCACTGAAATTTAAATATTCTAAATAAGCAAGCGGGGGAGAATTCTGAACAGGAAAAAATGCAGCAATGTATTTCATTAAAAATTGAGATATAAATTTGTCGATGCCTGGAAATGCCAAGGCGCGGCTGTCACTTTTGCTGACACTATGCAGGCTGACATAATGTCAGCCTTAACTTTGAATTACAGGCTTTGGTTGGCTCATGTTCTCACCATGAGGCACAATTTAAATGTACTTTTTGTCTGCGAATATAACTATTGCTCTTATATTGTCAATAATAATGGGCGCCTTTCTTTGCCCCCTTGGGGCATATGCTCAAAGAAATGGTGTGTGAATCAATAAACACCTTAGATAGCTATATTTATTCATGAGATGTATATCTCTTCAGAAATTCCACAGGGAGGGGGAGAAATCCTTAATTTGTAATCCTGTCCTATTAGACCAACTGTTTATCACATTTAAATTACATCTGATTAAAAGTTTTCTTGCCTGAAAACAAATCTGGTGTTGCATTCTTTTGTGGGTGTAGACCAAATTCCATTCCATTTCCCTTCCATTCTGTTTTCTGCAGACAACAACCTAGGTAAAGGGGCAAGAGGTAAGCATATGGCTTCAAACTCACATATATCAACCTGCTTGCATTCAGATGATCTATAAACCATGCTGCTATCTGCATATGAAAGGCAGTTTCATAACCTCACCACTGCTTGGCTTCCCAACCACTAGTGACAGCCTGATCTCTTTTCTTTCCTCTACCGTATTCCTTTGTTTTATCACTGACTCATTGGCAGCTGCCTTGAGTGTAGATGAGCTTGGCAGGGCTGAACACAATTATATTTCTAGTGCAACAAAAGGTACTTACGAACCCTTAAGCATAACCAATGAACCTGATGCCATTTAGGTCCTACCTACTGCCTGCTTCCTGAAAAATTCAAGAATAATATTTTGCTTAGGGCTCATTTGAATAATCTCACCATTCATTAACTACAGCTGCAAGGCAGGGAATGACAGAGTTCAAAAAGCAAACCAAGGGAACATATTAGCAATAACATCATTCCACTGCCTTCAGGCATCTCCCCCATCTCTCCCTTCCCGGCCCCACAAAATACACAGCACCATTAGTTATAACAACAATAATGCCATTTACAAACATTAGAAATGCTGTATGAATATTTTGTTCTGGTTGAGGGGTGAAAGACGTACATGTAGAATTTCTGGAAGTAAGTAAATAGTAAAACCGCCGACTGCGTTGGGTGCCAGTCAACATGGAGTTTTCATTATTGCTGAACTGTGAACTTCAGACAGTACCTTCAGTTTCACAAAACGTTTGCCTGTCCTTAAAACTTTAACATTGATATTTTCCCCCTTTCTAGAGGCAAGAACCGGTGCGGAAATGTACCACACGGAAATGCAAATGAGCTTCGCTTCTGCCCATGTATTCCTATTAAAGTCTAATTAAGAAGCACATTTGTATTCTCTGCCCAAATAACAATCATTTCCCCATTAAAAATGCACCTTTTGTCAAACAGGTGACATGCTCGGCAAACCTTTCTGCTAATATGCAGGTTAAAGCAAGCAGCCAGCCTAGAAACGGATTTGCAGCTTTCAATTCAGTTTGTGCAGTCTGAGAGTGCCAGAATGCTTCAGGGTTACCAAAGTGTTGACATCTTTAGTGCAATTTTCATCACTCTCTTTGCTAAATAAAATAAACTACCCAACAGGGCTCTGGAGATTGGAATGTTGCCTTTGCCTCTCTACAAATCAAGAGTGTTTTCATTCTTTAATATTTATCAGCCAGCATCCAGAGGGAAATACACAATCTCTCAATCACTACAATGTACATTTCCCACTCACTCAAAAGGACAAGTGGGTGGCTTCTAGAACAAGCAAAGATTTAAGTTTATTTTATATTTTTCTTTGCTCAGGCACAGAAAGAGTTTGGAAAACTCTTTGGGGAAGTAGAAGATTTGTCATATAGCTCACAGCAGTCGGAAACTGACATGGCTGTTCTGATTTCTGCGCGGTGCTTTCCCCAAGGTCATAAAATAGGCTGTAGGAACTGCTGTCAAAACTTCCGCTAAAAACCACTAAAATATGGTCAAAGACATTTATGTGGGGCATTTCTCACACCTAAGGTGGCAAGTTGAGGTAATCCAATGGATAGCCTCAAGGAAGGTGCTCTCATTTTTCTTCAGTGGCATTGCGCCAAAAGAATGTACATCAATCTGATTAGTCATGATTGCAAAGAAAGAAAGAAAGAAAGAAAGAAAGAAAGAAAGAAAGAAAGAAAGAAAGAAAGAAAGAAAGAAGGTCTAAAGTAAACAGAGTAATAGTCAATGATAATAGAAATACAGGTGTTCTACAAGGGACTGAATGTAGGGTCAGGGAAACATGGACTTAAAAAGAGAAGAAGCCATCTTGTATTTCATTATTAATAATGGTGATGTGCATTGAGGTCCATTCTGAATTATGATAACCCCATTGAGGGTTTTCCAGCAACAGAGTACTCAGAAGTAGCTCGCCATTACCTTCTTCCAGGAGTTCTTTGGGACTGTGTAGCTTACTCCTGTTGCTCCTATAAATACAGTGGGAAATTGAACTCCCAATCTCTGGCTACCCAGCCAGGCACTACACTCACTGGACTATCACAGTAAGCGTAACATGTTGCCTGGGGGTGGCATGTAGGTCTCAAGGCTGTTTTTGTGTGACTGCCCCAAAAGCACTCCAACATCAATGACAACCCACAATGCCATTTTTGGCAACTGAATGGGCAATTTTTGTGCTTTAAGAATAACCCAATATAAGAGTTCATATGTACAGTACTTATGTCTACTGTAGTATAATTATGAGTCAGACTTCTACAGAATGATAAATAAATTAAATAAAAAACACACACACTCCTCATGACCTCTTATTTCCTAAGTGGCTGTGAGGACACCTGCTACATCACACAAGACAGCAATATGAGGTAATATGTGAACCAGTGCCTGAACTGTATGATGGTTCACCTCCACCATTTAGTGAGGCCACACTCCCATAGCTATTAAAATAACTCAAACCTACTTTTCCATTAAATAAAGGGTGACCTTCTCAGTCCTCTTGTTGCAATTGTGATGTAACAAAGTTATAATTGATTTATTGGGGAAATGAACAAATTACCAGTAACTAATTGCTTAGTTATTTGAAATAAATTGCTTTTAAGACCTAATTTTGTTTCTGGAAGTGCATAACTTTCCCCACATACACCAGTGGAAAAGTCAGGTCTCTCACAATGTCCTTGTTTTGACTACCTTTTATCAGTTGGAGTTTAAAAGGCAAACTATATGGGATGCTGAAACTAGATATAATTTATTCCAGGCAGGTTCTGTTCTTTTCCAAAGAGATTTGGGGTTGAGATATACTTTAATTTGAACTCACTGAGGATTATTTGATTCTAGTTGGGAGTGTCTTAGAACAAATGCTCAGAGGTAAAAACAGAGCGGGGACATAGACCCATTAAATCAATATAACTTACTGAGGAGCTGCCTCAACAAATTCCCTCTGACTCAGTGGAAGCCATGGTTCGACTGCTATGGTTGGCATGCCTGTTGAAGTCTGTTTAGGACAATGGTAGTACACTGTCATCTCATCCTGTTTGCACAACTGTTTTGCATTGTATAATGAGCTAAATACTGTTAAAGGCTATTTGACAAATTCAAGTGGCTTGGGAAATGGCAGATAGAGTATTAATTGTGAAACAATTCTGAATATATTTCTGCAGTGTTAAAGATACCCACAGGAATCTAGTTCTTGCCCCATCCGCAAATACAAATAAAAATATTTGTAGGGAAATATTTGAAGAGACAGGGTCTCCTCCCACCCACCCCAATCCATGAGTTGACTGCTGGAAAAAAGTGCAGCTTCTACAAGATCATGACTGACAGATTCACACATCCCTGTATCTATATTCCTTCTCTTTGAAGGGATGTTGGACATTGAAAAGTGAAAAGGTGAGATACAGTCATTGAAAAGTGTGTGGATTTACATTTGACAACAACATTAATGTGAACTGACCCTGTTTTGGCATCTGTCCTGTATAGGATATCCCCTTCATGGTACATCAGACATGAATGTCTGCTTCTTTTGGCCATTAATACTGCATTTCTATATTTCTGTTCTATTCAATAAATGGTTTCTGTATCCCTTTAACTGAAAAGCAGTATATAAATAGCGTAAATAGTAAGTAAGCAAAATAGAATATTGGCATTTTTAGGATGCCAGGATAACAACCATTCAGGTGGCTTATTTGCCAATTCTTAATTATGTTAGACCTTAATTTGCAGATTCTTAATTATGTTTAAAAATGAGGGCTGTGGGGGACACAATTAAAACCTTTCTCTCTCTTTTTGATATATAAATAATTTGATCAATCAAATAACAGACTTGTAGGCCACAATGCTACTGGTGTTTGTGTAGGGTTTGCCTAACTTGTTGCATCTAATTGTGGTTCAATCATGCAATGCCATGGTGTGCCTTGGTTTTGTGCTTGGTCATGCATCTAGTGCCACAATCGAGATACATTCCAGCATCGCAGTAACTCCCTGCTGAATGTTATGCAAATCTTTATGGGAACACAAATAGAATTGGAGAGCTGTAAGGGTTTGTAAGGGTTATCAAGCCAAGCCTGGTGACAAAGGATGAAATGCACAGCCAAAATATCCCCGACAGATAACAATTTAGCTTTGGTTTTAAAAACCTCAATTGAAGAAGAGTTCATTTCCCCCAGTAATATGTTCCATTTTGTGCATCTCCTACTGCTGGGAAATTATTTTGAATGTTTAGTCAATATCCCCGTTTTTCTTGTAGTCTGAATGCATTGCTTCAGGCCCTACCATCTGAAGCTTTAAAAAAACTGCCTGAACCATCTTCCACTGTCAGTTCTTCAGATATTTAAACATGCCTATCTTATTACCACTCAGCATTTTCTATTCCAGGCTAAACATCCCAACTCCTCAACTCTTTTTCACAGGGCTAGGTTTCCAAACTTTTACCATCTTGGCCATCGCCCGCCGGACACATATCAGCTTGTTGATATCCTTCTGTATATCAACAGAACTCGAGGCAAGAAAAGCAGAAAGCAGAGAAGAGTTTTAGTGTCATTTCCCTAGATCGAGGCACTCTACTTCTTTTGATGAAGCCTTGTATTGTATTCACATGTTTTTGCTGCTGCTGCACTCTATTGTCTTCTCTTTTACTTTGTTGTTATTATGTGCCATCAACTTTCCTCTGATGCCTGGTGACCCTATGAATCAGTGATTGGCGAAAGGTCCTATCCTCATTAGCAGTGTTTGGCTCTTGTAAACCCAAGGCTGTGACTTCCTTTAGGAAGTCAACTCAATTTGCATTTTTTCTTTTGTACTTTGATGGGAGCTCCTGCATGCACAGCAGGGGGTTGGATCTATGATTCAGTGATTCCTCTTTTCAGTGATTCCTTTTTTTGTTTTTGTTTCACCTAAAGTTACTAAAATCCCAGATTTTTTATTATAGCTGTATTGGCACATCTGATTTTTCCAGACAAAATTGCGAAGTGCACATTTTCTCCTGATGAAGCTTATTTTGCTTGCTGGGGCTCAGTTCTGTATTAACATAATTTGATCAATCGCATTGAATCATAATTCTGTCTTCTGAAGTATTCATTCATTACCCCTCCTGGTTTGGAGTAATGTGCAATTTAAGGAGCATTTCTCCCACTGTTTCTTTTTTTTTTTGTGAGGCAAAGTAACTGTTCAACAGTTCTACCCCCTTTCTGGTTCTGTTCTCCCCCCCCCCATCCCCCCCTCCACTGCAGGGCTAAAAACTCCTTGTTCTTTCTTCTACTCTGAAGCCAGCTTGGGGAAAAAAAACCCTGTTTGTTATTTTTAATGTCTTCCAAGTCTGAGCCCATTCTGAGTTTTAGCCTTCTTGACCTTCTCCTGACAAATGCTTGCTGCTTGCTTATTACTCTTCCTTGGTGATTTGCTTCTCAACTCCAATTCCTAGATATGCCCCACTTAAATCTTACCACATCTGTTAAATTCCTTATGTATTCACCTCTTTAGATGTCTCTCACCCTTCTTTCTCACAGGAATTCTTTGTGATTGGGCCTTTGTTATCTTGCTGTTAAAATGTCCCACCCATTGTTGATTCCATTCTGTTTAATTCTGACCATGGACTATGACTCAGTACTTTCCTATATCTATCACACCCAGCTTTCTTAAAGTTCAGATTACAATTTGGTAGCAATGCAAGTCTGGTTTGGCTGACTGATTAAATTAAAGGGCAAATAAGCAAATGGACAAAAAAATGTTGGAGGAGGACAGGACATCAGCAAAATAGCCAAGGACAAATGTTGTGGCATCTTAAATATTTGTTTCATTATGACTTCTTGTGGATCAAAATCCACTTCATGGAATAATCTAGCCATAGAGATGGGAAAGGCCTATAAGGCCATTGAGTTCAACCCTTTCTCAATGTAAGGAATCCAAATTAAGGCAGATCTGACAGACAGACGCCCAATTTTCTCTTGCATGCCTCCAGTGTTGGACCATTCATCACTTCCTGAGCTAATTGGCTCCGCTGTTGTATTGATCTAACAGCAAAGATTTTTTTTCTTTTTTTCAGCCAAAATCGGGCTTCCTGTAGCTTGAACCCATGATTGTGTGTCCTGTAATCTTGGACAATTGATAACAGATCCTGCTTCTCTTCTGTATGACTACCTTTCAAGTATTTGAAAATACTTAATCTCTCCCCCCAGTACTTTCTTAAGGCTAAACATTTCTTTCTCATACACTACTTTTTACCCTTTAATTTTCTCAAAAGTTGAGGATGTGGTTATAGCATCCCTGGCTTTCCATTTCTTCGGTACACAGCAGCAGCAGCAGCAGCAACAACAACAACACCTAGGAGATATGGTCATCTTCAGCCAAAGTTCCCATTTTTATGTCATGGTCCAGTTATTTTATCTTGGTAAGGACCAGATACAGAATAGCTGAATCTCTTGCTACTTACAGAGTACTCAGAAGTGGTTTATCATTCCTTTCTTGTGGGAATGCCCCTGGATTGTGTAGCTTGCTCAAGACCACACTGGTGTGCCCTTCCTGTAAGTTAAGTGGGGAACTGAACTCCCATCCTCTTGCCTAAACTTCTGAGCTATCCAGTCATCTATGTAACCTATTCCAGTTTTATAATATTACTGATTTTGAAACTATTAATGCATGAATCAAAATCAAATCAAGGGCTTCCTCTTTAAAATCCTGCACACCCTGCACCAGTGGCCTAATCCACTGAAATCAATGGGAAAAGCTTGTTTTGACTGCTGAGACTCATTTGATTCTTTAGATCCTCTTAGATGGGACAAAAATTGGGTTTATCCAATGTGCAGAATCCTATTGCATTTTATGCATCTAGAGGAAGAAACACGCAAGTTGCTCTGGGCCAATTGTAGCTAATTGATAAGGTACAAGCTGCATGCAGGATATCACACTGAATAAGTGGTCAGGTAGGCAGACAATATGTGACTGCCACTGAATCAGTCAGCTCTGGCAGCTCCCATGTTTCTTCCTCCATGTGCATAAAAATGCAGTAGGAACTCTAAACGGGCAATGGGTCTAGCCAATGTCTGTAGAACCCTTAAATAACAAGAAGGCTTGAGAAAGTGTATCTCTGTGTCTGTATGTGCATGGAATAAGACATGCTTTATTTCAGCAGAAATAAAGCCATGGCATGGCCGCATTGCAGTGTATAATTGGTCCATTTTTCAGCATTTTGTATTTAGTTCACCTATTTATATTTAATGTGGCTGCGAATAGAAAGCAAGAACACTGGTTTGCTGGTGTAATGATTCATTAGACCAGCCACACAAGTCCCAGGGCTTCACAACCCTGGCATAATAAGGCAGTTCAGAGGCTCAGTTTGGAGCTGTGAAGTCAAAGGCAAACTTTCCGCCCTCCCCTTCTTTGTCTCCTCTCCCCTTCTCTTCGCTTGGAAAAGAAGAAAATAGAATATCAGGGACGTGCCCCAGAATCATGTTTGCTTCTAGTTGTTTGCAGCTAAAAATAGCACTAAATCTGCTGAGGGTCTGAGGTGTGTCTCACCTTAGAACTATCTATCTTCCATTTCACGAGGCTAGGAGTTCAGATGGACAAAATACATCAATTAGGCAAGTTCAGAAGCCCCTCAAACTCCCAACTGCCCTCTGCCCAAATAAAGGGCACAGAGATGGAGGCCCACTTGCCCTGTGCAGTGTAACATTCTGACCCTATTCTTATCCAAGCCCATGGTGATAGTTCTGCATCTCTGGTTCTCTGTGAAGACCCGATTCCTGCAAATGGGGGAAAACAAATAGCAAGACCAGACCAGACTGACTAGGTTACATGTGACAGCACTAGCAGTTGTCTGCAAAAGTGGGTGCTTTGCTTTATTTTTATTATTGTTTTCCTGCTTTTCAGTCAGTGGAGAAAGCCCCCAGTAGCTATGGAGAGGGAATGAGTAAGGAACTCTAGAAGGGCAAGGGGCCTTGTCCTCCTTAATTCCTTCTTAAAAGGACCTATGCTCTAGGGAGCCTGTTTTTCAGGGAACTTTCATTTGTTCTCTTTCTTATTGACATCTAGATGTCTACCGTTGATCAAAGTGCCTTAGAATGATGACCATTTAATCAGTCTGCTTGTTCTCTGAAGTTTCTTTGATTTGCTCTTTTTCTGCTTTAATTGTAGTGACCAAAAGACCTCTCCATTACCTTGGGGCTGCCAGTGTGAGACAAGCCAGGCCTACATATCTGTATCCATCAGTATCCTTTTCTAACTCTACATCATTAACAACTGGGCCCTTAGACTTCCAAGTAATTTAGGCCCCCTCCAGCATTTCAATCTTTTCTCTTACTACTTTTGACAGCTATAAAAAAATTGATGGAGCCCTAGTCCCTGTGGGACTCCAAGACTTCAGTCTAGCCCACCTTATAAATGATACAGCCTGGATCATTAGTGGTGATTTCAGGAATGGGGAGCATGTGACCCTCCAGATCTCCATGCACTGCAACTTCCATCAGCCCTGTTCAGCGCAGCCAACAGGGAGAGGGATCACGAATGTTGAAGTCTATCAAGATCTAGTTGGTCAAATGTTCTCCTTTCCTGAAGCCTATATACGAAAAGCAAATAATGAGAACTGCAGTGAGGCAGGAATGATGCAGGAGTTTTTACCAGAGTAACCTCATTTCCTTCTTGTTCCATCACTTACGCATCATAGGAGGGATGCTGAATGGTCGCTTTGTTAGGTTGCTGACTAGATTTGCAGACCCATATATACATAGCACCAGTACCAGTAGGCAAAACATCCAGAAGAAGGCAAGACATTTGCATTTGTTTGCTGAAGATGAGTACTGGAAGGGAAGCATCTTATAGTGCAGGGAGAAGGGCAAGGGTGGGGAAAGGGTGGCCACAGGTCCCAGAGCCTTCAGCATGCATCTGTCAACCGCACAAAGGAATGTAGGGGATGCTAATACCCTGCAGATCAGGAATGACTTTCTCCAGATTCAATAATGTTATCAGAGAGGTCTTTATTCAAAGATATATGTGGCCACATGGGTGCCTTAGTTAAAGGGACAACACCCTAATTTTGTAGCAAGCTTATATACCCTCTGTCCACAAGGAAACAGGATACATGAAAAAAATCATTGGGTGGGTAGTGAGACAAGTGTGCAAAGATTGCCATAAATAGTCATGTACTTCCTCTAACAGGTACTTTCCAGCCCTTGTTAACCCCCACCCCCACCCCCAATGCAAGCAGATAGTTTCCGATGCTCCACATTGCTGCAAGTTACAGCCTGTGTCACCATGGCTGAACGTTGGTCAAGAAATGGTCAAGAAATAATAAAGGATATACCTTTTCCTGTCTTGCCATTAACACCCCCTCACCCAAGGGATCATGCTGTCTAATGGACCACACTTCCATATACGAGTCTGCCCACTTTTAAAGATCACCAGGGAATGCCTTTCTCTCGCTGTTGCCACCTTCACAGATGTGTCAGGTGACGACACAAGAGAGGCCATCCTCTGCTGTGGTTCCAAAGCTGTGGAACTCCTTCCTATGCTACAGGCGGGTGGCCCTCTCTTTGCTTTATTTATGCAATTAGGCACAGACTTTCCTCTCTGGGTAGACTCCCCCACCACAAACTTGCTGCTTATGAGACAGGCTTTTGAAAACAGGGCAACATTAATACTGTAAACCACTGTGGGTCCTCTTGGGTATAAAAGTTAAAAAAATAAAAATAAAACAATTAATGAATGCTCCACTCCACGTGTGTGACATGTGACATGACTCCACTTCGTGTAGAAGCTTTATTTTTAACAGCTGGAAGTGAGTTCTGATCACCAGGCTTAATAAAAGCCCCTCCTGAACCTAAAGAAAAGGGAAACATGGCATAATTACTGCCATACCACTTAGAGGCCTTTAAGAACATGTCAAAATGGGATGGTAGAGTCACTTTAGGACATGAAGGAAAAAATGATTTTCTGAGGGTTCTGGGAGCTGCTGTCCAAGAACTCGTGGGCTACCGAAGATTAGGAACCACTGGTCTATAGCATTAGATTAGGACTGTTGAGATGACAGAGAAGATTCATGAGTGGTCAGCCACAATATCTCAGGTTAAGCCTACTTTACAGGATTATTGTGATAAAACTGCAGTGGGTTGCCTTAAGTTCCTCAGAGGCAAGGCAGCATATCAAGAAACAATAAGTTTGAAAAATGCTAGATCAAATTGTTCTTAGTGTGCTTGATCATGATCAGCAATATCTTCAGAGGTGGAAAACAAGCCACCTTAAATCCATTATGATGATGAAAGAGCTGTTGCCTAGCTGTACATTAGGATAACTTTAATCAACACATCTTCAAAGGGAAAGATTGAAATTAAACTTCCACAGTGTCAGTGGTATATTATGAGATCTGAAAGGCCTTGACCACATTATCCTGTCCTATGCTCCATTAACCTAACTTGTAACCTTTAGTAGAGCTCCTTGATTATCTGCTCCCATGACTGGCTCCCTAATCAAGGAATATCTTCCTTAGCTATGAACACCTGAAGTGTGTTCATATAAGGATTTGCAGATGGTGTTGGGGAGACAAAATTCTGTTCTCATGTTTATGTTATTTTTATGTTTTGTGTTATTTGTAGCAAATGACAAAGTAACAGCCTAACAGCACAGCAATGTCTGAAAATGCGTAGGCAGGAAAAATGTGCACACACCTGAGTGCAGTCACTTATTTCTTTGGAGAAGGGGGCTCACTTTAGCCGTTCTACTTTGCAAATAAGTTTTCTATCAAGACTAAACTTTGGGCTAAAACCACATGCTATATGGAATACATGGCATGCAGCTGAGGATTGCTTTTTAAATTTAGATAAATGCAGGTGACTGCCATCCAATTCAAGACCATTATGAATATCTAGTGGTGGGATTCCCCCCCTTCTATATATATAATATTAAATAAACATTAAGATGAGAACCATCTAACTGTCTGGAGCAATGATTTGCAAACTTGGTTTCTCAAAGAGTGCTGGGCTATGATTTATAGTAGTCTGACTACCAGCTATAGTGTTTAGGGCTTTCGGGAGTCATGCAAACTACATGCAGTACTTTGTGGAACTAGCTTGAGAGTCATGGGTGTGAAGGGTCAGTTGATTTATACAGAGAATCTGTCTTCACCATTCCATGGGACAGAAGTAATAACTGGGCTTGAAATGAATTTGATTGAGCATCATCAGTGACATTTGAAAACAAAAGGTAGCAGGTTTACTTGCCAAGTAATGGGTAGAAGAAAATATTTCAATTTGTAATCTCCTATAGAAACGCCCATAGAAGATCTCCCATGTTGTTGTTCAGTCGTTCAGTCGTGTCCGACTCTTCGTGACCCCATGGACCAGAGCTCGCCAGGCCTTCCTATCCTCCACTGCCTCCCGGAGTTTTGTCAGATTCATTTTGGTTGCATCGATGACACTGTCCAACCATCTCATTCTCTGTCGTCCTCTTTTCCTTTTGCCTTCGATTTTTCCCAGCATCAGGGACTTTTCCAGGGAGTCCTCTCTTCTCATGAGGTGGCCAAAGTACTGGAGCCTCAGCTTCAAAATCTGTCCTTCCAGTGAACATTCGGGGTTGATTTCTTTCAGAATGGATAGGTTTGATCTCTTTGCAGTCCAGGGGACTCTCAAGACTCTCCTCCAGCACCACAGCTCAAAAGCATCAATTCTGCGGCGTTCAGCCTTCTTTATAGTCCAGCTCTCACTTCCATACATCACTACTGGAAAAACCATAGCTTTAACCATCCTGGCCTTAGTTGGCAAACTGATGTCTCTGCTCTTTAGTATGCTATCTAGGTTTGCCATTGCTTTCCTCCCAAGAAGCAGGCGTCTTTTTATTTCATTGCTGCAGTCGCCATCTGAAGTGATCAAGGAGCCCAAGAAAATAAACTCTGTCATTGCCTCCATTTCTTCCCCTTCTATTTGCCAGGAGGTGATGGGACCAGTGGCCATGATCTTAGTTTTTTTGATGTTGAGCTTCAGCCCATTTTTTCCACTCTCCTCTTTCACCCTCATTAAGAGGTTCTTTAATTCTTCCTCACTCTCTGCTATTAGAGTAGTATCATCTGCGTATCTGAGGTTGTTGATATTTCGTCCGGCAATCTTAATTCCGGCTTGTGATTCATCCAGACCGGCCTTTCTCATGATGTACTCTGCATATAAGTTAAATAGGCAAGGTGACAATATACAGCCTTGTCGTACTCCTTTCCCAATTCTAAACCAGTCAGTTGTTCCATATCCAGTTCTGACGGTTGCTGCTTGTCCCACATATAGATTTCTTAGGAGACAGATAAGGTGGTCAGGCACTCCCATTCCTTTAAGGACTCGCCATAGTTTGTTGTGGTCTACACAGTCGAAGGCTTTGGCATAGTCAATGAAGCAGAAGTAGATGTTTTTCTGGAACTCTCTGGCTTTCTCCATAATCCAGCGCATGTTGGCGATTTGATCTCTAGTTCCTCTGCCCCTTCGAAATCCAGCTTGTAGTTCTGGAAGTTCTCTTTCCACATACTGCTGAAGCCTGCCTTGTAGAATTTTGAGCATAACCTTGCTAGCATGTGAAATGAGTGCAATTGTGCGATAGTTGGAGCATTCTTTGGCATTTCCTTTCTTTGGGATTGGGATGTAGACCGATCTTTTCCAGTCCTCTGGCCACTGCTGGGTTTTCCAAATTTGCTGGCATATCTTATGCAGCACCTTTACAGCATCCTCTTTTAAGATTTTAAAGAGTTCTATTGGAATGCCGTCACCTCCACTGGCCTTGTTGTTTGCAATGCTTTCTAAGGCCCACTTGACTTCACTTTCCAGGATGTCTGGCTCCAAGTCAGCAATTACGCTATCTTGGTTATCAGGGACATCCAGATCTTTCCGATATAATTCTTCTGTATATTCTTGCCATCTCTTCTTGATCTCTTCTGCTTCAGTTAGGTCCCTACCATTTTTGTCCTTTATCATATCCATCTTTGCACGAAATACCCCTTTAATATCTCCAATTTTCTTGAACAGATCTCTGGTTTTTCCTTTTCTGTTGTTTTCCTCTATTTCTTTGCACTGTTCATTCAAGAAGGCCGCCCTGTCTCTCCTTGCTATTCTTTGGAAGTCTGCATTCAATTTTCTGTATCTTTCCCTTTCTCCCTTGCATTTCGCATCCCTTCTCTCCTCCGCTATTTGTAGGGCCTCGTTGGACAACCACTTTGCTTTCTTGCATTTTCTTTTCTTTGGAATATTTTTCATTGCAGCCTCCTGTACAATGTTACAAGCCTCCATCCATAATTCTTCAGGTGTTCTGTCCACCAAATCTAGTTCCTTGAATCTATTCTTCACTTCCACTGTGTATTCATATGGGATTTGACTTAGGTTATACCTAACTGGCCCAGTGATCTTCCCTACTTTCTTCAGTTTAAGTTTGAATTTTGAAATAAGAAGCTGATGATCTGAGCCACAGTCAGCACCAGGTCTTGTTTTTGCTGACTGTATAGAGCTCCTCCATCTTTGGCTGCAGAGAACATAGTCAATCTGATTCCGGTATTGTCCATCTGGTGATGTCCATGTGTAGAGTCGCCTTTTGTGTTGTTGGAAAAGAGTGTTTGCAATGACCAGCTTGTTCTCTTGACAAAACTCAATTAGCCTTTGTCCTGCTTCATTTGGAACTCCAAGGCCAAACTTGCCAGTTATTCCTTTTATCACTTGACTCCCTACTTTAGCATTCCAATCCCCTATGATGAGAAGAACATCTTTCTTTGGTGTCAGTTCTAGAAGTTCTTGTAAGTCTTCGTAAAATTGGTCAATCTCAGACTCTTCAGCACTGGTAGTTGGTGCATAAACTTGGATTACTGTGATGTTCAAAGGGCTGCCTTGGAATCGTACCGAGATCATTCTATCATTTTTTAGGTTGTATCCCAGCACTGCTTTTCTCACTCTATTGTTGACAATGAAGGCTACTCCATTTCTTCTTTGGGATTCTTGCCCACAGTAGTAGATGTGATAGTCATCTGAACTGAATTCACCCATTCCTGTCCATTTAAGTTCACTGATACCCAGGATGTCAATGTTTATTCTTTCCATCTCACGTTTGACCACATCCAGCTTACCCTGGTTCATAGATCTCACATTCCAGGTTCCTATGCAGTATATTTCTTTGCAGCATTGGACTTTCCTTTCTCTTCCAGGCACGTCTGCAGCTGAGCGTCCTTTCGGCTTTGGCCCAGCCACTTCATTAGCTCTGGAGCTACTTGTACTTGTCCTCCGCTCTTCCTCAGTAGCATGTTGGACACCTTCCGACCTGAGGGGCTCATCTTCCAGCGTCATATCTTTTAGCCTTTTGTTTCTGACCATGGGATGTTCTTGGCAGGGATACCGGGGTGGCTTGCCAGTTCCTACCCCAGGAAGTCTTATTACAGGCCTCATTGTCAGCAGTGTAATTAGCCTTACAATGATGAAAGCGCAGTTCAGCCTGTTTTATTTTGTAGCCTCACTGATCAACTGGGACACAAAAGTAGAAATGTGCCCCATTTATAAGATATTCCAGACTGAGACCCATTCGTTGTTAAGGTCAATCAAAGGAGCCTGGATTTCACAAGTGCCATGAGGCTAAGATCTCCCATAGAAAAGTTTCAATGCAACCCCCAAGTATCTTGCTTCTGTGGTGAGGACAAAGAAAGGGAGTAAGTCCTAAATTATGACTTGATTGGAGTTGGTTCAGATTCTGGCATGTTAATGCTACTTAATAGCTTTATTCGTCTTTCAGGTTTCAGATTTTACAGCAATGTGAATTGCAGGCTGGGCTATGGTTTTAATGCAAACAATTGCTGGGTAACTTAGTGCAGAGCCAGAGGATGGGAGTTTGATTCCCCACTGTGCCTCCCCGAGAAGGGCCAAATGCAGTGCACATGTGTGTGTGTTGTGTCATTACAGTCGTGACCGACTCTTTGTGACCCCAAGTCCATGGAGTTTTCTTGGCAGGAATACTGGAGTGGTTTGCCAGTTCCTACTCCAGGCGCCTACAGCACCTGGTATTCCCTGGTGGTCTCCCATCCAAGTACTAACTAGGGCCGACCCTGCTTAGCTTCCAAAATAAGATCGGATATGCTTAGGGCATCTAGGCAGCTATGCAGTGGACATAGATTACATAGATTACGCATTTGGTTTTTCTGGCTCCCCCCGCTCCCTTGTAATTATCTCCAGTTGGTGATTGCTAGTTAGTGGCTGAAAATAGGAAGACAATCAAGGTTGGAAAACTCTGTAATCAAACCAAGCAGTGCACTATAGCTGGGGAAGTTGTTGCATGGTGCTGACTCTAGTAGCTATACATATTTAAGTTATTCTATATATGCTTGAAATCTGTTGCATTGTGCCTTATTCTTGAATTGGATAAAAATGAGCTGTGCTTTGTATGCTTCAAGACAACATCTTCAGAATTACAAGAACCATGACTTTGCTTTGTCCCCAAGATGTGTAGTTTCCTCTGCTGACCTTTGGCATGGGAACACCAAGGGTCTTCCCAAACTAGAATTTTATCTTTGGGATGAAGAAGACTCTTTCCACCTATGGAGCATCCTGCCACGGACCCATCCCCATTGTGCACATTTGAATAGAAGGAAAAAGCAAGTGAAATACTAAGTAAAGAAACAGAATCCTTATAGTATAATAATATGCATGGTTCTTCAAAAGAAGATACCCTGTGTTCAATGAAGTTCACCTGCAGTTGGGAATGGAAAATAATGTCTTTCAGTTTGACAGGATTGACAAAAATAGCCTTATCTCTCTCCCCCCCCCCTTTTAAACCACCCAGTCCTTCTTATGAGACAAAATACACTTTGCTTCGAGAATTTGCACATACGTGAGCTTGATGGATAGTATTGTAGAAATACAATGGGCATGAAACAGTGCACACCCTGAAATCCGAACAGTTAAAAAGACATGCAGCTGAGAAATACATGCAAATACATGCAAAAACATGGGGAAAATGCATTCAGAAATATGCACAATAGTAAAATATGTAGAAATGTATGAATTTATATGCAGGGGAAGAACAATAAAGATGTGAGACATTGTGCAAAAGAAAGACAGGAAGAAAACATAGCTGGGACTAAGAGAAACGCAGCATAACTGAGAGAGAGATTTTCACATCTCTGTTCCCAGTTAACTGTATGAAACTAAAAAGGCCTTGTGGCTGAAAGCTTTTCTAACCAATCTTCATTTTCTGTGGTTGCAGTCTGGCAGTCTGCACATGAAAGAGAGGCTCATAACAGCAGAGCAGTAATCAAAATTAATAATTCTACAGTAGATGAAGGAAAAGACAATTGAACAAATATGGATTAATAGGAAACTAAAGGCAAATGAACAAGGACACATTTTTCTTCTTCATACTAACACAGCAATATCAAAATACACTTAAATATGAACTACAGCTTAAGATGCTAAAGGCAGAGAGGAATAACTAGCTGGTTTTGTAATAAACAGTATCATTATCCTAAAGGAAAATTAATTGGGCTGGCTCTAGAGAAAATCAAAACTGGTTAAGAAAGCTTTCAACAAAGGATCTCTTTAATGACAAGTGTCAGTATAATAAGAAATCTTCTTTCTCAGATAATGGAGCTACAAGGTCAAATAATAAAATCTTAAACATCACATTAGTGGAGGGATTAAATGAATTAAATACTGGAGAGATGACATGAATACCAAGTCTCACATATGGGAGCAGAGATAAATAAAAATACTTTGATTGTTTAGCTAAGGACTCAACCTGCTATTCAAGGAGAAGTGGATTTATTTATTTATTTATTTATTTATTTATTTATTTATTTATTTATTTATTTATTTATTTGATGCATTTATATACCGCAAACCATTTTCCATAAAGGAACTCAGGGCGGTTTCCAATAAAAGCAGTTAAAAACACCAAAAACAGCAGGAGAACAACAGAAACAATAAAAACAATGGGAAAGCAGTGGCAAGATAAGGTAGAAAAATGGCCAAGAGGGAAAATCCTCGGCGGAGAGCGGCGGACCAAAAAAAGAAGAAAAAAGAAAAGAAAAAAAATTAAACAGAAATTAGGTCACCATACACCTCCTTGAAAAGCAAGGTTTTTAATGCCTTTCTGAAGGTGGGCAGGGACTCTGCAAGGCGCAGCTCACTCGGAAGTTGGTTCCAAAGAGAGGGGCCAACCACAGAGAAGGCGCGGCTACGGGTTACTGATTTCCGCGCCTCTCTTGGAGTGGCCACCCTGAGTGAGCGCGCCTGCGACGATTGAGTAGGTCTGGCCCCAGTTGATCTCTGGGAGATCTGCTCCACCAGGTATTCAGGTCCCAAGCCATGGAGGGTTTTGAAAATCAAAACCAAGACCTTGAACCTTATCCAGAGAGCAACGGGTAACCAGTGCAGGTGCGCCAGAACTGGGGTGATATGATTGTATTTATGGGCACCCACCACCAGTCTGGTGCCACATTTTGCACCCGCTGGAGTCTCCGGACAAGGGGCAGGGGCAACCCCACATAGAGTGCATGAAGAGTGAAGAGCTGCAAGGTTTTCCCAGCCATACCAAGAGAAGGCCAGGCATTCTGTGAGGTTGAATGATGGTTTAGGTCAGGTGTGTGGCACATGCAACCTGTCAGCCAATTCAGCCTCCGGAGGCCCAAAGGTACCCCCCCCAGCAACTTACCTCTCCTAATTTTAAAAAAACAAACAGCTCATTGTGTCCTCTTACTACTTATAGTTGGCATGAAAGCCAATGTTCTACCATGTTTTGAGGATTCCCAAGTACTTCAGGGACTCATACACCCCAAGCTGTTTTTAAAGTGGCTGGTACAAGGCCTAAAGGAGCTTCGCAAGACTGGTAAGAAAATTTTGGTTAGAAAAAGTGTTTCATAGTGAGGGTCATGGGTGAAGCTGTCATCCTCCAAGGTTAAGAGATGAGCATATGTGCCCCCTCATCACCTGCTTACTGTTGCCTCTGAATATCCCAGTGTCTTGAAGTAGTAGTCTAGCACTTTACATCTTTAAAAGTGCTCTTTAAAAGCAAGGAATGGATTGAAATGGAAAAATATGCTCTCAACCAGGGATACTTACATGTAGAACATGGCTCTATGATTTAATCTTACCGGGTCCTTATGAAAATGGTGAAGCTTACATGTAGAACATGGCTCTATTATTTAGTCTTACTGGCTCCTTATGAAAATGGTGAAGCTTGCTGGCTCTAGATTTCTTATAGAAATTCAGGCAGTAAGAGAAAGGAGGTGGGGGGCAGACTAACTATGTCTCCTTTGGTGTTGCTCTCAGGAATGGAAAGCAATAATCTACAGAGGAGAGCAACTTTAACCCTACGTTTAACGCCTCTCCATGCAGATGGAAAACATGTTTTCCAGAGTTTTTGACCCACAGGTTGTATAGGCTCTTTCTTCAAACTGTGACCCCAACCCTAACCCTAATCCTAACCCTAACCCTAGCCCTAGCACTAGCCCTAGCACTAACCCTATTCCTATCCCCTTCTCATGAACCCAGAAATAAGGTGGCAGGCTGCCGAGTGCATTATATGTTAATTTTAACACTTTTTTTGTGAACTCTGGATCAGAGCTATTATAGCAAGGTATGGTAAAGTGTATAGCAAACATTGACTTTAGAATCATATTTTTCCAAAAAGCCCTTAAGGGCCTATATAAGCATCACACACAAACAGATGCAACATCATCCTAACAATCATTATTGCTCACATATACAAAAGCACTTCACCTATCATCCTGTAAAAATAATGGAAAATAAATGAATACTCTTCATTTATGGTATTGTCATATTTTTTCTATCCATAAAGGCTACAATTTTGGTAAATCAAGGTCTGTTTTCATAGAATTTCAAGCAGTAACATAAACATAAACTTTCTAGTTATAAGGACAATAAAAAACTCAACTGTGGGTTTTTTAGATATAGTTCTGCTTTGTTTAATTAAATACAATACCTCAGTGTAAGTACATTGGTTATAACGTCACCATTATCGTATATATTTCATATCAGAAATGCATTATTTTAAGCCCAGTGTTTATGATGCAGTTTGTCAGAAATAATGAAATGCTTCAGGCTATTTTTCAGTTCCTCACATTTTGGCTATGGCTTTCAGATTATTACCTATTTCATAACAAAACTATAAGTCACTGCTACACTGGATTTTAAAAAGGAAATTACATGCTAGGCAGAATCACAAAATGACAAACAGGTATACAAGTTGGCCCTGATGCAATAGGTTTATCACTTCAGCTCACTCCTTATTTATTTTGTTAGTGAAGGGAGAGTTTAACTCCTTCCATGAGCATGTCTATGCTGGGCCTTTTCCCTAATCCTTACATGACTTTCTAAAATCTCCTTCTGTAATATGGATCCCTTGCTTTCTAGTAAAGGACTGCATTTGTTGTGCATACTACCTGTAGTACCTCATCTCCTGTCCAAATAGATTTCTTGGGCTTTTGAAGAATGGCTGCTCCGCCCGGCCTCGTGCCGAGCAGGGGCACCTTTGCCGGCCGGTTGAGGGAGGCGGCTATTGGCTCCGCGATCAGCGTAGCCTACGTTAGGGGAGCGTGCCCCTTTATAAGTCCTTGGCGCGCTCCCCTCAGCCTGCCTCCATAATTGCCGGTTTCAGGAAGCAGGAGCGCTTCCGGACGCGTCCGGTGCTCCCCTTTTCCTCTGCTAGCACCCGCTTGCCTGTTACTCCTGACAATCAGCTGATTGTCGGGAGAAGCGGTTTCCTGGACCTCCCGAGCCCCACAGGTTGAGTCGTCCGGGTAAGGGTTCGGGAGGCTTGGGCAGTGGACGTGCAGGCTGGGAAGCCTGCACTAGTACGGAGCGCCGCAGAAGCGGCAAGGCAGAGCTCTTCCAGCTCTTTATAGCCCAGCTGCTTGTCGGCTCCCGACAAGCAGCTGGGCTTGAAGATAAGCGCTCCCCGCCTGGCTGAGCGCCGCAGAAGCGGCGAGTGGGAGCTATTCGAGCTCCTTTTAGCTCAGCTGTTTGTCGGGTTCTGACAAACAGCTGAGCTTGGGGATAAGCGCTTTTCTGCGCTTAGGTTCGCTAGGAGGCAGAGGGCGGGCTGTTTGAAGCCTTCATCCTTTCGGAGCGGGGAGCTGGAGTGATTTGAGCTCCTGTCAGCTCTGTTTACAGGGCTGTTTTTAAGGGGGGAGGTGTTCGATTGCTGCGTGCCCCCCCCTTTTTAACCTTTTGAAGCCCCTGTCAGGTCTTGTTTCCCAGGGCTGGGTAGGGAAGTTGCGGGGCCGGCTTTGTAGGCTGTGCGACGCCTGCGTAATTGGGGCGCCTGCTGAGCTGGCGAGCCCTGACCCCTGGTTGGCTATTGTTGCTAGCCCTGTAAGGCTGCCTTTGGACGGGATTGAGGAGCTTACCCCTGTGGGGTAGCTTGTTGAGCCCGCCCTGGGTACTGTCTTTTGGGGTTCCTTCTGGCCGCTCAATTTATTGTAGAATCACCTTGGTCGGGTAAGGGTGGATTAGGTCAGTCCCCTTGATCTGCTTGCCTTGTGTGCTGGCTTTTGGGTACCCCTTTTGTCTTAGATTCCTTTTGGTTACTATCTTTGCTGTGTGTTAGGTTCCTTATCCAGTTAGCCTGTGCTTTCGACTTTTAGCTTCGTGCAGGGATATTACTCCTTTCCATGGAGGGGGTGGCTCAGGAGGCCATTTTGGTTTTTGTACTCGGTGGCCATTTTGGCCATGCCTCATGGGCTCACCCCTTAGGCGTTGATCTACACCCATCTGCCCGGCTGGACATTCTGAGTGGCCCTGAACCCCTCTGTCCGTTTGTGGACTTCTTAGTGGAGTATAGGGTGTTTGTATTGGTCATCTGAAGTTAATTGGTGGTAATTTTTCTACTTTGGCGGTGGCCTGCCTTCCTACCTGTTCGGCCATTTTGTGCACGTCATCTTTCAGTGTGTTCGGGGTGGGCATAATCCGCATCCATCCTCCTTCTTTATTGTTGTTAGACCCGTGCCATGATTTGTCTCGGCAGTCACGTACTAGGGCCATCCTTTCGATACCCTTGGAATCCATTTTGGATCCGTGCCACACCCACTCGGCTGAGTTACTTGTCCCCTGTTTTGCCCTTATGTTCTCCCATGCCATCGTGACCCCACCAGATGTGTTTGGGAGGGCATGAGACTGGATGCCGGTCCCCTGATGCCACTCCCCTGCATCTGGCCCTGGAAGTACCCTGGTTTCTCCATCATGGTTTATAACCTGTGATGGACTGTTCCTCCAGGAAACTGTCCAATCCCCCTTTGGAGGCATTCAGGCCAGAGGCAACCACCACTCCCGTGCCAGGGAATTCCATAGACTTCAATGCGCTGGGTAAAATAAATAAATAAATACATAAATAAATATTTTCTTTTGTCAGTTCTTACTCTCCCAGCACTCCATTTGAGTGTAGCACCCCCCCCTCTAATTCTGATATGTTGGGAGGGAGAGAAGAGCTCCACTTTATCCACTTTATTCATGCCCTGCATTAATTTGTACGTCTCAATCATAGCCTCCCCCCCTCAAGCACCTTTTTTCCAGACTAAGGAGGCCCAAATGTTTGGGCCTTTCTTCATGGGGGAGGTGCCACAACCCAATGATCATTTAGGTTGCTCTCTTCTGCACCTTTTTCAGTTCCACTGGGTCCCTATTGAGATGCGGTGACCAGAATCGTACACAATACTCCAGGTGGGGGGCCTTGCTATTCTTTTGTATATGGCATTCTAATGTTAGTTTCTTATTTTCAACCCCCCCCCCCTTTTTGATAATCCATAGCAACGAACTGGCTTCCTTTCTGCTGCCACACATTGGGGAGTAACCTTCATGGCGCTGTCCACCTACACACCAGGATCTCTTTCCTGGTCTGTCACGGATAGGTCAGAGCCCATGAGTGGATAGATGAAGTTTGAATTTTTGGCCCCAATATGCCTTGCTTTACATTTGGTTACATTAATACACATTTGACATTTCTCAGCATTTCCACAGTTTGCGGAGATCCTTCTGGAGCTCTTCACAATCTTCTCTGGTTACCACCGCACAGAACAGTTTTGTGTCATCTGCAAACTTGCCCCCACCCTCACTGTTTATCCAGTCTTCAGCTCATTTATGCTTGTTAATCTTTAATCTACTGATTAGTCCTCAGACCCCCTCTCTTTCAACCTGTATTTGATTTGATTCTTTAGCCAAGAGGGGTGGCTCAGGCAGCGGACTCCATTCAAGGTCCTCTGTCATGAAGTCAGGCGCCACGAATTGTGGGGGCTGTTTCACACCGCAATCTGGATTGGCTGTTACACACCAGGGCCACCCCTCCCCATTCTCCTTGAATCTGTTTTTGGTTTGTGCCACGCACACACTATGGGTTACTTTTCACCTGATTGCCCCTTATATTCAGCTACGCTGTTTAAGGAAGGAGGTTCTGATGGGAAGGGGAAAGGTGAAGCCCCTGCCAAGTAGAGGCCTAGGCAGCAGCCCCTTTACTTATCCATCCTCTTTATCAGGTGATGAGTCACCTAGTCTTTGACAACTTGGTAGAAGCGGCCCGTTTGGAGCGCGAGCACGCTGAAAGGCAGGGGACGGCCGTGTCGTATGGGAGAAGGCTTTCTACAAGTGTGGCTAAGGCTCAGAGGGGGTGGAGCGCACACTAATAATGGCTAATGGTGCCATGCAATTTTTCTCTTGAGTCCGTTTTAACAGGATCTGCCAGTATCGTTTTTGCAGGTACGCCATCTGTGACTACTGAAGTAGCCGCGTCATCGCATGCTATGCTCAGACCCCCCCCCAGTTGCTGTGTCTTACAACGTAGTCATGTTCCCGGCTGCCGTTGAAGACTCATCGCCCGGCCCTGGTTTCGCCCTGGGATGTGTATTCGCGTGGTAAGTCGGCTCCAGCAGTCCAGCATCTACCCTTTAGGGAGTTGCGGCGCCTGGTCGTCCATTTTGGTGCAGACTGCGCTATAGTATTGTGGGACTTCGTAGTCCTCATCGTACGCGCCGCATTTCGGCCGAAAGTTAGTGTGCTGCCTCGTTCCCACTGCGGTGGCGGCGCAGTGGGATTACCCGGACCTAATCCAATTTTCGAGTTTTTCTGAAGATCCCGATCTCTCCTAATAGGTCATATAGGCTGGCTAATGCATAGCCTCGAGTTTGTCCCGCCAGTTATGAGGTTGCCTTGTTTCAAGCCGCCAATTTGGTACCCTTTGTTCGCCGCCTTACGCGTTGGCGAGCTGCTTGCACAACCCGAGAAACCAACTCCTAGCTTATGCATTACGTTGGTCGTGTATGGTCCGCGAGCAGGATCTGGTCTCTCAGCAATTTTGTAGATTGAAGACTGATCAACAAGGTAAGGCTGGCACGATACACCTTCGTAGGTGTTCTGTGCTTCAAATTTGCCCGGTCCTAGCGTTATATAGGTCCGCCCTGCTCGCTTACAATTATCGAGGGTACCTATTCCTGCGCAAAGAGGGGTCGCCTTTGACAGGTTGCCAATATTGGACAATTTCACTGAGGGCACTGCAGGTTACTGGCGTATCGGGCTGGCATTTTGGGCGTCATTCGCTCCGGATAGGCGCTGTTTCCACAGCAGCTGCCTTTGGCGCCGATTGGGTGCAACCAACGGATTGGGTGATGGAGATCCCGGAGACTTTAAATCTTCTGTACGTTTACTAATGGACCGGTAAAACCGGGCCAGTTGTTCTTTTCTTTCCATTACAGCTTCTACCCCCCGGGAGCCGGGTTCGAGCGTTGGTTTACGGCCTCAGTTTTTGTTTACTGGGACTTCGAGTTGCTACCCAGTCTGGACGTGGACGCGCTTTCGGCCTTGGACGTGGCCGCCCTTTTGGACTTGGAGGTGGCTGGGCTTTCGGCCTTGGATGTGGCCGCGCTTTCGGCCTGTGTCGTGGCCGCGCTTTCGGCCTGGGACGTGGCCGCGCTTTCGGCCTTGGACGTGGCCGCGATTCGGCCTGGGACGTGGCCGCGCTTTCAGCCTGGGACGTGGCCGCGCTTTCGGCCTTGGCCAATGGGCCGGTTTCCTGTGGAAGGGCAAGAAGGTGATGCCTTGACACGCCTTTCTTACTGGGGCTCCCAGTGACCTCCCCCCTTGCCGCCTTGCTGAGCATCGTGGTTCCCCAGGTTGGGAGGAATTGACTTGACCCGTAACTCGGGCAAAGCCCTCATTCTCAAGAGCTTCGTGGATCTGAGAGTGCTACATCATACTCGCCTATTGGCGGCTCGCATGGCGGGCAAGTCTCTCATTCTCAAGATCCTCGTGGATCTGAGAGCGTCCCACCATACTCGCTCATTGGTTCGTGTTATTAATCTGTGATCTTTCCCCGGTTGAACGGGGGTTCGCGCCACCATGAGTAGCGCAATTTAATATTAAACATAATGCAGATCTCTATAATAATCAAGGTCCTCGGCAGTCCTATCGTACGAACCAGTAAGGTAGCTGGTAGGCTACAGTAATAATAACCCCAATGTGATCAAGTGGCCTGCCTAGAAATTGGGAATAGGGGATGCCCAAAACACTCTGGCATCCTCATTGCATGCATAACTGGCTGCAATAAATTACTTCAGAGAGTGGACCTGATCAACCTTACCCATTGCGTTAGTTGCCCGCGTGGTGCGGGCCGAAGCAGGAGCTGGCCTTTGGCACTCCAACAGCCCTGCTGGGAAACCACCTTACTTCGTCCAGATGGCATGTATTTATTGGACAAGGGCCTGGATATCCTGATTCAGAATCTTAAGGAGGGCCTGAGGGCCGAATTGTTCGGCTGTGGGGTAAAGAGCCGCAGTGCGCCTTTTGGTGGCGGGTAGCGCATAAAAGTTAACCATTTAGGTCCCGAATCTAATTACATCTTCACGTCTTCGGCAGCCTTCCACTAATAACCCAATAGGATTTAGTTAGGGAGCAAATAATAATAATAACCCCAAACCCTAGGAGGGCTGCCAACCTTTAATCAAGCACTGATGCCAAAGGATCTCATTGGCATCCTCACTGCGGCAGTTCAACGGGCCGCAGGAAATTGGTGGAGTAGCGGGACCTAATCAATTTGTTGTTACCATTTGATGATGCGCTACGGCTCAGGCCCTCCTAAAGTTATTGCTCATTGATAAGTAATTTAAAATTCGTTACTGTAGTTAATAAAGTTGTGGCCCTTATTTAACCCAAGCGGAATGTGTGTCGCCTCTTTCTTTCAACCTGGCTCGGCAATGGCTGCTCCGCCCGGCCTCGTGCCGAGCAGGGACACCTTTGCCGGCCGGTTGAGGGAGGCGGCTATTGGCTCCGCGATCAGCGTAGCCTACGTTAGGGGAGCGCGCCCCTTTATAAGTCCTTGGCGCGCTCCCCTCAGCCTGCCTCCATAATTGCCGGTTTCCCCACCCTCCCGCCACTGTCTATGATGTGCTGGTGATGCTTTGCTGGTCGCTTCGGGGCCGGATGGGAATTTTTGACCATCTCTCTGATTGGCCTTGAGCGGTGGTGTTTTTTCGCCCATCCCACGATTCACATACCGGCGGTGGGTGTTGTAGGTAATAACCCCGGTCACGACTGGCGGGTAGCGCATAAAAGTTAACCATTTAGGTCCCGAATCTAATTACATCTTCACGTCTTCGGCAGCCTTCCACTAATAACCCAATAGGATTTAGTTAGGGAGCAAATAATAATAATAACCCCAAACCCTAGGAGGGCTGCCAACCTTTAATCAAGCGCTGATGCCAAAGGATCTCATTGGCATCCTCACTGCGGCAGTTCAACGGGCCGCAGGAAATTGGTGGAGTAGCGGGACCTAATCAATTTGTTGTTACCATTTGATGATGCGCTACGGCTCAGGCCCTCCTAAAGTTATTGCTCATTGATAAGTAATTTAAAATTCGTTACTGTAGTTAATAAAGTTGTGGCCCTTATTTAACCCAAGCGGAATGTGTGTCGCCTCTTTCTTTCAACCTGGCTCGGCAAAGAAACAGATTTTGGAAAATTACTGTTAAGAAGCCTGAATTCATTACATGCTGAAACCATCCATTATGGAACAGTGGAAGGATGATACTCTGTAATTCAAAGGACTGTTAAATCATAAGTGGCTTTAGCATGAAATTATATTAATTCTTCTTAAAAGTAACTTTGAAGTTCTGGGAGCAGATGTAAGTGGTGAAGGCTGCTTAAGCACAGCCTGCTCCAAATAGGCTATGGGCAGAGTGAAAGCAGACCTCCAGTTATAAGATACCAGGCATAGGTGCCTACTTCTATATATGCTCAGAATCAGCTATGGGCACTTCTTCTGAAAGTGTAATTATTACTTACACTTAATAATAATATAGTTATTATTTTAAAGAATATAATTATTAAGTGTAATGTTGCACAATAGTTACAATAATAACAATATGAATAATAATAGTTATATTATAATAACTGTGCAGCTATGTTATTGTGCAGCAGAGGAAATCAACATTCTATAAAGCAATTATTCTAGCATAAAATGTATTGAGATTTTGGATATTGCCTTGAAAAGACAGACCATGCCAAATTTTCCAGCATTTCCACACGCAGCTTCATCACACGCATAGCACTCCATCATAGCTGTGTGTTGTAGTGGCAGATATAGTAGAGTCATCTTCAATCAAGTCCTTGTAAGTAAAGGAAATATAAAGTTGGGAAAAATTAATTCTCAAATACTAAGATCTTCACTTGAAGAGTAAATCAAGCTACTAACATGAAGAGCTACTCAGAAATGTGAACTTGGACAAAATCTCACATACGAAGAGAGAACTCCCTGTGAAATAAGATCAGGCCTGAAACATGCACAACTAATCAGGACTTTGGACAGAGCTGCAGATCAACACATTTACTGTTCCACTGGTGCAATACAAACTGCAAAGGCTTTTTGAGAAATTATAACAAATGACCAGCCTGGTAGCATGTTGAGGTTCACATGTACTAGAAAGGTCCTGGGGTCCCTAAGGCATTACAGCCTTATCCAATGGGCTCAGTTTATTTCTCACTCCTTTGGAGTGAGCCCCGTAAATCTGAGTCAGGAAAACCCATTTATTTTAGTCTAGAGACACCTGGTAGAAGGCAAAGACATTCTTTATCAAGCAGTGGGGTGGTGAATCAAAGCCATAATTCATGCTGATTTTCTTTGGCACTGTTGACATCTCTGGGTCCTCAGCGCTGATAACAAAAAAGCAGTTTTTTTCTCCCTTCTACTACTCCACATCGCTAGTGTTTCTGTTGCACATGCCTGTATGCAGAAAAGGGAATCCTGGTGTTACTGTACATGCGGTTAAAAGAAGATTATTTCATTCTTTATGAATATTGACTCTCAAATATTAGTAAAACATATTCAATAACAATTTCACAAAATAAAACTGACCTTATACTTATGAGTAAAACTTCATCAGCCTGTATATTCACATTGATAATATACAAGGATAAAATATAGTAGTACAGTGGCATAGGTCTGGATTTAATGGTCTCATGGTTCCCCCATTACTGATTGACTTGAGTCAAGTCCTCTGCAAGTTCCATTCATTCAAAAAGGCACCCTCTAGTTGCAACTTACTATACTAAGTAACAGAATTTCAGGCAATATATAAGTTACATAAACCTGTGGTAAGCTAGTTATATGTAAGATTAGAGATGGGCACGACTTAGCGGTATTCCCGTTTCCGTTTCTCGTATCCGTTACTCTACGGAAACAGTAATGGGAATTACTCCGCCAGAATTCAAGCTCGAACCGACGAACGAACAATTTGGTCTGATTTGTCGTGCTCGTTACTTGCATCGCGGCGATCGCGCAATGCCAAGCGGCACAGAAAAAAAGTTTTTAAAAGTTAAAAAAAAACCGATTCCCGGCCCTAAAAGTAGGCGAAAACTGTCTGAGGGCACCTACCAGGCCAGAAGGGTGTTTTATTTGGGGGGGGTTTCCCCGCCCCCCTCTCCTTGGCTATTGCTACTGCTGCACTGCTGGTACCAGGCTGGGAGGGTGCATCCATTTGCCATGCAGTACGGGGGATCCAAAATGGCGACCACAATTTTTTTTTTGAAATCGTTGCCCAAAACCCCACCAAAGCACCACAGAAACATGCAAAAATTAGCTATTTTAAATGCTTAAATTTCTACAGTAGCAGCAGTGGGTTTTTCTTGCCAAAAAAAAAGTCTCCGTTGATTTGATTTGATTTGATTTGATTTGATTTGATTTACACCTGCACATTTGCAATGATGGGCTCGCCCATGGGAGTGGACCATGCAAATTTTCCACCAATCGCATGGCCACTAATCGTAGCCCAAACCCGAACCCTAAGCCTAAGCCTAACCCATACGCCAGTACACTGTCCTTCTAAGTGGGTCAGAGAGGCACCCAGAGGTGCATCCCAATACTCACCCTAACCTCACCCGTAACTAGCCTAACCCTAGCCCTTGCGCTAACCCGTCTTAACCCTAAGCCAGATCTACTTGCATTGCACTACATGCAAGTACGTGAGACACAGTGGGTGCAAAGAGTCTGCCAGTCCGTCACTTGTGGCTCTGGCTGACTCCTGCAGCTCCCTCCAGGAGCCCGCTAACCCCCCAAACCAGTACTAACAACAACGAAAAAACAAAAAAAAACAAACCAACTAATTTTTGCAAAATTTCGCGAAAAACGGAAATGAGCCGAAACGGACTGCCTCCGACACACGACAACTCCAAAAATGTCATTTTCCCTAGTCGTGCCCATCTCTATGTAAGGTCTCTCTCAGAGGTTTCTTTCCAAAAGGACACATCTGAGCCTCCAAATGTGAGATGGTGAGAGATGGTGAGGACACAATTGCATTTGCAAACACAGGATCCTCACAGGCACCTAAACATCTGCATATCTAGACAGAAGCACAACAACACTTGAGCCAGACAAAGCATCTGGATTGGCTGCCTTTACATGATGATGATGATGTAACATGGAGGCATAGATTTGTTTTGTGGATATAAAGAGAAAGATAAGCAGGGTCAGCCCTGGCTAGTACTTGGATGGGTGACCACCAGGGAATACCAGGTGCTGTAAGCACCTGGAGTAGCAACTGGCAAGCCACTCCACTATTCCTGTCAAGAAAACTCCATGGACATGGGGTCATGAAGAGTGGGACATGACTGCAATGACACAACAATAACAAACAAACAAACAAACAAAGAGAATTAGTTGTTAGGAGTTTTTTGGACTGTTTGGCTGTGTTCTGGAAGTTTTTCTTCCAGATGTTTCACCAGAATCTGTGGCTGGCATCATCAGAGGGCAAGGAGCTCAGGGAACAGAGCAGTGAGAACTCCTAGTTCCTTGCCCTCTAAAGATGCCATCCACAGAGTCTGGCAAAACATCAGGAAGAAAAACTTCCAGAACATGGCCAAACAGCCCGAAAAACTCATAACAACTATCAGATCCTGGCCATGAAAGCCTTCGAGAATACAACAAAGAGAATTTCTTGGCTGTAGGGTTTGGGTTCCTTTGAACAAGAAAGGTGGGGTAACAGAAGGGCAGCATAGCAGTATCAGCCATGAGCCCAAGGATAAAGAGCTGCTGGAAACATATCCTTATTCGGACATTGTCATCTGTTCTTGAATCCCTTGCATCTTACATAAGAACATAAGAAGAGCCATGCTGGATCAGGCCAAAGGGCCATCTAGTCCAGCTTCCTGTATCTCACAGCGGCCCTACCAGATGCGTTTGGGAGCGCATGAGACTAGATATCTGTCTCCTGATACCACTCCCCTGCATCTGGCCCTTGAAGTACCCTGGTTTCTCCATCATGGTTTGTAACCTGTGATGGACTTTTCCTCCAGGAATCTGTCCAATCCCCTTTTGAAGGCATCCAGGGCAGATGCCATCACCACATCCTGTGGCAGGGAGTTCCATAGACTTACAACGCGCTGGGTGAAAAAATATTTTCTTCTGTCAGTTCTTACTCTCCCAGACTTCAATTTGAGTGTATGTCCCCTAGTTCTGGTATTTTGGGAGAGAGAGAAGAGCTTCCCTCTATCCACTTTACTCATACCCTGCATTATTTTGTATGTCTCAATCATATCCCCCCTCAAGTGCCTTTTTTCCAGACTAAAGAGGCCCAAATGTTTTAGCCTTTCTTCATAAGGGAGGTGCCCCAGCCCAGTAATCATTTTAGTCGCTCTCTTCTGCACCTTTTCCAGTTCCACTATGTCTTTCTTGAGATGCGGTGACAAGAATTGTACACAATACTCCAGGTGCGGCCTTACTATTGTTTTGTATAATGGCATTATAATGTTGGCCGTTTTATTTTCAATCCCCTTTTTGATAATCCCTAGCATGGAATGGGCCTTCTTCACCGCTGCCACACACTGGGGAAACACCTTCATGGAGCTGTCCACCAACACACCAAGATCTCTTTCCTCATCCGTCACGGATAACTCAGAGCCCATGAGTTGATAGATGAAGTTTGGATTTTTTGCCCCAATATGCATTACTTTACATTTGGTTACATTAAAACACATTTGACATTTCTCAGCCCATTCCCCCAGTTTGGAGAGATCCTTCTGGAGCTCTTCACAATCTTCTCTGGTTTTCACCACATGGAAAAGTTTTGTGTCATCTGCAAACTTGGCCACCTCACTGTTTATCCCTGTCTCCAGGTCATTTATGAACAGATTGAAAAGCACCGGTCCCAGGACAGAGCCCTGGGGCACACTGCTTTTCACTTCTCTCCATTGTGAAAATTTCCCATTGACACCTACTCTTTGTTTCCGGGATCTCAACCAGTTCTCAATCCATAAGAGGACCTGTCCTCTTATCCCCTGACTGTGCAATTTTCTCAGCAGTCTTTGGTGAGGGACTGTGTCAAAAGCCTTTTGAAAATCCAGATAGACTATATCCACCGGTTCACCCAAATCCACGTGCCTGTTGACCTTTTCAAAAAATTCTAAAAGGTTTGTCAGACAAGATTTACCCTTACAGAAGCCATGCTGATTTTCTCTCAGCAAGGTTTGTTCTTTTATGTGTTTTAAGATTTTCTCTTGGATGATGCTTTCCACCATCTTCCCTGGGTGGGACTGATCTCCTGCCCCTCCACCCTAGACTGTGTGTGACTTGGCCCTTGGACCACCTTTACCAAAATCTCATTTGAAGGTGACTTGGTTGAAATCTTGGGTTGTATCTGGCATGGAATACCCTGCATCAGATTTACCTAATTTACTGGTAGATCTCTCTCTTCATCTGAGCTCTTATTGGCCTTCTCACTCTGCTTCTGGATTCCCACTCCTTCACCTGCTGTAACATTCGCAATGGCAAAAAAGACACAGAGGAATGGACAGAACTGACTGGTGTAGCAAACTGTAGAAGCACTCACTATGTACACAATTTGGTGATAATGATGGAACAATGGACTGTCCCAAATGCAGCTGCTGCCTATGGGGGAGACAATCTAAATGAGAGAACTGCAGAATCAGTTCTAATTTCCCAGTTTATTTGTATCCAGCCTCAAATTCCTCATGGTCCATAAGTCAGCTGCCCTGACAGGGCATTGGCCCAGAAATACATGGAACCTAGACAAATGCTATGTTACCAATATGAGCAAAGTAAGCTGTTCAGTAATATCAAATGATAATGTACTGAAAAACTGGATATTGTACTTAAAGGAAGAGGTCAATAGCAATCCTCACAAAGCTTCCTTTACAACATTTTAAAAGGTACTAAAGTGTGTTTCCTCACAAAAAAACACCTACATTGAGAAGCAAGAAAATCATATATGAAAGCAACATCTGTTCCCAGTACAATACCAATCTTCAAGCATTATGTGGTGTTTTGTACAGTAATAATCTCTTCCAGACTTTCATTTTCAGTGAAACTGTATTATCACATCCAGACCACATAGCAGACAAAAAAGGCACATGGATTTCATTGCACAGACTTCATCTTTGACCTTTCATAGTTGCATCTTCTAATAGAGCACTAGATCCTGATAGATTTCCTGCCCACATTTGGGCAGCAGACCACTCTTTCAAGATGGGTTGCTTTTATTCAAGGTTTTATTGAATTCAGTGGCAAAACATCAATCTACAGAGTTGAAGAGATGTGACTTACATCTTTTGAGTATTACATTATCCCAGTGTAGGTTCCAGCTACATTAAACATGAAAATGAAGAGTCTTTGAACATGAAGTTCTTAAACCTACAAACATTCCTATGTCTTTTCAAGGCGGAATAGATATAATAAAAGAGAGCGGGAAGCCAGACGTATAAGCATCATAAACTGTACATAGAAAAAAATGTTCCTGTCTATTATGTAAGCAGTCACAAATGAAGGAGTTTGATTTCAGAGCTTAGAAAGTTACTTTTTAAAAAGTTACTTTTTAAAGTGAAAAAGTAGCATGCTACATTTCTGCAATATTTTTTGAAAAATTGGTAAGAGGTTGGTTTAAAACATGGAGAATTCTGTATTTCCCTAAAAATGCCATAAATAGTAACAGTAAACAACTAAGATGAGAAAGTATATAACCACCCTGCCTTTCTCCTTGGAATGGACCCAAACTGGCTTACCAAATTGAAGGATAATATGCAAAGTTGGAGACAATGAGCATACAACAGTTGCCAAGAAATATTGTAGATAATATTCAAGGCTAAGAACAGTGAGTGTGAAGAGGCATCATTAAAAATCAATATTAAAGCTAAGAACAATAAGCAAACAAACATAAAAGAAAAAATGCCACTCTGAGAGTTATATCAATAATATAATATCTTCTGCACTTGTTTTTGAAATGCAGTATGGCTGTGACCTTTTTTTGTAAAAAACAAGCAAAAGGCAATATTAGCTTTATGGACTCTTCTAAGGTAGATCACATGATATAAAATATTTGCCAACTAAAGATTCTCTTCACTTGCATGTATTCAGACAAATCTTTCACAATGCTCCAAATTCTGCACTGTGGTAACTCATTCTGTTCTGGACTTCTGAAACATGCATATACAGTGGTACCTCTACTTAAGAGAGGCTCTACTTAAGAGCAGTTCAACTTAAGAGCTGAAAACCATTGGCGTTTTAACTGCCTTACAAATATTAGATGTGTTCTGCTCTACTTACATTTTTTTAAATTTTTTTATTTATGTTTTCAATTTTTTTAGCTATGGTACCTCTACTTAAGAGTTGTTCGACTTAAGAGCACACATTTGGAACTGATTAAATCTGCAAGTAGAGGTGTCAAGATATACAAAGCCATATTCCACAGTCAGTGTGTTATGCAAACACACAGAGCAGTGGTTCTTAGCTGTAGTCAATTTGGGGCTCTTAAGGAAGCCACCAACACTCTGGGCTACAACCAAACATAGTCACTTTGTTGTTTTTAAAGAATGGGTCAAGTTAGTTAGGCCTAATTGGAGTTTTAGCCTCTTATTCTGGATCCACCCATTGGCACTGAGCTCACAAACTTACCAGCAGCCAACACAGCTGAGCTGCAGCTGAATTAATGTGTCTTGTTGTATCTAGCTGGATAGGGCTAGAAGGTGTGAGTTTGCCAAAGATAAAGAAAGTGAAGTTAATAGAATCATAGAATAATTGAGTTGGAAGGGGCCAATAAAACCATTGAGTCCACCACCACCCCGCTCAATCCCAGAATCAGAATCAAAGCAGACCTGACAGATGTTATCCCAATTTCTCATCAATATATCCAGCATTGAAGCATTCACTGAGATAACTGGCTCCACTGTCATACTGCTCTAACAGTCCAGAAAAGAGATGGGCACAAAATGAAAAACAACACACTGTTTCTTCATTTTGTAAGGTTACAAAACATTTCAAAACAAAACAAAATAAAACAGCAGGAAGTGTTTCATCAAGAAATGAAATGAAACACCATTTTTGTTGTTTCAGAAATGAAACAATTCATCCTAGTGGTGAGAGGCCTCTTTCTTGATCCAGCTGTCTTGAGAGCAGGAGGTTTATTTTTAAACTGATTGTTTTCCTTCCTTCACTCCCCGAATGCAAGCTGCTGATAGATAGCTTGCTTATCTCCAATCTTGATCTGTGGTGCAGCTAACCAGGAGCTTAGATCTGCTGCCTGCCTCTGGGCTGTGAACATAGGACCATGTGGTTGACTGGATCACATTTCCCTTTTCTTCCCTTCCTTGCACTGTGCCTGTGTCTGCAAGTTGATTTAAACTCATTGTTTTCCTTTCCTGATTAGGTAAGAGGTTATTTTTGATGTTTTCCTTCCTTCCCTCTTGCTTATCAGCTGTTGATCTTATCTGTCCAATCTCGATCTGAAGTGCAACTAACCATTAGGTTTCCTGCTTGTTTGCAGAGCATCCTTTTTTGAAAGCAAATTGATTGGAAGGTTTAAGGAGGGTCTTAGATTTAAAGCTATTTAAACTCAGGCAGTGGGCTCCCTGTTAAACAACAACAACAACAAAAGGAAACCTCCCCATTATTTATAGCCTTATGAATCGTTTCATTTCATTTCATTTTGTGATGAAAATTCTTTTTAAAATGTTATTAATAGAGAAGGGCACGAAACAAACTTTTAGTTTATTTCGTTATTCATTATTCATTTAATTACGTTCAATGGGAAACTGTGTTGTAGATAATTTTTTTTCTGATAACGAATTACCTCTGGGAACCAATTAAATTCGTTATAGAGGTACCACTGTAATTTCATTTTTTCACTTCTAAAAACATCTAAGCAAAGTGAAATAAATGTCAAGTTAAAAATGATTTATAGATCATGATTCTGAAACAAAGTTTCATTGCATTTCTTTATGCTTAGTCATGCTGATACTGTTCTCACATTAGATTTTAGCTCAGTTATTTCATGTTTATTAGGATAGCTAGAGACTAAATATTTTTGCCCTCTTTCTGCAGATGCTGACATCTCCAAATATGTAGCTGAAAACATTTTACTGTATTTGTTCTCATGCCTATTTGAATTTAAATTATAATTCCATCCTTTGCATACATAAATGTTCCTAATGTTGTGCTATCAGTTACTGAAGCAGATTGTAGGAAAAACAATGCATTATCTGGATATCATATAATCCATAAAAATAAAAACAGAATAGAATGACGTATGGGATTCCTTTGAAATGTAGGATACAAAATTATAAAATATCTATTTCAATTTAGTAAATCTTCATTGGGCCATAAAACATGGTTCTGAGCACCACAATACACTGAGAAACCAATCTAGAGAAGTACAAAGCTTTCATCAGCTCTCCATCCACCCCTTCCCAACAGCAGCATGTATTTTGCTAAAAAGTTAATTTCTTAGTTTTTCTGAAGTGATTTATTTTAGTTTGAAAAAAATGGCCACAAATCCTCATGAAGATTAGTGGTTTGGAACATAAAAGAAAAGTAGCAAAACTTGTTTTTAACAGCAGTCTTTTAATGCAGGTCTCTGCTACACTAAAACTACCCATATTATGTATTTTTATCTATTCCCAAAATGACATGGGATGAGTGGAAGATTCCCTCCCCCCACCACCACCACACACACCTCTCACCCAGAGGTATACATCCTGTTAGTAGTCCACATTTTAGCAGTAAAATTACTGAAGGATTGTGCTGGAGCAAAAATCTACTATGATCATAGTAGGAATGCAAAAACTCAGTACAGTTTTATAAATTTTTGATTTGCTGTGCTCCTTGTATTTGACAGCTTACCACATTCTCATTTTTTTATCTAATCTTCTTTGCATTAATAATACATTGCTGTGGCTTGGGCCCCATTGCATTGCTCTCCCTCCCTCTCTCCTCTGAACAAGTTCACCATAAAATAGTTACTGAGATTTCTTTTAACACCTCAGAAAGCATATAAACTAATAATGAAACATGTGTTGATAAAGGAAATTTCTCCAGTTGCATCCCAGTACTGCAGAAAGAACACCCTGTAAGGAAAGATGTGTTGGGCAGGCGCTGCCTTTCATCTGTTGCACTGCAGCTTCCAGTAGCTCTAGCTATTCCTCCATGTGGAGGAAGGATCAGACCTGCAGTCAACAACAACTGAAGGACAACAGTTGCCCGTTCTTGACAAATTCTCTCTCTCTCTCTCTCTCTCTCTCTCTCTCTCTCTCTCTCTCTCTCTCTCTCTCTCTCTCTCTGTGTGTGTGTGTGTGTGTGTGTGTGTGTGTGTGTGTGTGTGTGTGTGTGTGTGTGTGTGCTAAAGCAAGGTAAGTATTTGGGTTGCTTGGGTTGAATTGTTTGAGTTGCTATGTGCTCATAAAATGCAGGTTAATTCACGCTGTACCTCTGTTTCTCTGGTTCACTTTCTGATCAGGCCTAGAAGCATGGGGAAAGCCTCCTGATTTGGTAGGGATATATTGCAGTTTGCTTCCTTTTCTTTCTCTTTGCAAATCAGTCTCTGGGTTTGCTCTGGTGAAAAGGTAATGAGAAAAAACAGGTCCTATTGATCCGAGGCGTTTTCTGGAGCTTGTAGACCACCCCTGAAAACATCTAAAACGGTCAGCAAGTCAGAACACTAGTGGATAATCCATTCTGCAGGTCTTGACTAAATGTTTGAAAATATAAAATGGAGAAAATGATCTCTTCAATGATAAATGATTAAAAGGCATACCCTGATAAAAAAAAGCTGTCCAAAGCAAAAATTTGTCTAAAACTAGCACCCTGGGGCTCTGATGGGTATATGTGGGTTAAGAAATTAAACACAGCAGAGGCTGCTTTCCCAAGACCTCATTTCCCTCCTGTCCTTCATAAGTAATTTACAGAGGTTTTTTTTTTCAGAATTCCTCTCCCTTTGCATAAGAAAAAGAAAGATCAAACCACGGGTTTTCAGACCTGACTGGCCAATTTTTGTAAAAACACAGATTGGCTTTGAAAGCTTGGCTCCATTAAGAACTGAAAAGGAAGGAAAGAAGATAGAAGCTCAAACTCTTGCTATTCCTATGCAACATTCCAAGTAATTATATCAGGGTACAGAAGGATAGCCCCATGTGGGGAAAGAGAGATTCTTTGTTTTTTCAAATTAATCTAGCTGAATTAGCAATGATAAAACTCCTCCATCATCATTTCAGCTGCAGAAGAATTGGACTATGCGCTGTTTTCCCCCCCCGCTTTCCATTCGGGAATCATTTTCTGAGCAAAGAAACCAGAGATAAACAAATGGTCTCTTGCCTGCCTGCGTTTATGCCCATCTGTTTGGAAGCCATCATCCCTGCTCAAAGAGAGCCCAAAACTTCCCATCCAAATCTGTTGCCAAGCCATGAAAATTGTATGTGGCATGGAGCCAGCCTTGGCATCGTCACCTGTTCTGCCACTGTTCCCACCTCCCTGGGAAGAATTAAAGCCCAGCAATGATCCCCCTCCCCCAGTTTCCTCCTCATCACACCTGCAGTTATCTCTCAGCCAAAAGGAAACTATTGTAGAAAGGAAGGGAATGTGGCATTTAGTTCCTATACTCACAGAAAGGGATTTCTCAACAGCCAGATTATGGTCTCTATTGTCTTCTTGGGTATACCAAAAGCATGGTGCTGGATCAATCTTGTTTTATTTTGTGTCAGATTTTTGTCACTTGGTAGGTGGACAAGAAGCTCTCAGAAGATCTCTAAAGAGGATGTGACAGTAGCATGTTTCACTTACTGTTACATTAATCTATGCACTTAGTATCTCTAGTTACCTCTATTGACTTGGAAATAAATAAATATGAAGGCAACAGCTGGAATTCGGACAGACAATTCATAAAACGGGCCATCTTCATAGGTGTTCATCACTAAGGGTGCTCCCTCTCATTTCTGTATTCATTTGCAATGTTAAGAAATCTGCTTGGAAATTATCATACCCAGAATATGTTTTGCATCCATTTTCTCTCAAAAGATGAATTTTTAAATGTACCTTCGCTCAAGAGTTGTCTTTCTAGGACCATAGGCTGCTGCCTTCTCTTGGCTAGACTCAAATAGTCTCTTTCTGTTACAACTAGGAAAAAAAACCCACCAGGATTTCAGGTGAAAGTTCCTCCCTACCTGGTAGATACTAAGGATTGAGTTTGCAACTACAACAAAGCCACTGTTACTGACCTACAGCCTTTCTCCCAGGTGTCACTTCTCAAAATAATTTTAAATCTCATACCTGTGCACAGCTAGAATATTGTTGAAAAATCAGGTAGTACTAAACCAGTTAAAGATGTGCATTCTATATTTTAGTCCAGGAAATTCAGATTACGCCAATTTCTATTGTTACATTGTTGGTAAGCTATTGCAAAAGGGCAGTTTGAGGGGCAGCATAGAAAATGCTAAATATACTCCTCTGTTCTTGTTCCAGGCAATGATTTGCCAATTACCTAGCTGGAAATTGTAGTCCTGTAAGTCAAATTGGGCTGAGAAACTCTGCTATCCATTTTCAGCTCCTTATCCAGCTACACATATCTTTTTAAAGGTTTGCAATGATATATACTTGTTAGAGATGAATAATGCAAAAGGCTCTTGACAAATGTGGCTGAATGTGTCATCCTCTTTCTTTTCTAGAATTACAATCAACCCAGGAACACAGCGAGAAAAACCTGCTCATTGCAAAAGTTTTTCCACCAACTAAAAAACAAAACAAAACAAGAGAGTATGCACAGGTATGAGCGTCCAAATGGTAGCAAGCAAAATAGTAATGACAAAACAAAATTTTGAGTTTTTCTGACCTGCGTGTGAGAAGCAGAAAGAATACAGGTTCTCAACCTTACACAAAAATGTAAATGAATTGAGTTATTAAATATGCAAGCTACATCTGGATTCAGGGATCCAAACGCCCCCAATGAAAACCAACCAGAAAGAGCAGCATAAACTTCCCCAACAAAGTTGGGGACATTATTGTAGAATCACAGAATAATTGAGTTGGAAAGGACCTGTAAGGATATCAAGTTCAACCCTCTGCTAGGTTTAGGAATTTAAATCAGATTAGATCTGACACATGGTAATTTTCTCTTGAATGGCTCCAGCATTGGAGTGCTCACTGCTGCTAGAGGTAATTGGTTCCTGCTCTAAGGACGGGACCCTGACTTACCACGGTCCCACATTGATGCCGGCACACTGACGAGGATGGAGGGGGACCGGCATTGGTGGCCACCAGGTGGGGCACCACCGGAAGAGAAGGAGTAAGTCCCGGATGTGCTGCAAGACCAGGATTGGCCAGGCAGCTTCCAGAAAGAAGGGACACCAGCTGGTGGACATGATGTGGTGGAGTTTTCAATGTGGTCCTCCAGCACACCATTAAAGGTGCATGCTGGGGCAAGAAGCCCTCAGTCTCTCTGAAGATGGCTTGCCCGACCCTCCCACCCTGTAATGCTCTTGTGGTTGTTTACATGTTGTCACAGCTTGTTGGAAGGCGTTTTTGAAGGCATTGGGTTGGATCCTGTAGTTGGCAGGCAGTAGCAGTGCCCTGGCTGGATCTGAACTGGTGTCTGTGGGGGTATATGGCCCACTCCCACCCCCAGGAGGAGGACAGTGGCACCATGTAGTGGCTTACCTCTGCATGGTGCCCAGAAGTTCATTCTTGGGAGTCTCTTAAGAAGACAGGCTACATCGTAGAACAGCGGGGTTCACTGATGTTGGGATCCAAACCAATGCCTAGCCATATTAGCTGCACTGGAATTAGTTAATAAAGTTGTGGCCTGTTTTTCTCCAGAGTTTATGTGTGTGGGTGAGTTCTTTCTTCACAGACAGAGGAAAAGTCAACTACAGGCCATCAAGAGGTAAGAGTTCCTCCCCCCTGCTATTTAGCCTAAATCTGGCTTCTTGTAATTGAGTCCATGATTATGAGTCCTGACTCTTGGATTACCAAGAACAGATCCTGCCACTCCTCTGTAAGAGTACTTTTCAAGTATTTGAAAAGTGCTATCATATCTCCCTTTGGTCTTCTCTTCTCCAGGCTAAGCATGTCTGCCTTCATTAGTATTTCCTTGGAGGTCTTAGTTTCCAGTTCCCTGATTATCCTTGTTGCTCTCCTCTGAACTTGCTCCAGTTTGTTGACAACCTTCTTAAACTGCTGTATCCAGAATGAGACAAGTAATTTAGCTGAGGTTTAAGCAGCGGAATAGAGAGGGACTAATATTGCATATAAATATCATTTAGCATTTATCCCACATAAGGAGTGAATTGAAGGATTTATATTACACAATAAATAGATTTAATCCCTCACTATATTACAGTCTTAATATTACTTAGTGGTGTCATAGTTAAAGCAAAAAAGAACTTCTTTTTATGTTACATCCATGCTGTGAAGATGTGCTGTACTCCAAGTTAACTTTCACATCTATATTTTCCCTTCAGACCATATTTTTCCTTCACCCTGTCTCTTTCCAACCGTACCTCCTTAAGCTTGATTTACGTAACTTGATACTATATTCTACATTCCAACCACATCTTTAATGACAGACATTTAGATATATGCAGCTAGTAAATAATATTAGACAAATCTATTGGATATTTTGGATATATAGGATGCTGTGCACTGGTTGTTTATGATGTTCTTTTAAGCTCTATCTGCAGGAGACAACCCACGGGAGGTATGTGGTGACTGGTGAACAAAGATGAACAGTGGCATCAAGAGACCTAATTCAAAGAACTGACAGATTATTGCCAAATTGCAGTTGGCCTGAGATGGATTCAAGTGTAAACAACTTAACTGCAGCTGAAGTGGCAACTGAACTGAAACAGTTAATTGTATTTTTCAATCTCTTGACAAATTTGCTTTACATTACTGTATATTGCCAAGGTGTATTATATGCTTCTTACACTTTATACCTATCATGCTTCCAAGGAGCTTGGCACAATGGTTTAGGAACACAGTAACTTGGTCAAAGTTCTGTCTTTGTTAAGCCCAGCAGTGTACCCTCCCCCAGCTGCTTCATAGTGAAGGAAAGCTTTGAATATGGGTTTTCCCAGAGCTTCCGCCAAGGAATGTAATGATATGTACACATGTTTATGCAGAACTTACATTTCAAAATGTAGTTTAAAACTTTTGTTGTTTCCACTTTCATTCAAATTCCTGACAGTAGTTGCCAGAAGGATAGTGCTGTTTCTATTTTCTTTCGCGTCTGACAATAATTTCCAGGAGCAGAATGTGCACAATCCGTTCTTGCTTTCGGAAACAAAAACTCATTTGAGCTTAAGCAGTTCTGCATTTATGAGAAACATTCGCATGCATTTATTGGTAAATCTTTTTGCAGTTATTACATTTCCTTATTGCACTGTTGTTGCTGCTGTTTCCTCGGTACTCCCACTGGTGCTTGTTTTCCTGTTTCACCTTTTCATGAGTCTCAGATCTTTTGCCCTTCTTATTGATATACCCCTATACACGCTCAAGTACAGCCTAGTGCAGTGATGGCGAACCTATGGCATGGGTGCCAAGGGTGGCACTCAGAGCCCTTTCTGTGGGCACCCAACATCACCCCTTCACAGTCACCTGTATTCAGGTTAAATTGCTATATGGGCACTTTGCGAATAATTAGTGGGTTTTGAATTGCAGTTTCAGCACTCGGTCTCTAAAAGGTTCACCATCACTGGTCTAGTGTATTCTCCCGCCTGATACACAGGTATGTGTGCTTGAACGAACACACACACACACACACACACACACACACACACACACACACACACACACACACACACAGAGCTACAGGTTAGTCTTCATTCAAAGATATTTTTGCTTAAAAAGTGCTGTTTGCCATTGGGCAATAATTCTCTAGAAAATAGCAGTTTGGCACCATTTGTCTTGTTGTGCATGGACAGCTCTGATACATCAAGAGCAACCACATATAAAGTCTTGTCTTCCAAACAGCCTTTGGCACATGGGCCCTGAACAGGTGGGGTTGGGGGTGATGGGGGTCAGCTGATTAAAATGACTACCTAATCACCTGAAAGCAAATAACCCCAGCATGTTCTATACTTCCCAATATTAGAAAGGCAGGCTTGAGTGAAAAGGGTAGAGGTGGGGAAATATAGCCTGGCTGCTTCTCCTTCTAGACTCCAAATTCATTTTCTGTTTAATTTCTCTAAAGGGTACCTGCACAATGCCATGGGCAGAAGTAAGCAAGTTATTCCCTTTGGGAATAGGGACAGAAACGATGCTATCAAATGGGAAAATATCACGGGAAAAAGAACTGAAATGAGAAAACATAGATGGGGAATATGCATTGATAGGACACAAATCCATGGGGAGGTTCTCTCACCCCAACACCACTGAGTCTTATTCTTTTCTGGCTGCCCCCCCTTCAATTTCAATAGGTCCTGCTCAGGAGAATTTCCCAGCAGACTGTGCCCATAGTTAGCAGCAAAATAATCATTTTAACTTTCTGCATTAAAGCCTCCTTTAATCCTTCATCTACAATTAATAAGAATTACTATTTTAAAAAACGTTCACAGGAACCCTCAGTTGTTGCTGAAACATAAAAGAAAGATCCTGGCCTTTCATCATCTAAAAGTGGTATATAAAACTTGGAAAATCAAAGTCTCTTTTTACACATCTCGGTGGAGACGGCTTTGAAAAATCTCAGCCGCGGCTATCAGCCTATTGTACAAGCGTTGACATCTTCCAGCGCCGTTGAGACGAGAGGAGCTGTTCAGTGCTGCCAGTTTGCAAGGGTTCTGTTTGACTGAAAGAAAGAAAATGAAAAGAGCTAGCGTTCCCCCCCTTCTCTCTGTAAGACAATTTGAAAAAAAAAAAAAAACCTGATATGCTCCAAAAGCAATGGCTTCCAAATAAATGACACTGGCTGAACAGCAGGGACGGACCCCTACCCGGCTTGCCCTAAAGGCAGCAGAGTTCCCTGGAGGGAGATCCGACAGCCAGGGCTTCCCATATGAAGACTTTCACTTCTCTGAGCTCATTAGATGGCTTTGACCTGCTGGTTCTTGATTGGCAAAGAGTGACTAAAGCCTCGGGGCCTGCTGTGTTTACTATTTACAGGTCAGAGAACAGACGTTGGCAGGCCCAACAAGCCCACATCATCCCTTCATGTTCTTTCTTTTGCCCTGCTTTTTCTATTGTCTCTGAAGCTCACCATGCCCCTTTCTGTTTGGGCTAAAGAACTACTTTCCTTCCTACTCTGGTCTTCCTTCACCAGGAGTTTTCTGCATGATCTAAATAGGGATGTTGGTCTCTCCAACGCACACACATGCACATGCTTGTGCATGCACACTCACTCACACCTCACACACACACACACACACACACACACACACACACACACACACACACACACACACACACACACACACCACATGTTACCAAATCATTCTGGGGGAGGGAAACATCCAGTTCTCAAAGCACAGTAGTACAGTTCCTCATGAAAAACATGGCACTTTGTAAACTTTGTCACAGGTGGCAGCTACCAATATGGGTCATAAAGTGTGTAGACCAGGACCCTTTAGGATTCCAGTTCCCTGGTTAGCACTAGGATAATATGGAGGCTGGACCACAGCCTCAAATAAACAGACAGATATATTGCCTCAGGAGGAACCAAACCCTTGAGAGATACAAAGTTTATTCACAGTTGTCCCATTATAAGGATACAGCAAATTACAAGTAACACAAGAGCAAACCAACCATGTGGCTATAATCTGGGCCCCCAGAAGACATCAAGTGCTGATCCAAAAGGGTACTCTGTCCCTTCAAGCTGCAGCTGGCTCCCTTGCCACAGGAGAAGGGCTAAAGCAAACAGGCACACAACAATTTTATAGAGTAGGTCTCCCTACTCCTTGCATCTACTGGTAGCAAAAACAGTTGGGTGAAGGAGCCGGCAAAGGAAAGGACTGTTCTCAGCCTTAGAAGTGCTTCCATCATGGCATCTAGGACCGACGTCTTGTTCACAGAGATACAGCATCATCTCTAGGTAAAATCCAACTGTGTTGAATTTCAAACAGCACAAATCTTGGCAGTGAATTGCTGTAAATGATAAAGTCAGTGTAGGCATTTGCTGATGCTCCCCAAATTGTGTGACTTAAGGTGCAACAGCAAGTGCCTACACTGAGTTTTTCAGGTTTGGAGGTGTATTACCAAGATTTAACACCTTCCGTGTTATGCTAGTGGGTAAAAGTAATGGGATGAAGGCCATCACTTTAACAGGAATAATTTGATGGGAAAGCTAAACTTAAGAAAAACCCAGCAGGAAACCTGTGCAAAATACTGTAAATGGGTGGGACGAAGATAGGAGCCATTCATAATTGAACTAGTTGCCATAAAAACTCAACTCTTTTGTCTCATTTTTTCTGAATACACTCCCTTCAGCAGTAGTTCCCAACATGGGGTCCCCAGATATTCTTGGACTAAAACTCGCAGGAACCTTCCCTACTAACTGTTGTGGCCAGGATTTCTGGGAGTTGTTATCCAGAAGCATCTGGGAACCCAAGGTTGGAAACTGCTGCTCTATATAGTCTACTCTTCCCAGATGTAGAAATCATTCTAGAAAAGGGGGATCCTTCTCTGGCATTTCATATGACGTTGCCAGTATTATAATAAAGGTGTTTCTGGCAGAAAATGTCAAATAATCTTCTTACCAAGGAACATATTAGGGCAAAATATATATCTATATTATTTTTGTTTGTACAGAACAGCAGCCAGTCTGAATAATGTCACTTGGAGCTCTTGCATGATACTACCAAAGAACAAACCTTATTGAATAAATTACTGAGCTTCTGTATATATTTAGCATTATTTAACCACAGACCAACTTCAGAGAAGTACTCGAGAAGCGCATATCCTCAGCTTTCTGAATAAGACTCTTCACTTCAGATGGAAGGAGGAGGGCAAACAGAATGATTAGGAGACTGGAATACCTTCCTTACCACCTGAGGCTGCAACGGCTGGGCTTCTTCACTCTTGAACAACAATCATACACAGAGTCGACAAAGTATATAAGGAAAAGCTGTTTTCCCTATCACACAGCACTAGAACTAGGGGGCACTCCATGAAACTTTTGAGTGCTAGATCTCAAATAAATAAGAGAAAGTACTTTTTCACCCAGAGGATCACTGGTCTCTGGAACTCCCTGCTAGAAGAAGTGGTGACAGGTGACAGCTGTCAGCCTTGACAGCTTTAAGAAAAGACTGGACAAATTCATGGTGAACAAAGGTATCAATGGATATTAGAGATGGGCATGAAATGAAAAACATTTTCATTCCGTTATCCGTTATTCGTTTCGTTACATAATGAAATGAATAACGAAAATTGTGATGAAATTGGAATGAACCAAACAGAATCACAAAAATTAGGTTTGTTACATTTCATTTTTGTTAATGGTGACACACAATGAAATGAGCTGTTTTTAAATGTTAAAAAGCATCCTGAATATCTGTAAAAACCCAGCGATAATTATTTATTCTGCCTGATAATAACTACCAGGGGGGTTGGGGTCCTTAAAATGTGCATTTATGTCTTTTCTCAGATCGCTGTATCTTTTTTTCCTTTAAGGGGAGTTAGGAGACATCGACCCAAAATGGCTCCCAGATGCCTAGTATTGATTTCTTGGGTATTAAAACGCCCTGGACATCCGTAAAAACGCAGTGATAATTATTTGAAATTATTACCTACCAGGGGGTTGCAGTCCTTAAAACGTTTATTTTTGTCTTTCTCCCATTGCAATGTATTTTTTTCTTTTCCCTTTAAGGATGACACAAAATGGATTCCAGCCACAAGATGGATGCAAGCCATGTGATGGGATCATGTAAATTCTTGGAGAGTTTCAAACAATAGATTGCCCAGGTTGCAGACTGAGTAGGTGTGGCAACCACAGAGAGCATAAAAAGATTTGGCAGCCCCCATCCTCCTTGCAGTCTGTGGTGGGAGTTAGGGTGGGATTGCTGTCTCTGCGACTCATTACTTTAGGCCAGGCAGGCAGGTGTGTGTCTCTGTGTTCCTGCTGGCTGCAGCCTGGCTCTTAGGGGAGAGAAAGAAGAGATTTCTCTTGCAGCCTCCCTGTGTGCGTGCATACCTCTCGATGAGTACCGTCCCTGCCCCACAGTGCAGCCTGCCGCTGTGTTTGCAGCCTCCCTGCGTACCTAGTCTATACTGTGCCTCTGCCAGCATCATTTTTTTAGTGTTTTCCCTATGGTCTGGGGCGTTGGGGGACATCCACGCATGGAAATGCTTTAAGTCGCGCAAAAAGCGGGTAAAAATGAAAAATGAAAAACAAAAAAAAATTCACAAAAAACAAAAACAAAATGAAACGGACCCGCAACAAAAAACTGAAAAACCAAAAGGTCATTTTTTCGATTCATGCCCATCTCTAATGGCTATCATTATGGATGCCCAAGGACAACCTCCAGGTTGGAGAGATAGGCAGGATAACCCTAATGCCATTTGCAGGGAATCTTAAGCTGGTGAAGACATCTGCTTGGGAATACCCTGAAGCAAATGGTGAGCTGCTGTTTATGACAGAATGCTGGACTGGATGGGCTGTGGCCTGTTCCAGCAAGGCTGTCCTTATGTTCTTATGCTCTTATGAGACTTGTGTGTGTGTGTGTTGTGTCGTTACAGTTGTGACAGACTCTTAGTGACCCCATGCCCATTGAGTTTTCTTGGCAGGAATTCTGAAGTGGTTTGCCAGTTCCTACTCCAGGTGCCTATAAGCACCTGGTATTTCCTGGTGGTTTCCCATCCAAGTACTAACCAGGGCTGATCCTGCTTAGCTGCTGAAATCAGGTGAGATCGGATGTGCTTAGGGCATCTACGCAGATGATAAATCAAAATTAACCCAAGTGTGATGCTCCTTAAAAGCATTACAGTCCAAAAGGCTTGGGGTGGGGTGGGGAATTCCTCCCTTTGCAGCTCACCCAGTGGAAGGGTGCCACAGAACCATGTTCTCCCATTGCCACCTGTGACTAGTTGGCTGTGGCACCAACACCATTCCCTGCTTCCTGGGATGCCTGGGCGATCACTCTGCCTGCAATGAGGAGGCCCAACAAGTTGTGGCCCCCTTATTTCCATTTTCAAAGCAGCCTTCCATTCAACAAGGTGTTTTAACATTTCATGAACAGTTGTCCTCAGCCTTGGATACCCAGATGTTCTTGAACTGCGCCTGTCAGCAATCCTGGTTAACAGAGCTAGTGGTGAAGGTCTCTGGACTTTTTAGTCCAAGAACAGCTGGGGAACCAAGGTTGGGAATCACTCAGCTAGAGCGAGGTCTGGGATTTTCCCATGTAAGGTTAATTTAAAAACAAGACTTAGCAGGAGGCCTCTGGGAAAAGATTTAAAAGAAAAGTCTCAGCAGAATTGAACTATATTTTCCAGTTTTGCAACTACCTTACATGTGTAAAGTTGCGCTTTAAGCAAACTAAATGTGTATTGGATGGTTGCTCTGTTTTATTCCTGACCTCCTTTCAAAACTGATGCTTTGTTCATTCCATGTTGACTGAAGTGTAGGAATAATTCCACATAAGCACATCATTGGGTTCAACCAAGCCAGGTTTCATGCAACAGCTTCCTCTGCAAGCATGAGTCCCAGGCTCTTTTATTAGTTGCAAAGGCAGGGCATCAGAGGTGGAGTGAGGGTCTATGTGTCAGGATGGTGTAGGCTTATGAATTCCTGGGAAGGGCTTATCTGACGTAGCAATGTCACATAGCAGGGATCTTGAAGAATGGCTACAGACAGCTTGTTTTTTCCTATGTACCATCTCATGGCCTTGCTGGCTAATGTGGGGGAAGAGATAAGAGGAAGCCTGGCTTCCTGTGCATGAGGCCCCATGGGACCCATTGTCCTCTCATCCTGGGTTTCCCCGCACAGATGGGGGTTCAATGCCTCCCAAAAGACCTTGCCCAGGAAGCCGGCTGGGGTGCTCTTTAATCTCCTCCAAGAGGATATCTCTATACTGAAGGGCTCTGGCATCTGGCATCCACAAAGGTTACTTTCCCGAGCTGTGATAGGTACTGTACGTTATGCTTCCATCTTTCCTTACCAGAATGGGAGGTAGCTCTGCTTTTGCATTAAAATTAGTGTGGAAGCCAATGATGTAGCTGTAAATTGTGACATGCAGACACCCTCCATGAATACCCATAGCTCCAAGGAACCTTTTTAAAAGACAGGCATCTCTCCCTTTGTGTGTATCTCACAAGCGTGCACGCACACCAGTGGTGCATGGTGCAATATGTTGTGCCCAGTTAAGTGATACTTTTTTATTATGTGTAAATTCTCAGAGAGCTTCTGATAAAAGAAAATGACCCTATACACCTGACAAAAGAGCTCACTCTGATAATCCAAACCACAGGTAATCCTATTATTTTGAAAGCTGCTTAATCATCAGCTCCATTAATCAGTTAAATATACAGTAGTTCCATTTCCATTTCCGCTATCATCTGGAAAATGACAAATATAAATAAGTAATAATTAACTTCTCAAGCAGACTATTTCAAGCACCCAGTTTGACAATTACAGTGAAAGTGCAGAACAGAAATTGCAAGATAATCTTTGCTTCCTTCAATAACCAGAGCTTTCCTTGGGCATTGCAAGATTATCAATGGACAGAATGCAAGGTTATCTAGGCATAGAGTGATAGCAATAATATAACTATTATTAGTGTCATTGTGAATACGATTCTCTTCTTCACACATGCCATATCTTGAGAAATAGATTGCATTTCTCAAACCTTACACTGAAATAACATTTGCTGGTCTTAAAATTGCCACAATAGTTTTTTTTTTTCATTTTGTTGTGCTGTTGCTGAAACGAACTAATATTTTTAAATTCCCACCAGGCAAAATACCTTCGAACAAGCAGTACAACCAAAACTGTGAATATCTTGGATTTACTCAAGCATGTAGTGTCATTTTGTTCTTGATGGTTGCTCCTTTTTTATGCCTTTTTAGAAAAAAAATGTTAAAATAATCAGCATTTCCTCAGAATCTTACTGCAATGCTGGATCTGCACCACTGAAAATATAAAGTTGTGACTTGTTTCCAATCAAGGCTGAACTGATATCAGTAATTTAACATTAAGGCAACATTCACTGCTTATCGGGAAGTTGAGTCATGACAATTGGACTTCTTTTTTTGAGAAATTGAAATGTTTCATTGCTCATCCAAACAGCTTTGTCAGTTCATTTCTTATATTACCATTCATTAAAGCGATATAAATTGCTGAACTTAGAACAAAGAAACATGTGTTTTCTCCAGTTCCTACTGCATTAATACCAGCTTATGCAGTATATCTCAACATGTAAACTGCCAAAGAAATCAACTTTGCTTCTGCTTACCTATCAAGCAGAAGTGCAATCAGAGAGCACAGTAGAAGACAGAGTGGTTTTCAAAGGTTGAAAATAGAAAATGTTGGGGGGTGGTGGTGGTGGATATAATTCTGAGACTCTAATTAAACTAACATATACAATGTATTGATGGTGTTTTATATAATGGATAGAGGATCTGACTTCTGTCTCGGGACATGTTCTGAGAACCCCATGGCTCATGACCTGAACTCAATCCTGATGGTGCCAGATAGCTGGCTCAAGGTCCACTCAGCCTTCCATCCTTCTGAGGTTGGTAAATTGAGTACCCAGCTTATGGATGAGGGACACAGAACAGTTAAAGAAGTGATGCCTGCTAATTGTGCAAATAAAAGTTTATTATGTTTTTGATACAATAATCGACTCCAGTAATCATTCTCCATCGGAACCGTTGGTGGCTGTAACCGAACTCACACAAGATCCTTTGAGTTGCATTCCCGCAGTCAGCAAAAGATTTGATTTGATGGCTTATGGGACCCTTCCAACTCCATTACTCCATGGAAAAGCTAAAGTAAAAGTTATTTCTCCAGTAATGGGGTGGTGAGGCAGGGGAATGACCTGAATGCGTTACTGCTTCCTGATGTGGGGGTTGGTCAAGTAAACTTAAAAAGACCAGTCCCACTGTTCCATGGGATGGCCTCTCTGGTTTGCTACATGCTTCCCCAACTGAGCTGGCTAGGACAAGTCTGGTGATGCAAAGCAGGGCCCTGGGACAAGGGACTTGCTAAGTCTGGGTGAGCGACAGGCCTATATGGTCCACCCGCTCCTGTTCTCAGGTTTTATGCCATACTTTAGGCAGGTTAGGGGATGAAATAGTTAATAAAGTTGTGGCCATTATCTGAAACTCATTTCTTTTGCCACAAGTTTTTATTTTACTTGTGGAGGTGACAATATTTGCCAGTCTTAGTAAATGTGTACTGGCTTCCAATTTGCTTCATGGTATTATAGAAGGTCCCAGTCTTTTCCTACACAATTGTAAGCATCTTAGCACTAGGGAGTACTATATCAGGACTATCTTTTATGCATGGATTTGCCTGTAAACAATGGTCAGCTTCTCAATGTTTGCTATAATCAGGATCCAGTTGTTTGCTTCCACTTGATTCTGTCAAGTGGTAGTAGTATTCCACTACTCATTCTTAGAGCCTCACACACACTCTAAAATATGCTCCAGGTGGCTAAGAAACCTTCTGGAGCAGGTTTTTGATGCCATTGAGGTCTGTAGCAAGAGGAGAATGAGAAGGCATTCCTTCTTCTGCTAGTGCCGATTACCAGAGTACACTGTTGAATCTCAGCCTGTGATTTCATTGCCTTAAAATGTATGATTGATAGGGATGAAGGAGGCCCCTCTCTCCCATCTCCCACCCCATGCTTCTACTTGCTTGAGGGGAAAGATGATTGTCCACTTACCTGGTGTTCTTTCTGTAGGCTTTTCAAATATTATATAATTACAGTTCAGCTTATTTGTTTTATTTTGGCATGTGTGCTTTAAAATTTTTATTGTTTTTTTCTTCTTCTCCTCTTAGATCACTATAGAAGAATGAATAACTAATTTTATTTTATTTTATTTTTAAAAGTCTGGTACGTGTTCAGTTGAGACAATAATTTATGGTTTGCATCTGTTCTGACAACCAAGGGCGCTTTTACACGACCTCTAAAATCCGCTGGCAACTTAAATTCGGACCAGAGATCGTGGGGTTTTGTTCCCTTCCTGTGTTCCCACCCTTCCACACGCCATTGCTCCTGGCTGCGGTGAGGGGAGGGAGAAAAAAAGGGAGAAAATAATGCAGGCAGCCCCGGAAGCATTCCAGTCTCTTAAAGGGGTGGGGGGGCAAAAACAAACAAACAAACAAACAGAAGGCAAGGAGAGCCCGGCACTCACTGCTTTACAATCCGCATCAGAATTTTTTTACCTCCGGAGACCAGGTACTTTTAAAATGCACTGGGTGTGCTTAGGTGGGCGTGATCGTACTTAATTTCTTTTTAAAGTGCGCAGCTGGTGGGAAAACCATTTTAAGCTCCGCATCTGGAAGCCCTATGCCTCGGATTTTAGGGGTCATGTAAAAGCGCCCCAAGTTTTGCTTAATCAGGCTCATTTAAAATGGTTATGGGCATCTAATGATTATACAAATGATTGTAAGAGTTCCTTCAATGTTCCTTCATCCCTGCCCCAAAGTATAATGATAATGCTGTGGACTTATTTCTGAAAAACTCAGGTGACTATTAATCCTAAATATCTGCCCATCTGAAGATATTTGGCTGCCTTAGGAGAAAGATGGGATGATGTCTCCAAAATTAGATTTGGTAACTGCTCTGCAATATCTGAAAGGCTTTTCACCCTGAAGAATAAAGCCTAAAATGGGTTAGGGTTAGGGTTAGGGAGCTGAATGCACTAGTAAACCTTACAGAAGCTCACAGATTGTACAATGATTTTGGGGGGTTGCCTATAAAGGTACAGTATCACCTACCTTGCACTTGTATTTTGCATTGACTATGCAACTTCCTTTTATTGCAACAGGAAATGGCGTGAAGAACAGAGGAAAACAGTAGGTGGCCAATCTGCTCAGAGATCTTTTCCCAGAATCAGAATCTTGCGAGAGTGCACTTCAAAGGAAAAACTGTTGTCAGGCGGTCAGTTGCAGGATATGCAGCAGGATAACAGTTACAGATGTAGATATATTTTAGCAATCCCACACTAGACCATTAGATCGCTGACTTCTTTTTCCTAAGTAGAGTAACAGTAGAAATCATTAGCCATAAATCAGGTCTTCCTGCACGGGCCTGAAGAGCGCCAGGTCGTTCATATGCGGTGTGTGTATTTCTCCATGGGCATCTAGCAGCTAGGAAGTGAAGTAGGCCACCAATTTATTTCATCTCGGGTGCACTGAAAAACCATCAGCTGGTAATAATTATTGATCCTTATGGACCATTATTTGTACCAGTCCCCTTGGTATACTCATCACCTAAAGGCTACACTGGTGTTTTCTGCACATACCAGTCTCAGTCCAAATACTGTTCTGATCATCTGAGGTCTGAATGCCTTACTCACATACCTTGTTTCCATCAGAAACAAAAGCACAGTCTCCAGGGAACAGCCATCAAAACGAATTCAGACCCTCTGGCTTTTCATTACCCTCTTCAGTTTTGGCTTAAAATTACAACACTTTTTTTATTTTGAAAAAAAAATGTGATAGAAAATGTTAGGCTCAATCAAATCCTTTCACTCCTAGAAATGTGACTAGAATGCAGCATATCTACTTTTTTAAAAAAATCTTATTGAACAGAACTTGCAGGCTGCTCTCTTAAAAAAAAGAAGACATTTTTAACAGAAAAATGAAATTGCTCCTGGGTCACCATTCATAACACAAAGTGGATCTAAACTCGCGTCTTTCAAGTAGGAAAGATGGCACAATGGTTTGAAAATAGCATCTTGAATATTTTATTCAATTTTTATATGCCAATTGAAATTGAAAATTGACTCCGACTGTACAGCTTCCTCTGATATTTTTTTTAAAACTGGCAATCCTTCATTTTATATTTTTGAGACTTTTCAGGCAGATCATTACACTCTGGAAAAAACGTGTAGAGGACAAAATTAATGCTTTCTACAGGCTTTGCTTCATTTTCAGAGTTATAAGATCAAATATGCTGAGGCAAATTTAACACTGGGATGACTCTAAGGGGATACGGATTTATATTAAGAAGTGTAGCTTGTGCTAAGACTTTACAATTTCTTTCTGTACAAGAATTTTGTTTATTCAGACCTCTCTCTCATCTGACTCATTCTGTACACAGGAAGCACATTTTGTCTGTAACCAGCAGTCAAATCTGGCACAAGCTGCTTCCAATGACATTGCAAGGTAACTCTCAGCTTCATTCACTGCCCTACATCTAGGGCAAATCGGCTACCATTCTCCACAAGACAAGCTTGTTAATCTGCTTTACCTTCAACTATTGATAGAAAAATAAATCCCCAGTCATGAGATGCTGTGACTAAGTGGAGGGCAGATGATTACACTCCAAAACATAATGTATGAAATCAGTTTACATCGTAAGTCAAAAACAGAGTAGGCCCACAGAATCAGTGAGATGTATGGAGGAGGAGTTGGCTCACCAAATCCCCACTAATTCAATGGGCCTCCTAAAGTTGAGTCTTACTATGCTAAGCCACAGCAACTATGATTAGGGAGGCGCATACATTCACTAGGAAATACTAAGGACTAAAGATAAGACAGAGATGTAGTCCTTTCTGATACAACCTTTCTGATACAACTTTCTGAAGTGGTGACAGCTGTCAGCCTTGACAGCTTTAATAAAGGATTAGACAAGTTCATGGAGGAAGGAGGTATCAATAGTTATCATTATGGATGCCTAAGGACAACCTCCAGGTTGGAGAGAGAGGCAGCATATATCTCAATGCCATTTGCAGGAAATCTTAAGCAGGTGAAAATATCTGCTTGGGAATACCAAAAATGTTGAGCTGCTGTTTGAGACAGAATGCTGGACTGGATGGGCTGTGACCTGTTCCAGCAAGGCTGTTCTTATGTTCTTAACCAACATGCTGTATCAAAGTGAGAGCTGAAAACTCAGAGCCACCCTTCCTTGAAATAAACATCTGAATGCTGCAGGAGATGACATATATTCCAGTATCCTCTGTTACAAACACATTTCAGAGATGAAGCAGAGCATTAGTGGGATCAATCATTGAATCAGCCTACCTGCACTATTGCACAGTACCCAACATCAAGTCTGTGCAGAGGTGCATGGAACATTATAATTGTTAATAATTCACTCTGCTTCAAATCTCGGCCAATTAAGGAAAAGGTGACTGCAATGGCAAAAATAATGCTTTGTATTGTCAGGGTCTCTGCAGCTTCCCAGTTAGATTCACTAGTTTGTTTGGTATATATGTCTTTCTGAAACATGAAATTCAGCCCAACCTGTGAGGGAAACAGTCAAATGAAAGTTCATTTGCTTGCAGATGGACAGGTTAGTACAAATTGTAGTCTAATCTTGTCTGTCTCTTTTAAAGGAACTCTTAGGATAGGATCTGCTGCCACAATGAACAAGGGGGATGATGAAACAAGCTCTTGCCAATGAAAGGATGTGTTCCAATATATTAAGTATATAATATTTGCAATTTGTATTGGAAACTCTCTTTTTGGATATAGATCATTTTGCAACCACTCATGCTGCCTCTAGTAGTTTAAACAGAGTTGAACCTTTCTAGGCTGGGATGACTGTCAATCAGCATTAACCATCAGTTCCTCTCCTGCCTCTGATTTGAAGTGAGTCCAGCTTATCTGCTATGGCTCCCTGACCTCCCTTTCCTTTGCCAGAATCTGTTGAGGCATATGGCAGCAAGCCGTCATGTTTGTTCTTGGTTTGCTGCTTAATCTCTTCAATTGTAAGAAAAGAAAATGGCTTTTATTCTTTCTATTTCAAATATCTCAATTATTGAGACTGTTAGTGCCACTTACTGAGGGAAAAGGGTAGACTAATATGGGGAACGTGAAGCAATTCTGCACTCTGAATACCTGGACTTTTGCTGCACAGTACATAGAGGAATTAAACCAAAATTCAAAACAAAAGAGAATACCGAATTCTTTCCTCACGTGAGAATTTAGTTTTTTTAAAAAAATCTTATTCATGTTATGCATAATAACTTAATAACTTAATTCTGCTTAGTCGTCTATGTTTATTTGTCAATGAAATTTGTTGGTGCTTCTGATACAACCTGTGGATTTCTGTGTTTTATTTTTCTTCTTCTTTTGTTTCTTTTTTAAAAATGTTTCCTTCAAGAAGAACAGGAGTTCAAGTGAAAAGATGCTGTAGGCAACTAGGACAAATCCAGAATTGTGTACTTCTTTGTGAAGTCTTCACTCGGTTTTCCCCCTCTTAGTAAATCCAGCTGAGAGAAAAGTAGGCAGGGAGGATGGGTGATTTTATGGGGAAGATATAACTGGGGGAGCTTCCACATTGCATGCGCTTCTGCTTTATAGCTGCCCAGCATAACCCAGGTTCTGACACAGAGGTCATGGTGCCTTCACATCATGTTACAGCCTTCTATTTTTCAACTGCCACAAGGACAGACAGTTTGACTCTGACAGCCATCTAAGAAAGGAATGCTGAAGATCAGAACTTATTTCAAATCCACCTCAGGTACAGAGACCAGGTTTTTTTTTTTTAAAAAAAATCCCATTTACAATGATAAGATCAGAAAACTCAAGATTCACTTTAAAGTACACCAAGCTCTACCTCCTGATTAACATCAAAGAGCTTAAGCACCTAAAATAATGTGTAAAAGATACAATTATATATCTTATGGCATTGACTTTCTCATTAGCAGTGGGATGAGAAAAAACTACTCTGTTAAGAAAAGATGTTAAATAAGTTGACATTTTAAAATCATTTTATTCCTTGCTGTTTATTTAACAGCCCAGAAACTAGTTAGTTGAGGCTAAGAACATTTATAGGCCACTAAACAACTCTGGCATAATGTTGTGCCCGGAGGCATCCCCTTTTAACTGAGGAAAGCACACTTCGCTTAGAACTTGGGAGTTTTTATCAACTTCAGTTGCGATAACCTCTGCAAAATCTAATAGTGAACCCTGAGACATAAGCTGTACTTTTTAAAAAGCCCACATTTATTTACCTAAACACACACACACAGAGAGAGAGAGGGGGGGGGATTTTGTCAAGGTTCTACTTCTACCCAATTTTACAACCAAGAGAGCATGGAAGCTGCCTCAGGTAAAACAGTGCATCATGCTCTTCACTCAAATTGTCTAGGATGTTATAGATTTTAACATTCACCCTGGTAAAAATTGATGGGCTTTATATAATCAAAAAAGTTAAAAACATTTTCTAATTTCATCATTTTTGCCCAAAAAAAAGTTGAAAAACACTGGTCTAGGATGAAACAAAACAATGAAACAAAAAAACAAAATGCTGTTTCATCATTTCATTGTGCAATGAAACAAAACAATGAAGCAGCATTTCGTTACAGATGAAATGAAATGTTCATCCCCCCATTAAAATGAACCATTTTGTTCTATCTGTAAAATGATCACTTACCTGTGGGTGTCCTGCTGCTACCACTGCCTCTGAGACCACCCAGCCAGGCCAGAGAGTCTGAGTGGCTCATTGGCCATTCTAAGCCTGCCACCGGAGCAGCCACCACCATAGCAGGAGAGGGTGAGTGGTCAGCAGGCTGAACTAGCCCCCCCGATGGAATTACTGTGGCCTTGGCCAGAGTCACTGCAGCCACTGCTAGAGACCTGCTCGCCAGCTGCACAGGCCAGCCTACACCCACCACCGCCAGAGCTGTTTCTGGAGCCTTTGGAGCCGCTACTGGAGCTGTCGAACAGAGCTGCTGCAAGGTTATGAAACATTTTGTTTTTGCTTCGTTTCATATGAATTTTTGTTGTAAAAATTTGCATGAGACAAAATGAAACAAAATGCGGGGGGCAGGGGCTCAAAACAGAACAAAACAACACAGCTTTTCTGTTTCATGCCCATCCCTATTTACCATCACAAAATCTTTGTCTTTTCTCTGACTGCAAGTTAACTGAAGCCAGAAACTGAAAACTTAGATGAGCAAGCTGTTCTGTCTTGTGTGGCTGCAATCTATTTGACCTATCATTGTCCATGACTTAAGTTAGCAGTGATGATTAAGTAGCCCTGTTGATTTTAGTGGGTTGAATCTAAACATGATTAAGTTTGAATCCAGCTTCTCATGTGGGAAAATCAAAGGGAGCTGTTTGTTTTTTCAGACCCAAGTGAAGTTTGCTTAGATTGTTTCCCCTTCAAAAAAAAAAAACTGAATACTGTCAATATGCAAGCAACCCAACATTTGTGTTTGAGTGGGAACAAGATATCACTTCTCTTAATTAACACACAACAGATTATGCCTCGCAAACAGAGAGACCAAAATAGCAAAAATACAGAAAAGGGATAAACAATAAATCCCTGCTGTTACCAAAACTTAATTACATCCACCTACATAAATAGCTCCCACAATGAATTTTTCAAAATATCTATGCTATAATGAACTGGCATTTCAGAAAGGCTTTGTCTTACAAGAGCACTCATATGTCTAAATTGAATTAATATGTGGTCACTTCCATCATCTTCCCACTCCATATATCTACTTGTTTTCTTTGCTAGAAAAAAATGGCTGTTCCAAGGATGGAGACATGAGTTTGTTAATATATTAAGCGTATCATTCCTGTGATGCAGGTAAATAGGTAGCATAGCCCCATGATAAAATGTGGGTTACATGAATCCAAAGAGATGGAAACATGGCTTTTGAAGGATACTCCACCATCTTCCTTCCAGCATGGCCATTAGGAGACAGGTTTTTGTTAGTGTCTTCTATCATCAGTCTTTCCTGCTGTCACAGCCCAACTGGGTTCCAAGATACAGAGCAGTCTGTAAGTCTGTTGACCTTCTCATGATTGCTATTGTTTCTATTGCAACTTAAATGAAATAAAAAGTGGTCAGAGTGTGGTGCCATCAAAACCTTGGTCTGAATCATAGTGGGTAAACTATGGCTGGTTCATGCATCACTGGAGAGCTTGCCATACAGCCCTACCTCATTCTGGTGCCCATGTCTGCAAAGTTATTTCTGGCATGCATGGAACTTTTAAGGGCTAGCATTCAGACCTCCCTGACTTCTTTGGGGTGTGACCTAGGAATAAGCCATCCAACCCAAGCCTAACAGACAGGAAGTCATCTCCAGAAACACTAGCTTCCACTTGAGTCCTTTGAGAAAGAATCCAAGGTCTGTAATGTCCAGATCAAATGAACTTATTTTATTGTCAGGTAGCCCCTTCTTGTCAGTTCAGTTTTGTGAGTCATGGTAGTTTCCCTTGTTGGGAGGCTTTTCTCTCATTTGGGGATCAGTCGTTTTCTCTAAGGGAAAATATTTGTATCAATAAATATTTGGATGTGTTCCATTTCCTATGCAGGGAGTCTTGGGTGAATGCCAGAATCAGAGGATATGGCAAGAAAGAGCTTAAGAGAAATTAGGTGATTATAAAATGGGCAAATTGTCTGCCAAGACCCATTATTTATGTTGGGCATCTTTCCACAAGATCAATCCAGATGAAGACCAGACCAGCGCTACTGAAATACCTTAACATAATACACAGAACTTTGACAGACTTCTCAGCGTGGATTCACTATAATGAGGCACAGTGCTTTGGGACAATACATATGGTTCCAATAGTAATAGTATTTTTCCTATGGGATCTATTATTTGATTGCTTCCTTGTAAGAATCAGGATGCTGCAAGTACAGCAAGAAACAGGCACACAATGGATTATAATAATAGTATGCTTTGTTCCTGTCAGCCTTCTAAATTCTGGCACACTGAATGTAGTGGGACCCACACTTTTTAATGAATAAGTAGTCTAAATTTTCCTGTAACCAAGTAGAACCCAAAAGAGGGGAGTTTGATTCTAGAATTCTGCTGGGAGGCACCATTTGCAGTCAAATTGGGGGCAAACTGAACAAGATGTGGGAAACAACTAGTATTGGTCAACTATTTGAGTGTGTGGATTCTGTAGATTGTGTGTGTGTGTGTGTGTGTGTGTGTGTGTGTGTGTGTGTGTGTGTGTGTAACTGGAGTGTTTGTATGGATATTGTGAGCAATGTGAATGTGTCTATGTTTGAGAATACACCAAAAAGAAACAGGCATCACACAGTTTACACAAATCCAACCATGTTTATGGCTGTCCCTTTGGTCATAGGAGCATCAGGTTAATTTTTGGAGACAGTAAAGATTGTAGGTCATCTAGAAAATCCTTGGTTCATAGTTGTTTGTGGCCCCAAACTGTCCACAATCCACTTTCCTTGGCTTCAATCTGCAATTCAGGGGAAACAACCCTGCCCTACCTGCTACATTTTTTTGCTTGTGAATTGCTACAGTCACTTAAAGAAAGTGATGTATTTCCATTTTCATGTTTGCAGTGTTTTCCATGTAAATAACATCATTATCATACTCCTCTTGAATGTCCCTTGTTTGTCAGTCGAAGCTCATAAAATATTTACAGCAAAATAAAACGACTGACAAAAAGGTGGCTTGTGTATTGTTAGTACTTTGAGTGTCAGAAGGAGCCTGTTGGAAAACATGTACAGTGAGGAAAGAATATGTTGGAGGAAAAATGTTACCAAAAAAGAAATGTGGATACAACAACAAGAAGAATTCTTATACAAAATAGTGTGACAGATACATACAATTTTTAAACTAGTAGCATTAGTAGCATCCCAAATAACTGCAATCTATTCCAACTCATATTTGACCAAACTCCAGGTGGCAGGAGGGCCTGGTTGCTCTGGTCATGGGGTCAGGAAGAGTTGGACACAACTGAATGGCTGAACAACAACAACAACAACAACAACAACAACAACAACAATTCAACTCAAAGCAACTTTTCTTGGGAAAGCAGATACCTGCAATTACAACAGAGATTCCCAAGCATGAGGCCTCACATTCTTGGACTACAAATTCCAGATGTCTTTTTCATTGGTTGTGCCAGTTGGAGCTTCTGGGAGTTGGAGGACAATAACACCTGAAGCCACAAGCTTGGGAACTATTGCCTTGCCCAAAATAGTTGAGACTACTAAGCTATGGACACCTGCCTGAGAACGGAAATGATATTTTAAACTAGGAGGTGTTGACAACCACAAAAAAATGTCTGGAGGCATCCCTGCATCCACGAGAACCAGGAACAATAAAGCAAGAGCCAGCTGAAGCCAAGGGAAAAACAGCATCCACATTGAAAAAAATATAGTACCCAGAAGCAAACTAAAATAATTTATAAAATAAAATAAAATAAAATATTGGGGCATCTAAAATTAATTGCCTGTGAATCCTTCTTGCTAAAAATGTGGTTCACTAATTTCTTCTTTTCCAAATGATTTTAAATTATGCTTAGGCAAATAAATTACTTGTCCACAACCATGCTTCACATTATTTTATCTTTCCTGGTGCGTGATTTTTCTCCCTAGTCTGAAGCTCAGATGCAAACACCTATGAATTTTTTTTCCTCTGAGTAACAAATCCTGTTACTGAACCTGAGGCTATAATGATGTTCAAATCTTTGGGCAGGGTTACAGTTGCTTTGTTTTCTTTTTGCAGTGCCTACAGTCAATTAGGAGTTAGAGCTGAAACAAAGTTGCTTCCAAAAGTCTCCTTTGCAGATTTTGCATTTTGACATTCTTTGGTTGCCTTTTTACAACTGCTCAAGGACAATATTCTTTGAATAATGGAGATTCTAGGAGTAGCTGACTAGCTGTAATTGATATCCACTTGTCAAAAATGCAATAACATTAGGATAATAAAATCATACAATTGTAAATGTCAGATGGACACCAAAGTTTATGCATTTCAAACCCCTGCTGATAGAAATTCACAGGAAAAAAATCCTAAAGAAATTAGTATTAGCTCTGATCATTAGAGTAGAATTAGTATAGACAGTATTGACTGCCAATGTGCAATAGAGTATCACAGTGGTTTCCAGAATGTGCATGTACAAGGAATATTTTTGACAGCTTCATTTCTGCATCAATGACATTTACATTTCATCTTTAAATCGTGTTGTATCTTGACAGTTTGTGTATGGTCCTCTCTTCAAGCTCTGACCAGAATCAGATTTGCCTAACGTTATAAAGATTATTGCATCATGTGCCTTCAGATTGTGCCATATATGCACAGAGACTTAGAAACTCAGAATCTGAAACCTGGATCAGATCTTCAGATGTTATCCAGTCCTACCCTTTCCTCGACCTATGAATCCTGCACTGTCAGCGTCTATGACTGATACAGTCTGACTGAAATACTTCCAGTGAAGCACTCACACCTTCCTGGAGCTGTCCACAGCACCACCTCTTCAAACAGCCCATGGGAATTTTTCCAAAGAAGCTGTACATCTGTCATGGAATTCCCCCTTGTTGCAAATAATTGGAGTGTATGTTTTCAGGAACAGAATTAGTTCTCAAAGGACACTGCTGGGCCTTAACATAGGAGTCAGTGTTCTGTTGTAGAGGAAGTTTTGCAGAAGGTGCCAAGCTGCTTTGAAACTCAAAAGCAGATTTGATGCTTTTTTTACCAACATGGATCTGGACATCCACTGAAAACATGGAAGAAAATTTGAAACCCTTAGGTTTTTGGAGTTGCTTCCATAAAATCAATAGAAATAATTATATATTACTGAAATAATATACAATTTAAAGAGTCTGGTATAAGAACAGTTCATTCCTTCTTCCATTCTTTCTCCTAGGCAGTCTTTTCTAACTGAGTTCTATGAGGCAATAAGGGGATCAGTTCCAGCTTAGTGAAAGAGAAGAAGGAGAAGGAGAAGTTGAAGTTGAAGTTGAAGTTGAAGGAGAAGGAGAAGGAGAAGATGATGTTGGAACTTAACTTTTCTAGCTCCTACATGCCTTCTTGGATGGGCAGACTTAGTTTCTTTTAAATGATGAAGAAAGTGTAGCAAGGAGTTTCTGGATGATAAGAATCTCATGAGCAGCAAATGGCATCTATGGGACAAGGTGCTTCCCTTGCAAGGACTCCAGAAGACCCAACCTTGGCTCAACTACATTTCTCAGCTGGCCAAATGTCTGCAGTTGGGTACTGAGTGGGGCTATATCTGTATCTATCCAGGTATAGATGAAGACATACAGTAGATATATGTAGATGCATATCATCTCTCAGTTGGAAACAAATAGCCACTGGAGGCAATGTCGTTGTGGTTTTAGCAGGTGAATACTGTGTATCCTGTTTCTTACTGTGGACTCCTTGGATGTGAATGGCTTTTGGGACCAGGTTGACTGTGCTTTCAATTTTTTTCCATTAGAGTGTGAAAAATCTCCGACTGGCTAGATTTAGACTGTTTTTTTACTCTGGCTCGAGATCTACTACATCTGGTTCATCTTGTCTTGGTTTACTGAGCCAAGGACAAGCCCCACCTGAAAAAAGGATAGTGTGTCTGATCTTGTCATCTCTTTCACTGGAAAATTTTAGCTGAATGTGTGCTGAAGTAAATTGCAACTAGTCAGTGGTGAAGATCCACACTCTGAATTGCCCCATTCACTGTCTGTTAATCTTACGACAAGAGTGGACACCTGTAGGCTGAAAGAGAATGGAGAGTCTTGCCTCCCCAAAGGAAGTGTCCTCTCCTTGCTCCAGTCATGAGCTGCCTGCAAGTGAAAGAGTTAAAATATAGTGTTTTGTGCATGAAATCAAAGAGAAGAAAGAACAAAGAGCAAACTGTTGTTGCATCTTAAAGACTAGTACATATTTTTTCCAGTGTGCTGTGTCATGGATGAAATCTGTTTCCTCAAACACCGCAATGACTTATATCAGTGATGGCGAACCTTTTAGAGACCGAGTGCCCAAACTGCAATTCAAAACCCACTAATTTTTTTTTTTTTGCAAAGTGCCAATACAGTAATTTAACCTGTATACAGGTGGCCATGAAGGGGCGATTTTGGGTGCCCACAGAAAGGGCTCCGAGTGCCACCTTTGGCACCCGTGCCATAAGTTCACCATCACTGACTTATATAATGAAATAGTTATTTATATTAATAGAAAAAATAATGTGAAATCCAGGCAATAATAATTATGTTATTGAAAATGTTATAAAATACTTTTTGGGAGAAAAGAAGAAAAAAACTGAAGAAAGAGAAGAAAACTGAGGGGAATAATACTAGTAATTAAATCCTATCCTGACAGGAACATAATTTGACCTCAGGACAAGTCAGAGAGACTATGCAAGAATCAGTTGGACAGACAACCTTTTCATCACTGACCCCCAGCCAGGATCAGTAGGAAGCTACCAAGGAGAGAATATTTCTGTGTAAAGAACCTGGAATCTTGACATGTCTTAACAGAAGTTTGTTTATCAACATTGGACAGGAGGCTGGTGCTGCAACTGTATTTTATTGCCAACATGTGTCACAAATCTAGCATGAGAAAACCACAGGAGGGCGGCACAGAAAGCCCTGGACTGTCATGGGCTGACAAGGAAGGCAGCTGGATGCTCCATGAAAACTGAGTAAACAAAAACTGGATCCTAGAAAGAAAATGGTGGAAATAGCCATAGTTATGTGTTATCTGCCTACTGCAGGCTGCTAAAAGGTCTGTGGCAAATTCATAGGAGGAAAATGGGGCATTGTAACCTATTAGCTGGTACTTTTAGCTGCAACAGAAAAGGAAAGCTGATACACAGAGAGCCTTAAACAATCCATACTGCATTGCTTGAAAGAATTGACAGCTGGAATAGCTATGGTGAATTCCATCAGCTACAGCTGCATGGCAAAGGAATAAATCAGCTAAGCAAAATCGAGACAGACACTCAGAATGTGTGTAGTACTGTAAATACAAGCAAAGAAATAATAACATTTCAGTTACATTGGCCAATTTTATCTTGTCTGAGGTATGTGAGAAGCTCCTGATTTCATGTTGTCTACTTCTGCTAACCTTGTAGCTTCCTTTGACACACTTCCCGATACACTTATGGTTTTGTTGTCATTTCAGCACTGATGCTCATTTACTCATTCTCCAGTAACAACCCTCAATTGCACTGAATTGTACCTAGTGGCCTTGTGTGCCTATCCCCTTTCCTAGATGCATATTTTGTGGCTGCTACTACAACAATTATAGGCTTAAATATGACATTTTGCTCATAAAAATAAAACAAAACAAGAAACAACAACAAACTTATAAATGCCTTAACTACTGCACTGTATTCATTTCCTGTAGTGTGTGCACGTATGTAAGTGGACAGATTACATCTCAAGTCACATGTTACTAAAACATCTTGAGGTGGTCCAGAAGATGAGTCATGGCAACTGGACTTCTTTTCTCATGAGATCAAAATGTTTCACTAAACATTTAGCAAAATGTTTTGATCTCACAAGAAAAGCAGTCCAGTTGCCATGACTCAGCCTCTGTATAACCTCACCTGGATGACTATGAATATTCACAGACCTTTTAAGATGACTTATCTGAAAAAAGAACCAATTAAAGATATAAAAATATAACTATATTTAGCCCCAACTAAAATAAGCAAGATTACCAAACTAACAGGTCAAGGAACTTCAAGTGAGCAGTTTGATTAATTCACCCCCACAAACACACACACATACCTGACAGAGAATTGCAAAGTCACCACAAAGTCAGGGTTCATAGTAGACATGGGCACGACTTGGCGAAATTGTTGTTTCCGTTTTCGGTTATCGTTTCCGTTACGTAACAGAAACGGTAACGATAATTAAAAACTCGAACTCGAACCGAAAAAAGAAAAATTTTTCATTTGCATTTGTGGCACTGCGACGATCGTGCAATGCGAAGCACAGAAAAAGTTTTTAAAAGTTTTTTTAAAAACCCGAATCCCGGCCAAAAAAGCAGGCGAAAATATGCCTGACTGAGACTTTGCCACCTACCAGAGAGGTGGTTTCTGGGGGGGGCCCCGGCCTTTCCCCCCCTCTTCTCCTGTCCTAGGCTGCTTGCACCAGGCTGGGGGGGGTCCTCATCCTGTCCTGGGCTGCTTGCACAGGCTGGGGGGGGTCATCCTCGTCATCTCACCATGCCATGCAGTGGGGGGGGATCCAAAATGGCGACCACAATTTTTCTTCTGAAATCGTGGTCAAAAAACACACCAAATCACCACAGAAACATGTGAAATTTATTTATTTTAAATGCCTGAATTTTAATAGTAGCAGCAGTGGGTTTTTTTATAGCAATAAAACGTTGTATTTATTTTATTTTATTTTATTTTATTTTTTATTTTTTTAGACCTGCCCATTTGGGCTGGGCATGGGATGGGACCATGCAAATTGTTTGAACCATTCCACCAATGGCATTGCCAGGTTTTTGACTGACACTTCTGGATGTCTCGGAGGGCATAAAAAGCGAGGGACCTTCCAGAAATTGCAGTCAGGTGTATGGATGTGGTTGAGGGAGGAGGGCTGGCTGCTGGTGCTGGTGTGATCCGATCGAGATTGAGGAGGGAGGCTGGAGGCTTTAGGATTTAAGTTAGGCAGGCAGGGAGGGAATTGAATTTAGAAAATAATTTCTTTGATTCCCTGCAGCTTTGTCTGCTGAAGGGAATAGCAGTTTATTCTTTATTTCTTCTCTGGCAGTTTGTGAGGATTTTTTTCTGATATTGGATAAAGGGGGAGGTTTGACTGGGAGTGGGAGGTGTGGATTTATTTTAAAAATATATTATATACTACCATTTATTTTCTATTTTCCCAACTTCAATTTGCTTGCACACACACACATTTGGGGTGCAAGCCAAGAACAGAACCTCTATCCTAAGTGATATCCTAACTGCCCACTCACCCGTCTGCCCGCGCCGCCACCCACCTGCAGCCCGCGCCACCGCCTGCCCACTCGCCCGCCTGCTCGCCCACCCCCCACCCCGCCCGCTGCCTAGGGCGCAAAAACACCTAGCGCCGGCCCTGATTGCGGGACACCCCATGCTCTGGAAAGTCAAATCACGCTAAATCACGGTGGAAATGACAAACGACAAACGACAAACGGAAACAACAAATTTTTGAAAAATTTTGCGACAAACGGAAACGACCCGAAACGGACCCGCTCCGACAAACGAAAACTCGAAACGTCATTTTTTCTGGTCGTGCCCATGTCTAGTTCATAGTATGTATGCTACTCTTGTCAATCAAGTTATTTTATTGTCCTGGCAGAATTTCATCCGTACCTTTTCCCCTATCAAGAAGTATAGTACAAGGATGAACTAGTTACTAACATTTGCTGAGATTTTATGACACCAAAACTCTGTTGAAAGAAACAGTGGTCTTATTCTGGCTAACAATGGTGCTGGGTCTGCTAAGGTCTTCTGGGTAACAGGAAGGGCTTTGTGTGGATGCAGCAACAGAGCTTCAGAGATGTCAAGGCATAATTTCAGAAGATGTCTGTTACGGCCATCAGTTTTGATTTGGATAACATTCTGGATTGCAGCTCACAATGCTGAGAAAAGGAAATCATCATGAGTTGAGGGAGTTGAAAAATGCGTGTATGTTCTGACAAAAGTGCCAAATGAAAGATGGCATTGACATCTGTCTAAGGAGAAAGTGAGACTTAACCAGTCTAATAATCACTCTTTTGGTATCCTTTATTTTTAATGTTCCCATGCAAAGAATCTTTTAAAAATGACTAGGTGTGGTAGAGGACAACGCTGCCCAATTGGCCTCCATTTGCTAGCAGCTCAAATGCACATTTCATTTAGAAAAAGAATTAACTAGGAACAATGGGCAAATTTAACTTGGTAACACTGAAGGGGGGGGGAAGTTAGATCTTCTCTTGGCAGTTTACTGTGACAGTCTTCAAGAATTTATATTAGTAGATTGTCCATAGCCTGGCAAAGGAGACAGCTTTAGCTGTTTTTGTTATTCACTGGATTGATAGCGTGTATTCTTTTCTTGTTTTGAGGGTCATTTTCCATCCTTTAATTATACCTCCATCAAACAGTGCCCTTTCTTTTAACATAGAGAAAAGAGCAGAACAGTTTTCTTGTTATCTGGCAGAAATTGTGAAGTGATGTTTGTCATGGCACTCACTAAAATGTGAGGACCGATCGGCTAACAAGCTTTCAGAGGAGATGTTCCTTCCCAGTTAAAGCAAACTGAAGTTCAATCCAGACAAGGCAGACATTTTGTTCATTAACAATGATGTCAAATCAAAATTGAGATTACTGTCTGTTGAGGAGGAGATTGTCCTGTCCTGAAGGACCAGTTCTGTGGCTGTGCCTGGACCCAAACATTGATATCAGGCAGGTATCATGAGAAGGAGTGCTGTTGCCCAGGTTCAGCTGGTACCCAAAGCTGCATACCCTCCAATGCAAGGTGAATTTGGTCACAGTGACCCATGCCTTAATTACCTCTTGAGTAGATTTTTGTAGTGTGTTTTGCAGAAGGCTGCTTTCAAAAGTGTTTGGAAGTTGTAACCAGGGCAAGGTCCTGCACCTAGACATGAACCAACTGCATGGACTTCAGCTTGCTTTTGAATTCTATTCATGGTGCTGTTATTTAAAAAAAAAATCTGAAAGGCCCTAAGTGGTTTGAGGCTGTGATACTGGAAAGGCCGTCTACTACTTTATGTGCATTCCCAGAGTCTTGCATGCCCAGCATAAGCCCTGTTTTGTGTTCCACTTCCAACCATTCCCAGAGGCTAGAATACCAGTAGTAGTATGAAAGACAGGACTTTCTCCATCACAACTGTAACCTGAGTTGTGGTACTCCCTTCTCAGAAACTTTTGTTGGCTCGATTCCTACTGATTTTCATGCAGTAAACATACTATTTCAAAAGCCGAGAGTTCTTTTTTTAAAAAAAAAAAAACTTGATTCTGTGGATCATTTACAACAGTTTTTAAAGCATGTTCTAAATTTGTTTTCAACTGTATTTAATGTGTTTTAAATACATTTAATGATCTGTAGTAAATTGCTTTGGGAGCATGGGAGTGATGTGCACAAGAAGTCTCCCATGTCAACTCTGGGTATTTTGGGACTCTGAAATGTGTTGCTGCCTCTTGGCACCAAAAGAAAATACCTCTTCAAACATCTCTTCCAGCATTCAGTGGTATAGATTTTAAGGTAAGATCTTCCATTGAGGGTACATCTTGAATAGATCTGTCCTTGTGTGGATCAGGATAAAAATGTCATTGTCTTCTTTTCCCTTAGAGAGGTGAAAATTTGTTGATCCCCTCCCCACAAAATTGTACTACATTTTTTGTAGGTTTAGTAAAATGTGGATTGTGTTTATTGGAAAAAGCCTTAAGTGTTGCTTAGTTGTGCAAACTGGACAGAATTGGATATATTTGAAATCAATGAGTCTTGGGGTGATTCTATAGAAAAATCCCAGATTAATAACTAAGAAAGTGTCCAGGTTTTTAAATTGCACTTATCAGTTGCGCAAATTATGAAAAATGGGTCTAGAGGTAAAAGCAGTGCACCGTCATCTGATTCTCACACTGGTACTAAATTCTCTCAGAGGTGATTAATGAATGGTTGCAGTACAGTCTTCTCATGCCAAAATTATACATTTTGAAATAATTTTGAGTAGTAGCAAGGATCCTTCAAACCCTTAATCTGGGCTTCAGTGGCTGGATAGTTTAAAGGTTTAGGTATCAGTCTGTGGAGTCAGAAGTTGGGATTTTGATACCCCACTGTGCCTTCTGTGCCCAGTCCCAGGATGCCCCCAGAAGAAGGCAGTGGTAAATCATCATCATCATCACCACCACCACCACCACCACCATTATCATCATCATTGTGGTTTGTAATTTTGATGTTTTACCTTCAGAATTCATAGTTTTCTCCATTCTTCAAATGGTGATACAGGATTAAGAAGGCCAACACAAGAACCATGACAAAAATGTCCTGGTGCAAGGACAATCTGAGAAGCAGGACCTATGTCCTGGCTTGTACATTTTATTTTTACATTCCTCAGATTTGCAAATTTATAATCAAAGAAATTGATTTTTGGTACATCAAATGGGAGCTGCAGTTCAAAGTGCTATTTCATTTTTTGGCTGCTCTCAAAGAATGATCTTTTCTCTTTCATGTCGATTTATCTTGCAGTCCCAATGCCTTGCCCACTCATTAAAATGGTTCTATAGCATAAAGTGGTACTGTGCATTCTAATGGATGACAAAAGGGTCTTTGGGGAGATTTGGTGACTTTTGCAAGAGTGGCTGGACATTAAAGACAGCATGTGTATTTATGACACACAGGTGTTTAGACTGAAAATAAAGTCAAGGAAATTTGTTAAATATTTATGTCATGTTTCACTGAAAAAAGTTCATATTCCTAAATATGTTTTCAATGACTGAACCCAGGGATCATCCCAATATACATTGGCTCTAGAAGAAGAGCCAATGTATACTGTGCATGACACAACAGTCTACAGCAGGTAGCATGGACTTTTGGCTCACTGCTATAGAATCATAACATCAGAAGGGATCTTAGTGATCATCCAGCCCAAGCTCCTGATTAGTACAAAATCTATAATGTAGGAAGCAAACAAATGGGTACCTTCCCTCTGGTTAAATGCCTCCAATGAAAAATAATCCACCACCTCTGGACATGGTCTAGTTTAGAGTCAATCACACAAAGTTTCTCTTTGGCTGAAATGGTACTTAAGTGTGATATCAGAAATATAATCTGAAAATTGATAATAAAATTTAGAATTTTTGGAAGTATGTGTGGAATGTAACCCTTTGTTCTCACTTAGTAACCAGAGTAGGGTCCTGGAAAATTCTGATTAGAGGCATGGCTTTGGTGTCAGAAATCACAACATCCAAACAATGAAGACCCCCCCCAGCACCTCTATTTTTGTTGGGTAGAATCCAACTGGGCCCATGTGTTGATGAAAGAACTTAGCAAGCAGATCGAGGAGAAGACAGTTCTCTAGTCCCCCATGGATTCCCCCAAAGCTCTCAATATTTGTTTCAGATGATTGGGCAAACCTTCAGAGCAGAAATTTGAGTGGTGGACATTGGGAAGGAGGAAGCAAGTAAGAGCCTGCTGCCACAGTTGCTGTGGCTGCCGCCGGAGTCGCCACCAGCCAGCTGGGCAGGCTGGCCTAGACACACTGGCGGAGTCACTGCCACAGCTGGAGAAGGCAAGTGGCCAGCATGTCAGCCTAGGCCAGATGCCATCAGAGTTGCCATGGCTGTGGCCAGAGCCCCGCCAGCCAGCCGGGCAGGCAGGCCTAGGCCCACCGCCGCTAGTGTCACCGCCAGCTAGCTGGGCAGGCTGTCCTAGGCCTGCTGCCAATGCCACTGCTGCTTCCAGAGCCTTTGGAGCCGCTGCTGGAGCCTTCAGATGGAGCTGCCGCAAAGTAACGAAACATTTCATTTTTGTTTTGTTTCATACAAATTTTTGTTGTAAAAATTCGTATGAGACAAAACAAAACAAAATTGGGGGGGGGGGACAGAATGAAAACACTGTTTTTCTGTTTCGTGCCCATCCCTACTTCCCACCTCTGTTGAGAGGGGGCTTTCAATACTCACATGAATGGCTTCCCTGACCCCTCTCTCAAATCACCTGTCTTCTCTGTCTAATATGTGTACATCTTCATCTGTGAATGAGTGCCCTTTGACTGAGCTGTTGCCCCTTCTATGCTGGGCCATCCTCCTGTTTAATGGCTGTTTAGTTTCTCCAATGTAGAGGTGTGCACACTCCTCACTGCATTAAACCGCAGATATTATATTGCTCCTTTTGAGTTTTGGTGTTGGGTCCTTTGGGGGGATGAGTCTCTACCTTAGTGTGTTTGTGGGTTTGAAGTAAACAGGCATGTGGTGTTTGTTTGCCAAAAATCCTTTAAAGCTTTTCAGACACTCCAGGCATGTAGGGAATGACCAGGTTCTTGCATTGGCACAAGCCTATTCAGGCCATTGTTCATCTTATGAGCCTATTCCAGGGTGACATGAGGTCAAAGTAAACTATAATGGACTCGCAACTAACTTTCCTCACACTGATGAAGCTTTTTGGATGAGCAGCAAAACTTTTCAATCTCTCAAGAAAAGAAGTCCAGTTGCCATGAATCAACTTCCAGATAAGCTCACCTGGATGACTGAGAATCTTCACAGACATTATTTGTAATCATTTACTGCTGAATAACAGCATTTTTTCTGTGATCTTAGGTTTCCCCTGTAAATTTAAGGTACCCTCCCCTTGGCCCATGTGTTTGTTTATGGTGAGGTTTTAGACATCTAAGCAATAGAGTTTATAGTCTTGACATCAGAAATATATCCAGTAATTATATGAATAAATATTATAAGCCTGAGATACTTTGAGCCTGCTTTTGCAGTGTTTAACACAGGGATAACATACAGTATAGCGAATATAGCACTAGGAGCAGCTTTTACTGCAATGTTCAACCTTAATGGAACTCCGTTGTTTTTCTAAGCATTCCTTCATTTGAAGAACAACAACAAAATCGATTGTGAGATAAATAATTCCTAAACAAATTGGTCTAAGATGATCTAGAATAATTTAAATTGTGTGCTGTAAATGTAACTGAAAAAGATCATAACCATTCAGGAAAAAAAGAAGTAGTAATCACTCACTGATAGGCAGTGCTTCAAACTACAGTTTGTGGTGCTATTCCACTCATCTATGCTAATTAACATTTAAATTGAAAACCGGGTTCTAATGAAGAGAAGCATATCACCAGTCTTTGGGGAGCATCCTCAAAGAGACTAGAGGAAAAAAGAACAATAGTAAAAGAGATTTCATTTAAGCATATAGCTATTGTATAAAGTAATAGTTACATTAAAATCATCCAGCCTATTCCTTTTTCGGAAAAAGAAGCAAATGGGTAAAATATGTTCTCTGGGCTTTTAGAAACGAATGAGAAGCAAATTGTGAACTGCAGTCTGGATTTGAACAATTGGTTTTGCCCACTGCATGGCAAGTCTTCCAGCTGTGGATACTGTCACTTTTGACATGGGCAAAGTTGACAAGTGCTAGTTAGGCTGCTTGTCACCGCTTAGAGTTGTGTATACAAGCTTGTGGTATATAAATTGTAAATAAAATAAAGTACTCACTTTTAATATTAGTTCCTTCCCCTTACTTCAGCATTTTTATAAACTCATTCATTTATTTGATTTATCTACCACAACCATCTAGTAGAAAGCTACTCTGGGTGGTTAACAAACATAAACAAAATACAGTAAAACATATTATGCAACTTACAATAGTAAATAAACAATAGTCAGTCAAAACTAACATGACATAAATAATAATAACAGGACAAGTAAGCAAATTAATTGAATAAAGTATTTTTGAATCAGAATCCCATTGAGGACTTACATGTGAATAGGTGAAATTACAAAAGTCAGGGCAGCATACTGCTGATAATTAATGATATGTTGGTTGTGCTCCTACTCAATCATTCTGTCTCATGATTGGCACACAACCAAGAACATGACTGGCACCTTGTTTATTAGTGGCAGTTTGCTGCCACAGCTCATGCTGCTTGACTCAACTGTGTGTAAATCCACAATAGAATTTCAGACAGTGGCCCTGCACAGTTGCTATAGATGGTATCAGGATGGTGTTAGGCTGGCAAGTGCATTATTAGAACTTGATTCACTTTAACAAACACAGACTTCTCAACCCCTTGTCCTCCAGATATATTAACCATCTTGGGCTGGACTGATCCATGTTGTAGTCTTGAACATCGTTAGCCACTGTCTTGGCTGCAGTTCTTCCTCCTTCTTGGCTGTTGTCATTGTTATATGCTATCAAGCTGACTCTGATTTATGGCAACTTTGGCTAACCTGACCTAAAGCCAACTGTTGGTAGACCAATTGAATCAACAGAATTTTGGGAAGTAAATACTTGAGCAAGTCCTATTCATTCAATGGGTCTAATCGGATTTGAGATAATGGTGCTTGGGCCCATTATACTTGGACATATTAAATTGAATCTAGAATATGTGCATTCCCATTTCTTCCAAATGTCCCCAATAACTCATGTTAATTACTGTACACCAGCTTTCATTTCCAAACAGAGATGTAAAATGATTAGGTCAATTGGTGCAGTAGAATCTGAACTTCTAGAACAAGCAACTGGTCAGACTATCACTTAAGTGTTCACCATCTGATCAAGAGGTTGCTACCAGCACCCCATTGTTACTGCTGACTCATTCTACTTCATGCTTTATTATCAGCTAATCCAGTCTTAGTTCTAATTCATATACTGAAGTACTATTCAGTCGCTCAGGTAAAATGCTAATGCCAATCTACCTTGTGTTCAACTCTGAAGCAGCTTTTTGTCACACAGTGTAATCCAATTCCTATTTATGGACTTTCTTCAAGAACAGAATAATGGGACAAAATAGTAACATAACATTACAATTTTGAACTACAAGCCCCAGAATTCTACAGCCAGGATGGGCAGTGGTCATGTTTCCTGTTGGATCCTTGGACATTTCCAATCAGTGATAACTAATGACAAATGTTCAAGTGGGATAGAAATTCACCCAGTACTAAGAACAGAACAAATATTAGCCAAATTCCTCATTCTCATGGTGTCAGCTATTTAAATGCAACAAAAAACCTTGATGAAAAATTTGCAAGCACCACAAGATTCCTTTTTTTCTGGCTGAGAATTAAAAAGAGCTCTCCCACCCCAGAGGTCTCTGTAATTTATGTAAACAGTCCTTTCTGTTTCAGATCCGAATAGTACAGTCACACACTCATGCAAACACATTTACACAGAGCAAGTACTGACTGATGGTTAAGAAAGACAAAAATAACCAATTCAGTGCTTCAGATTCATAAACAAAATAACAGTCAACCTCATTTGAGGGCAATTCAGGCAGTGCAAATGGAGCAGTTTCCTAGGAAAACTTACAAACCTCTGTGTATTTTTGCAGAAATATGCTCTTTCTAGGATGCAATGTGTGTTGAGAAAGCCACAAAATCCTCAGTGGTGAGAAGCTGAATGCTGCAATTTTTCATCCTTATATAAAAACGCAAGATAAGTGAGGGTTTATATCCACACTACAGATTGTGATGACAGTTGATGGATTCTGTGTCATCAAGTTGATTCTGATTCATGGTGACTCTTTCCAGGATTTGCACGTTTATTCAACTGGTTGATCATCCCTTTTCCTAGGACCTTTCCCAAGACCATGCAGGCTAGCTTTTTGTCTACACATTGCACTGGGGAATCAAATGCCTGACCCCTGGGTTTTCCAGATCACAGAGCTATCCAGTTAAGCTAATTGTGATTCTAATAAATGCTGTATTTTAAAGTTGGCCAATTCAAATAGAACTGCTCCAATTTTAGTGTCTCATTGTCTGCACTTTTGTTGGCCAATCAACTTTGTTAATGCTTTTGGGACCAATATACATCCAAACTAGATGGTTAGCCAAAGCAGTGTATAGGAAATCCATTTAGATCTCTTTCTCTTTGATTCAAGAAAAGGCAATTTCAATTGAGCATATCACAGTAGGAGAGGTGTGTTAACCAGATCACCTTCTAGTTACTTTGAGGCTGGTGGCAAGTGGGGAAAGATACAGTATAAATACCTGCCTTTTTTCATTTTCCTCCATGGTTAATAACAGACTCAGGAAGGAGTGGGGGGGAGGCTTTAGTCAGTTGCAAGAAATTTCCCTTCCCTAGAGCTCCAGTACTAGAGCCTGATGTAGCACAACTGCTATTACCTGTGTGACTTGTTTTAACCACAGAAAAAAGATTTTAAAACAGCCAAATCTGCATCTTTCGTATCACATCCCATTTGACCCCACTGTCTTCAATGGAAGTGTGTGTGTGTGTGTGTGTGTGTGTGTGTGTGTGTGTGTGTGTGTGTGTGTGTGTGTGTGTGTGTGTGTGTGTGTGTGTGTGTGTGTGTGTGTGTGTTAACAAGTGATTATTGTTTTGGTTGTATTTTAAAATGGTCTATTATATGCAATAATAGTACAAAGGTATCATGATTTCTAAGCAATATATGGGATAATTCATTGGAAATATAAGTTAGGTGGTAAACTATTTGACATAAAGAAATGCATCTTGGAAAAAGAGCCATTTATCAGAAAATCCTAGAAAAGATAATAGCAAATAGTGCAACATTAAAAAAAATCCTCCCCCCCCCAGCCCTTCAAGAGCTTAAAAGTTTCATTGTTAAAACCTAATTTAGTGCCAACATTTCCTATCAAGGTTGCCTATATTTTCTGATGACAATAAACAACAGAAAATCCAGAAGGATTTCTGTGTTGAACCAGGTAATTTTAGCTCATATGACAAGTAAACCAGGCTATAATTTTCTTTTGTATGGACATTTAATTATGCTTGTGCATTTTGGAAATGCAGTAAATTAGTTTTCAGTCCCAAATAAAAAGTGTGTGCGCATGTAGAGTTTTCATTTATTGCAGCATCAATCTTTGGATTTCAGTTAGGTAAAAAAAATGTAGCACACGAGCAGCCTTCCTTTCTGTCTACAGGCCTTTTCCAGATGAAAGTGAATTCTTGTCTTCCTAAAGGTGGTGAGTGACAGGTTGCATTCCAGAAAAATGAGAGGTCTTGCAGCTAATCTATCATGAACAAAATGCTATATCTGTTCTCATTCCCTCCTCTGTCACTGAGTTCAGAAGGCTGTGACAGCATAGATCTCGTGCAGCATAAACATTTAAACAACAACAACAACAACAACATGGAAATACTTGAAGAAATATACAAAGAAGGACAAACCGGTTAGGTTTGATTAAAACTTGTTACAGTTTGATCCCCCTCCCCCACCAAATTAACCATGAGCTTTATTGTTGTTTAATGTCAGAACTGTTAATGAAGTTGTCAAGACTGTGATTTTCATTGAATGGTGGCTTTGCCAAGAAGCTGGTACTACAATTACCTCCAGCTCTATATGATTAAATTCATCAAAGCACACCAAGCCTCCACACTGTGCCAGACCTTTGAGGAATTTCCCCATGGCTTGCCAGTCAGAACAACAGCACTTAAATTAAAAATAAAATAAAATAAAATAAATCAACCTTTGAATATTTTAAACACTAAAAACCCATAGAAGTTGGGGGCATCTACTGCTGACACTTTGAAATACAGTTCTCACAAATCTAAGATTGAAAGTTAATTGTTTGGACTTTCACTCCCTCAGAATCTCCTAGCCACCATGAACATACTTTTTGAAGGTTTATGCTGGGAACTGTAGTCCAAAACAGGAACTTTCGAAAGCTCTGGCCGTCATTTCATAAAGCTGTCCTTACATGAACAGGCATGATCTGTGAAAAACAAAATCCTACACTTCTGTATGAGGTCCTGAAACTCAAGGTATAGGTGGCATTTATGTCTCCTGTCATGTACTTGGGATTTATAATCAGTGGTGTTATGCAGGTGTTATCATAACAAAACTATATCCAGGTTCACCCCAGAGAGTCAAAAATGCAGGGAGCTATGCTGATCTATTTCATCCCCTTCTTCTTTCTCTAATATACATGTAGACATAAGCACACCAGCTCAGGATCCTTCCAGCCCCAAGGAGGAACACTTTATGTGCAATTAAAAACACACACAACAAACAAACAAAAAGAATGTCCCTCTGTCATTACCTCAGGACTGCTATAAGACACAGTCTGTTGATATGACAACTAGACTGAGAGGCTACAAGCATGTCTGAGCTCCAAAAAGTTCCACCACTTCCAGCCTTTGACTAGAGACAGGTACGAACTAGCAAAATGATGGTTCATCTTGGTTTGTGGTTCATCAAAGTCCACAATTTATTTATTTATTTATTTATTTATTTATTTATTTATTTATTTATTTATTGAATATTTTAACCCTGCCTTTCTCCTTGGAAGAGGACCCAAAGTAGCTTACAGTAAAGAGAGACATTATACAGTCCATTATAATTAAGACATACTCAGTTTGAGAAACAAGGAATTGAGGGGTATCTTACATTATTAGAAGGTAACATTAAAACTAACAATTGATAACATAGTGTCAATGCAATCACACAAGGAGAGAGATAAACACAAAGTTATAAATGGTTATAAACACAAAGTCTGTGTAGCATTGTATGGTAGATTCATATAAAGACACAGTCAGTAGTCCATCATTCAGCGAAAGCTTGCCTGAAGAGAAAGGTCTTTGCCTGTTTCCGGAAAGACAGCAGCGATGGGTCAGTCCAGTGGGAGGGAGTTTCACAGTCTGGGCACAGCAGCTGAGAAGGCCCTTTCATGTTTTCCCACGAGATGTACCTTGTGAGGGTGGTGGGATGGGGAGAAAGGCCTTTCCCAATGACCTTAACACTGGAGCTGGTTCATACTGTGAGATCTTTGAGGTAGCTTGGACCCAGGCCATTTTGTGCTTTGTAGGTTATGGTCAGCACCTTGAATTGTGCCTGATAGCTGATTGGCAGCCAGCGGAGCTGCTTTAGTAGGGATGTGATGTGATATCTGTAACGCACCCCAGTCAGCAATCTGGCTGCTGAATTTTGGACCTGTTGAAGTTTCCTGAGACTTTTCATCGAAAGTCCCAAATAGAGCACATTACAGAAGTCTAGTTGGGATGTCACTAGGGCATGGGTCACCATGGTCAGAAACCACACATATCTGAACTTTTCCTGAATGAGTCACAAATTGGTTCATTGGCTGTATAGAACAGCCTCTTGGCACCTTTCTTCCTCTCAAGAGAGTGGAAGAAGAGACAGTTGGTAACAAAAGATAAGGCGGTAACTGGGGCAATGAGGTGGGTTCAGTCCATGGTGGCAGGGCAAATTAACCAAGAAGTTTAGGAAAGTTTGGATTCTTTGGTTTGGATGAATCAGACCTGAATCAATAAACCAGTGATTATCTATGAACTTCCTAGGTTTTTTTTTCATTCATGCCTGTCTCTATCTTTGACCACCTTGAGCTAATATGCATCTTTGGTGGACTCCAGTGTGCTGATTTGTCTGTGTCTAACTTCATATTCCAGCCAAGTTCAAGTTCTGGCTCAGGAAGTACTTTGCACCTAATACTGCCCTGCCTGGCTGAGGTGAAGAGCCCACCCAAAAGCAGTTTCCATGCCACCTAACTCTAAAACTACTGCCTGTATTAAATTGATTATTTAACCATACCAGCTCAGTTATCCAAGACTTTCCCTAAACTATTCAGCATAGACAACACTGAGACACAGAGACTAGTTATTCAACGTTGTTATTGTTTTTTCATATTCCCAAATGAGGCAATGAAACATCCAGGCAAGGCTGAGTTTACAGTTGGGCAAAATGAGATCACATTAGGCATAGGGAAGAGAGGTGATATGCTCTAGGACATTTGGCTTTCTCCACTCTCCCCTCTCTATTCTGCTAGATTTATAGCGTTACCTCACATCCACTTTGTACTGCAACAAAATAAAATGTGTAATATATCTTGTTGCGATCACGTGGTGTAGTTGTTGTCTGTGCGCCTTCAAGGACGTACTTTATTGTTACAAAACTTCTGTGACCTCACGGACGAGTGATGCATCAAAGTGCATTTGTTTTTGTTTTCCTGTGGCAAAAGACAGAAAAAACAGTTATGTTGTGGAATTTATTTATTTATTTATTTATTTATTTATTTATTTATTTATATAACTTGTATGCCGCCCACTACCCAAAGGTCTCTGGGCGGCTTACCCCATGAGTGTGTGTACCGGTTTAAAAACCTCAGTGGAAACGCGACAGGGATTCCACCACCCTGAGGCCAGGTACAAGAAAGATGCACTGAGTTGCACTTCGGGGGACTTTATTTTGCTTAAAGCACGAGTACCACAACTCAGTGCACTTTCTAGAGCAACAACGTGGATGTGAGGTAATGCCCTTACTTGATGTGGAGGACGTGGTTCACTTGACTGCGTTGGTTCAGCGATGGCTCTGAATACAAAATGGGGTCGGGTGCCATATTGTAGTCTGCTTTGGTGAGACACTCTGTTTCTAGGTGTCAGGAATTTTCTATCTTGACCTATGATCCCATAGTCAGGGCATGACTGACATCAGGGAAAGAAACTAGGGCAATTTAAAGTCACTGTAGGCAGGGTAAAGTATACTAGTCTGATCTCATGTAGCTTGTGATGTATAACTTTTCCTGCACCCAACTGTGTTTTAGGAATATGTGTTAGTAGCAATAGGCTACATTTATGAAGTGTAAAGACACCCTGCAATTTTCTCCTCTATTGTCACTCCCTTTAGTGTCTGCTGGGTGTGGAGGCAGGGACATTTCTGTTATTCCCAACAACTCTGGCTGAATACAACCGTATCTCCTACACAGTCCTTTGAACTGATGAATAACGGTTAAGTCCAGTGACTCACATACTTGTAATTATGTGAACACAGGGAACCCATATTCCCTAATTTGTTTTTCGCCTCCTGTGGAGTGTAAATCATGTTTTCCCCTCTATTCTTCTTTGCTTCAGGTTGAGGTACCTCTTTGCATTTCCCCCCCTGTTTCTTTGGGTCCATCAGATAACATGCTAAGATTTCACTTAAAGGTTCCCCTTAGACCCCTTAGAGAAGAAAGAATTCTGGGGTGAAGATAGTATATTAATAAATTAAATCCAACATTTTAAAAAATTAAACTGTCACAAAAACTTATTAGGCTTTAAAAGGGTTGAAGTAAACATTAGATTTTAATACCCACTCCAGCTCAGATATTTCTGAACTGGGGGGAGAAAAAATCTCCAATGAACACTTAAAACTTCATTACTACAGCGAAAAGGTTGTGAAAGGCTATTTAAAGGTTTTCAATTTTACTGAAGTCTAGAGGTGATTACAGCAAGAAATAATACAAACCGTAATATTACATGGAATGAAAGGAATCAAATTTATGTTCTCATCTCCTGTGCAGTTTAATCCATTTCTATTAGGTTCATTGGGGGAAAATAGAGCAAATGGAAACTTTTTATAGATCTGGTAAAAAGAATAATAATGTTTCATTGTGGTAGAAAAACATTTCTGTCTATTACCCCAAAGTTTTTTTTTAAGCACACCTGTATTTCCAGTGCACTGATCAAAAGTATGGTATACCTAAAAACCATTGGGTTATAGCCTGTGGTAATCATATACAAAATACAACAATACATACACAAACAAATGTTTTTTTTAAAAAAAGCTCTGTTTCAAAGGTCTGTACAAATTAACTTTAAAAACATCATTCAAACTGATATTCGTGATCCATTCATACAGAAGAGATACTGAAGAATTAAAAAGAAATGAAATTAATATCTGATAGGCATGATACAGTACAAGATTTCTGCTTTTATCACTGGCACAGATTGTGTGTGTGTGTTGTGTCATTACAGTCATGATCGACTCTTCATGACCCCATGTCCATGGAGTTTTCTTGGCAGGGATATTGAAGTGGTTTGCCAGTTCCTACTCCAGGCACCTACAGTACCTGGTATTCCCTGGTGGTCTCCCATCCTAGTACTAACCAGGGCCGACCCTGCTTAGCCACACCTGTGTTACTGGTCAATATTTGACCAGTCAGTGGTTTAGGTCTCTGGCTGCAGAGCCAGAGGACGGCAGTTCAGTTTTCCACTGTGTCTCCTTGACACCGGCTGGACTTGATCCATAGGATGGATCCCTTCCAGATCAGCGGTTCTAGGATGACGCTAATGATGGTGGTGGGTGGTGGTGGTGGTACTTTCATCCTAGTGAATGGTAAACAACCACAAAACAAAAAGAGAAGGAGCCTGTAATCCTTTATGATCATGTGTTGTCCTTGAATATAGATATTTGGATACTGAGTGATTGCTATACTGCTTTTCTTGTATTTATATGTGTATATAGAACTAATAAACTAATTGGATTTGATTTGAGAAGAAGCCCCAAGTCAGCTTGGATGCATTTTTCACCATCCCTTTCTGATTGAAAATGGCCAGAAAAATAGAAGAATTACAGCCTGACTACATAGTGAGAAAATACAAATTTATTCTTTATGAAGTCACATCAGTTCTGTTTATGTTAACCGCACAGGGAGAACAAAAACATTCTTGTTTGCAGCTTGTTAACATAGCTCTTATGTGGATCTGCAGGAGGCACAGTTACAAGAGAAGTACCTCAGTCAACTTTAAACAAGGACCAAACATAATTTTCTTCCTTCCTTCCTTCCTTCCTTCCTTCCTTCCTTCCTTCCTTCCTTCTCTCTCTCTCTCTCTCTCTCTCTCTCTCTCTCTCTCGCTATGTGTCCTAGTGCAGCAACACTGGCACCAAGCTATTTTTAAAGAAAGGGGGGGGAGAAATGTTATTGTTCCCCTACCTCCCCAACAGACACACCATCATGACAAGCACAACACATAATTTTCTGCATCAGTTCAAGCAGTCACATCATCTGAAGCAATCTGAATGGAACTGCTGTGGAAAACAGAAGAAGCCCCAGCAGCAGAGGTTTTGAGGGGAAAAACTCCAGGCTGGATTGCATTTGCTTTTATATCATGTGGTCATTGAAAAGAAATGTGAATGAGAGCAACCCAATCCCATAGCATGTCCTTTTTTTTTTAATCATTATGGTTGTGGTCTCTGAGAACACCCAACCCCCTCCTGCATATGCACATATGAAAAGCAGGAAAGCTGCTCAACATATAGTAGAAAAAGCTGCAGAAAAAGAAAAACCAGTGGTCTTTTTGGCAAAAAGTGGTGATGGGGGGCGGCAAATCCTGTTGTTCTTTTAAAGAACCTTCATGAAGCTGCTGGCTGAGGTCAACTGGTGATTTAGGATGAGATACCAGCCACAAACGGAGATCTCCTAACTCTTCAGATCCAGCGAAAATAAGAGACATGTACCGGTAATCTGAAGTCCAAGGTTATCAGTGGGCTGGATGGGAGAAAATAAGCTGAAATTTAATTTAGATGAAGATGTGAGAAGGAGGTTGCACTCCTTATTAAAAAAAAACAGGCCAAACACATAAAAACACTTGGGAGTAAACCACTGACACCAAGCCTTTGATGGGAGGTATCCAGCTGCTGATGCTATTGTGAAGCCAAGTGAGGTACAGTATATGTCTCGTCAACTGATTTAGAGTGTCATAAAATGGCAGGCAATTGTTAGTAATGTATCATTATTATTTTTTTCCTGTAAGAAAAGGGAAGAAATGTTTGTAGGAGTCTTTTGCCTCATATACTGAAATAATCCAGGTCACCTTTGGCTCTGTGGACGTTTTCACTAGGCCAGGTTCACTCCCATCTTCACTGTTCCATGCCAGGCAGGAAATTGTTTATTTATTTATATACCATCATTTTATTTATTTATTTATTTATTTATTTATTTATTTATTTATTTATTTATTTATTTATTTATTTCTATACCACTAAACTTAATTCAGAGAACAAACAACTCCTGGCAACAGGTCCACTCTGGTTGGTTTACAATGGTGTGAATGAGCAATGTAAAACCCTCAAAAAATTAAATACACCAACACCTTTTAAAGAAAACAATCAGTGGGGACTACAAATGGTTACCAGACATAACAGGTGTATATGGTTTTCAGCATCAGAAGCAGTGCACCTTTGGATGTCAGTTGTTTGGGAACACTAACAGCAAAGAGATTATCTATTGATGCAACATCCTTTTGCAGTTCATTCAGTATAAGAGCGTCTACACCACCTTCCTCTGCTAGCTGAGAGTTATACTTAACAAAGGTCTGGGCTTGGTTTTCATATGTCAACTTTCCAAGAAATTTAACTTAGAATGAAGATGTGAGAAGGGGGTTGCACAAACCATACTCATAATTATACTAATGGGGGGAATAGCTGCCTCTTTAGATAAGCCTTCATAATGACTGAACCATGATAATCATAGAATCATCTAGCATTTGAGTCTTAAGGGGCCTCTATAAGGCCATTGAGTTCAACATATGGTTAAGTGCAGGAATCCAAATCAGGGTAAATCTGACAGATGGTTATCCGTCTTGAATGTCTCCACCGTTGGAGAACTTATTGCTCCCTAGGCAACTGTTATGTCTCTCTGTTTTTAAATAACTAGTTCAATTGTCATACTGGTATACAAGTTAAAGGTATTCCCTGATCTCAGCCTAAATCTGGCTTCCAGCAGCTTGATCCCATTACTACGTGATCTAAACTCTGGGATAACAGATAGAATATTCTGCCACTTCTCTGTATCACTATCTTCCAAGTATTTAAAAAGCACGATCATATCTCCCTTTAGTCTTCTTTTTTCAAGATTAAACATGCCCAGTTCTTTCAGTTTTCCTTTATAGGGATTGGTTTCCAATCCCTGGATCGTTCATGTTGCCCTCCTTTGAACTTGCTCTAGTTTGCTGGCATCTTTCTTAAAGGGTGGTGTCCTGAACTGGACACAATATTTTATGTGAGGTCTAACCACTGCCTAATAGAAGGTGGGTGGGTCTAGTACCTCATAGGATTTAGATATTATACAGTACTTCTGATAATGTAGCCTGACATAGCATTTGCCTATTTTGCAGCCACTTTGGATTGTTGGCTGAAATTCAGCTTTAAATCTACACAAGGGCTTCTCACCAATACTATTAAAGAGCCGATTACCCCCCCCATCTTATAACTGTGTCTTTGGTTACCCCCCACCCCACCCCAGGTATAGAACTTTGCACTTATCCCTGCTAAACATTTTCAGCCCAGTGCTCAAGCCCATTGAAATCTTTTTGAATTTTTTTCATCCCCCTCCCCATAGATTAGCTGTTCCATTCAATTTTGTGTCATCTGCAAATTTGAAAGGTATTCCCCACACTCCCTCATCCTCATCCATTAACAAAATGTTGACATGCACTTAGCCCAGGACTAAGCCCACTTGTTACCTCCTCTGAATTTGAGAAGGAGCCATTGGTAAGCATTCTCTGTCTATGGTACTGTAACCGTTGTGTAGCCACCTGATCGTTTTTCCACCACCCCCATCTAGGCATCATGCTAATTACAATGTCATGGGGCACTTTATCAAAGACTTTGCTGAAGTTGAGGTACCGTAGCTTTCCCGCCCTCTACCTGGGCTTTTTAAATATTGTCTGTTCCTTTCTTAGGGAACCCCCCAGAGATCAACTGAGGCCAGACCTACTCGATTGTCATGGGCGCGCTCAATCAGGGTGGCCACTCCTAGAGAGGTGCGGAAGTCAGTAACCCCCCTCTATGGAACCAACTTCCGAGTGACCTGCACTTTGCAAAGTCCCTGCCCGCCTTCAAAAAGGCATTAAAAACTTTGCTTTTTAAGGTGGCATATGGTGACCTCATTTCTGTTTAATCTTTTTTTTTTTTCTTTTTTGATATGCTGCTCCCTGCTGAGGGTTCTCCCTCTCTGCCACTTTCCTATTTTATCCTTGCCTCTTATTCTTATTGTTCCCTGTTGTTTTAGCTGTGTTTAGCTGTGTTTTAGCTGTTTTTAATTGGAAACCGCCTTGGGTTCCTATATGGAAAAAAGGAAGCAGTATAAAAATGCACCAAATAAATAAATAAATAAATAAATAAATAAATAAATAAATAAATAAATAAATAAATCCCAATTACTCCTTTTTAATATAGTTTTATAACTCTCTCTTACTAATTATTTTGTTTTCAATTAGAGTTGAAAGCCAATGCATAATTTTATCATCTAAAGAATCCAATAAATCATGAGACATAACAACTATGAGCAGAACCAGTAGTGTGATGGAATTCTGTAAGACCATTTTCATTTCATACAGAGTTTTAAGAAGAGAATAACTACAGTCCTGGGGAATCGTATATTTGCCGTTTGTATGCTAGGCCCTGAGGGTATGCACACAGGTGGAAAGTGTATTGCTATACACTATGTTCAATTAGGTATGATGTGAATAATTACCCACAAGACATCTGTTCTAAGCTTCTCCAAATGCTTTTCACTCCGGGGGGAAAAGACCACATAATACACGCACACATCTTTGATATGGGGACATAAAATGACAACTCGGTTTGTCTTGACAAATCTGCAGTCAAGCCTCTACTTCTCTATATTTTTAATACACAGTGAATATTTCCAACAAGCAAAGATAGTGATTACCTTCATGTATGCTTGGATTAATGTGTCTGTATAGGTTACTAAAATGCTATACAGCATTAGCAACTTTCTCTCGAGGGCTCTTTTATGTTCTCTGGTTCCATTGCAAAATAGCCTGAACTTAATTTCTTAAATGTTGGCATGTGTGCAATCCCCACAATTGCTTTAAAGGTCACTGCGTACATTGTGGAAAACAGAAGGGAGTAAATAAATGCTCGTTCACCCAAGAAGACAGGTGATATTTGAATCATTCTTTACCAGGCAATTTTCATCCTAGTTCAAATTTATTCCTTGTGTCAGCAACAACAAATCAATCACAACTTGCTTTTTCAAATGGTTATTCTTGTTTAATGGTGGAGAGAATACCTTCTAGAAAAGGAACTAGCACATAACCTGAAAAGACCCACCTGAATGCCTATTACTGATTTTCTCAAGAGAAAAAGTCTTGAGCAGAAGTCTACTTTGTTGCTGCTTAACTAAAACTGTGCTCATCCAAATCCTATGAGTAGGAAAAAATGGTTCTCTACATGTTCAGAATTCTTCTCTATTTTACCTTTAGTTGTGCCATCATGATGTATTCAAGAAGTGCAGTTTCTGGCCTACAGATTCAACCCCATAGTAATAGTAAAGGGCACTCTAATAGGAAAAGCACTTTAAAATTATCTCATCTTGTATCTATGCCTTTGTTTGTCACCAGCACCATCAGGTGTAGAACTTTGTACTTATCCTTATTAAATGTTTTCATTGCAGTGCTGAAGCCCATTTTTTTTGTTTTGGTCTTTTCTTCCATGGATTAGCTATTCCACCCAAAGTTGTATTATCTGAATATCTGATAAGTATTTACTGCACTCCCTCGTCCAAGTCATTAATAACATGTTGAAAAGCACTTAGCCCAGCATTAAGGGCTGTCCCACGTGTAAAATGCGTCATTATAGTCCAAAAATCGTGACTGAAAAGCAGCTTTTCTGGGGGAGTTGACCACATGTCCATGGAGTTTTTTTGAGTTGCATGATGTGTGTGTGTGTGTGTGTGTGTACTGAGGAGGGAGCTAGTCCCTTTCGATGTTTATCACCCACCACCTTTCACATGATTGTGAAGCCACAAGGGGAAGGGTTTGGACGGTGCAGGATACTGTTTACTGCCTGTCACAGACACACACACACACAAAGCAAAGCAAAGTGGTCTGCTGGTATACACCCATCCACTTCAGGTAGTCTCTAAGTTTTTAATTACAGTATGCAGGCTACACCCCACCCAAGGAAGCTGGGTTTTTTACCCAATTCAAGGATGGAAGGCTGAGATCAGATGTACCTGGGATTGAACCCCAGGCCGTACATTTTTACCTGTAAGGCATTTGGACCACTGTGCCACAAGGCCAGACTTTTCCCTGTCCTTTTTACTAGACTTCCAGCTTGGGTGGGGGAATGCCATTTTGAAGCTGAAAGACAAGATGGATGCTATTTCTTATAACACATTGGCATTCCTACTTTTCTCCCAAGTTGTCTTGTAGTCCCTCTGCTGTGTCATTTTACCAAGCCAGTCCAGATGTATTTGCCATTTCCTGAAGCTAAAATACAGAGGAAATGATATATTTTATTTGACCAACTTTTGTCTGGTAGGGTAAACAAGCTGTTCAATTGTAAAGGTTAAAGATGTAACATTATACAATTCAAGTCTGTTATAATGTTCTTTCCTAAAGGAAATTGGTCATTTTGAAGACTATTTCATCACACGGATGCAGATTTATTTAATTCAAAAAAATCAATGGGATGATACAGAAAGTCCATATCCATTAAAATACAAAAGAAGGCTCTTTTTTAAAAAAATCAGCAGGACAGGCAAAAGTCAATAAATAATAAAACAGTAGGTGCCTGCTTATTGATAAACTTCTTTCATGCTTTGTATTTAAGATAAATTTCTCTCTGTGTGAAATATTACTCAGAAGGGCTTCCTTGCTAGTGATTCTGTAAAGGGTTTCAAGGAGTGTATATTAATATAATAATACCAAAGCAGCAAATGTCAGCTCTCTTTTTTGGACCACTGACTTCCTCTGAAAGGTTTGAAACATGGCATCATGATGCAGCACTTTTATCTTTTACTACTGAGTTTGGTCTTTAACCTTAGAATTCTGTTCTAAATTATTCCAGGCTTTACAACTTTTCTTCTAAATACAAGCCTCTCCAGACTGTTTACACCCTCAGAGCAAACTTTGGGATGTTACTTTAAAAAATAACTGGTTACAATTATATTCTAGGCTGAAGGTAGTTCTTTGTCATTATAGTTACAACCTGAAAAAAGATCTGTTTCCCATTTCTGAAGACAAAATGAAATGTTCTTTCCTAAAGTTACAGTTTAGTTTCTTTTTATTTAAAACACAGTTGTACAGAGTCATATCCAGTCCAAAAGAAGGCTCAAAAAAATCTACAACGTCCTACTAGCTTTGTATTTATAAATGTTGAAATATTACTCAGAAGGGCTTCCTTGCTAGTGATTCTGTAAAGTTTCAAGGGAATTAATATAATAATACCAGACCCAACACTTAACCACAATATGATGTTTGAAACATGGCATCATGATGCAGCACTTTTAAATGGTCTTTAACCTTAGCAATTTACAACTTTTCTTCTAAATTCTCCAGACTGTAAATAAGAGCAAACTTTATGCAGTTAACTATATAAGTTAAAATTATTTACAACAAAAAAGAACTAACATTTCTGAAGAGTAAATGAAATTTGTTACTTTTAAGGTAAAACACAGTTGTAGGAACCTACTAGCTACTCCAGTACAGTTGGGAATGCAACAGAATATGATGTTCCATGGACAAAATGAAGCAATAAGTTATAATTAAACTAAATAAGGTATGCAGTTAACTATAAAGTTAAAAATTACAATGGTAACAACAGTAGCTTTCCTTTGTTGTTGTAAGGTAAAGGTAAAGGTTCCCCCAGCATACGCGTGCTAGTTGTGTCCAACTCTAGGGGTGGTGCTCATCTCTCTATTCAAGCCGAAGAACCAGTGTTATGCAAGTGCATGGCCATGTGGCCAGCATGGCTGCAAGGAAACACTGTTTTACCTTCCTACTTTTTATGGTGGTACCTATTTATCTACTCTGCAATTACAGTAATCCCCACCGATTGCGAGGGTTAGGGATCCACCCCACCTGCGATCCATGAAAATCCGCGATATGCGGAAGCGGGTGGGGAGCCCTGGGAGTGGGAGGGGGTGATCGCACACCTGTCCCAAAAGCCTCGGAGGAATGTGGGGGGGGGCAGCGCGGACTGATGCGTTCGCTCTGCGCAGCCTCCCGAGCGCCTCCGAGTGGCTCCAAGGCCCTTTGGAGGCACCCAGGGAAGCGACGGAAAGCAACGTGTTCACTCCGCGCAGCCCTCCCGAGCGGCTCCGAGGCCCTTCGGAGGCGTCCAGGGGGGGATGGAGAGCAACGTGTTCACTCCGCGCAGTCCTCCCGAGTGGCTCCGAGGCCCTTCGGAGGCGTCTGGGGGGGGCGACGGAGAGTGACGCGTTCACTCCGCGCAGTCCTCCCGAGTGGCTCCGAGGCCCTTCGGAGGCGCCTGGGGGAGCGACGGAGAGTGACGCGTTCACTCCGTGCAGCCCTCCCGAGTGGCTTTGAGGCCCTTCGGAGGCACCCAGGGGGGGGGGGACAGAGAGCGACCTGATCACCCCCGCCACCCTCGCACCCTCCCCCGAGGTTTCTCGGAGGTGCAGGGGGGCGGCATGGAGCAACCCGGCCACCCCACGCCGCCATCCCCACGGTGCAGGTACTGCGATCCCGCTTTAGCGGGGCCGCGATACCTGAACCGTGAAATTTGAACTGCTGGGTTGGCAGGAGCTGGGGTTATCAGCGGGAGCTCGCTCCACTGAGTGGCACTTCGAACCGCCGAGCTGCCGACGGTTTTCGGAGCCTTAGTCCACTGAGCCACCACACAGACTTTAACACCAGTGGTTGTTGTAAAACAGGATAAGTTACAAGTAGGCAGTTCTTTGTAACAAATTACTCAGAGTAGCTAAGTAAATGGCAGGTATGATTTGATGGGTACTGGACATTTTTAAAACTTCACTAATTCATAAAATATTCTGATCCTACTGGTCATGTATTAGGAAATATTTTCACAAACAAATTGGCACACTGGCTGTGAACTGAGTTGTCATGGCTGGCTATTGTAAATAAACAATTTATCTCGTTCTGCTTTTATACAATGTAGATGTGTCTAACTCACATACCCATCTTATTGCTGAAGCTTTATTTTGGAACTGAAATGAAGATATTTTGTGCCCAAGTTACAACTGAAATAATGAGCTGGAGCTATTCAGGGAAACTGCAGTCTCATATGCCTTACCCCTGAGGATCTGTGGGAGGGAACACACCTATTGTTTTGCATTTTGATTGATAAATGTTTATAGCTCTGTTGTTTGGCTGGTCTCATGTTCCCATTTCTCCTGTCCCTTTGTTGTTTTTTGCCTTTTCTTCTCCATCCACCTTTCAAGAATTGACCATGGCATCATCTACCATGCTAGAAACTCTATTATTGTCCTTCTTTCTTCTTGATGAATCCAGAATATCCTTTGATTTGGGTTCCTACATGGAGCAGGGTGTTGGACTTGACAGCTTATAGGCCTCTTCAAAATGTCCTGTTCATGTTTGCTGCTGTAATTTTTCTCAGAAGTGTAGCCCTATGCAAGGCCATTCTTACCCAGAGCCCCACTGCAGCAATTGCTTCTGGTGGCAGAGCAACTAGCTGGTGAGGTGAAAAATCCACACTCTTTACCACTGCTAAAGAGAGTCCAGGAGGAGGCTACTCTGGAAGCCAGCCAGTTGAAAGAATACCTTCCTGGGAAGCGACAAGGACACTGATCCTTCAGACGGGCTGAAAGGAGATAGAAGAAAAACATAACAAGAGAGATGACAGAGACAGCCCTGGACCTATATGCCAGAGGAGACTGCAGCAGCAGCAGCAGCAGCAGCAACAACAACAACAACAACAACAACAACCCAGTTCTCCCCAGAGCCAGCTGTTCCTTTTTACAATATGCTTAGCCACAACACTCTGGCCAAGGTTGAAGGAAAACGCTTGTTAAAAAACACAGCTTGTTTATAAAACACAGCAGAGAAAGCTTTGAATGAGAAGCTTTTGGTATGTGGCATGCAGGGCCAGTTGGGCCACCATCACCTGCTGTCGTACATTGCCACGTATGGTCACCAATAGCACTACCCCTACAACCCCATGCTTCTCTTCCCTGTCTCTCATCTGTGCCCTGTAATGGTAGGGGTGGAATAATTGCATTTCTCTTTCTCCTTCCTTTTTATTTCCTCCTCCTCTGCTAGAGAGAGGCTGTTGGTTTCTCTGTCTAAAGTGTGGAATCACAACATGTCTCTTTCCTTGAGGGAGGTGCAGAGAGGCTGGCTAGGCAGAGTTCATGCACAAATGAAGATACGCAACATGTGGGAGGTGGTAGTGCTTGTCCATACAGCACATGCTTAATCATTCAATTCATCCTTACTATGTTATTTCCTTTAGATATTATTTCCTTTATTGTTGTTTTCATTTACATTTAGAAATGTCACATTTGGAGGGACAATATACAGGTATAGCCTAGAACATTTAAGGCATGTTCAAGTTTAAGAAGAGGGAAATAGAAGAGGCATCTTACAACATTAAACGATAACATGAAAGCTAAAAAGAACATGTGAATAGTTAAAAGAAAAAGTCCATTATGAGGGATGGAAACTATTTATGGACATTTATGGACATTTATGGATAAGGACAGAATGCAGGCAGAGTCAAGAAAGATCCATAGGTAGATCAAAGAGCCAACTCTGGGTCTATTAAATACCATTTAAGGAGTAACATAGTCCCCTGCACCAAATCAACCTGGCTTAATTGAGGCTGCCCCTTGGGTTCAATTGAGGCTGCCACAAAGGGCACAGGATGTGAAGTGATACAATGATCTCCACACAGCTCTCAAACCATTTATGTTGCCGCTCCTAAAGTCTCAATGATTCTAGTGGCTCTATTCCATAGTGCACCCAGCACTTAGTCATGTGGCAGCAAATGTTTGCCAAAACCAAAGCCTATGGGAACCCAAATGATAATTCTAGGTATCAAGGTTTATTATAAAAGTTGCAATTATTGTCCAAATGCAATATATTCCTTCAGTGTTTAATAAAAAATATTTATCTGATGAAATGCAACTGGAAATCAGAAGGTCTATATCATTGTTCCTTTGTTAAAATTATCTGAAACAAAGGAATGGCATAACCTAAACTGATAACGTTCTTCAAAGAATCTGTCCAATAATTAATTTTAATTTCTCCATTAAATACTGCTCAAGCAATATTGTTTCAATGTACAAGTGCTAGTGTTTTGAAGAACAGTGTCTGCTTTGTTTTCAAATGCAACAGAGACTTTGGCTTCTTGCTATATATGCAACGCCTCCCTGCGTCTCTGAGTGAGGCGCAGGGGAGGTTTTTGCCGGCTGTCAGCTGGCAGGCGGTGGGTGGGCTGTGCAATCGGCGTAGTTTACACTGATAGCGTAGCCATATAAGGCTTGGCCACGCCCACCCCACCGGCTGCCTCTCAGTCGGACGATTCCTGCTGGAGAGAGCGTTCCAGCACACGGAGTCTCCGGCTACCTCTAGGCTGAGTCTTTGCCTGTCTTTCTTAATTTTGCCTGGTTTCTTCACGGGGAAGTGGGGGAGGTGGGAGGGAGCTCTGCCGGGCTCCTGTGAGCTCGCGGAGCGCGGGGTGTGGGTGGGGGGAAACAAGGGGCCAACGGGCCGGTCTGAGTCGGCCCACGGGGGGTTGGGAGTGGACCCGGCGCTCGGCGTTCGGCTGTTCTGGGCACCGCCGCACCTGGGGATCGGCCGCCGGTGGGTCCGCGGCAGTGCGGGCGAGCGTACCGCCGGCCATAGGGCGGCCTCATTTCGGCGGTCGGGCCTTCTAGCGGCCTCCCCGGTACTGACCTGCACCAGCCCCCGTTCATTGCCATCGGCGGGTGGGCACCGGAGGGGGTGTAGCTCTAATCTGGCCGGTAGCTCGGCACCGAGCCTGGGGGCGAGACCTGGGCGCTTTGGGTTTGCGGCGGCCATTTTCTGGCAGGGTCTGACCTCATCCCATCCGTCACTGCCTGACCCGGTGCTAGGCCATCCGGGATTATTATCCAGGCTAACCTGCCCTTGGGGGGGAGGTCGCACCGGGGTGGGGGATATTGTCTAGCCCAGGCCTTCATTTAGGCCAATCCGGGGCCTTAGTTTGTCACCCAGGCCTCATCGGCGGCCATTTTGTTGGTCACCTCTGGCACTGTTGCTAGAGGCCTTATCTTTATCTTCCCTCATCTGCCTTCTGCCAGGGACTCACAACGGGAGACTATCAAGGTGGCATCTATTATTATTTAGCCCACGTGTTGACTTGCTTATTTGTCTCTTCATCATCCTTCATGGCGCCCAAGAAGGGTGCTGGAAAGGGCAAGGGCAAGGCCCCAGTTAAGAAGAGTCCTGCGCCCCAACCTGTTCCTGAGGACCCATCATCTTCTGATGATGAGTGGCCGCGCTTAGCGGCAGCATGGAAAAAGCTTTCTCGATTAGAACATGAGAGGGCACGCCAGCAAGGGATGGCTCAGGCTTATGGGGGGGGCGATAGCACAGGAGATGGGCAGGGTCAGAAGACATCTGCCTTGAAGTTGGTTACTGAATTAATGGAGTCTCGCGCTGCATCTCTTGAGTCTTCCCTAGCAGGGACCTTGGCCCAGGCTGCACCATCTTCTTCTTCTCGGATTCCGGGTGACTCGACCGGCCTCCACGAGCAATCGCCTCAACTGCGGCCTGAACGACTACTGGCCTTGCCTGCGCCGGCCTTGCACGCCACCGATGTGTCATGCCATCAGGCCATTGACCTCTCCAGTACTACCGGATCTGCAGTCCCGTTGCAGGGCGCACCCTTGGGTTGCACGGTGGGGGGTGAGTACACGCCTTTACACACTGCCACGTCCCGGCGTGTCTCTTGGCCTTGGCCTGACACTACGCCCACTGCTTCCACGCATGGCTTTACGACGTGCACTATGCCCAGAGGGGTGGTGGCCTCTGGGCTGCTCCCGCCGCATCACGGCGTAGCTGCCTTTAGGGCGGAGGTGGCTGCTCAGACGGAACCGGTCCGTGACTTGTCGGTTGCCGCCCCTCAGCGGCAGACCGAGGCCGCTCCTGTACCCCCGCCTGGGGCACCGACGTCTGCACCCGTGAAGGAGCCTGAATCTCTTTCCCTAGCTATAGGAGATCACCCCGAGGCGGATGAATCTCTGCCCTTAGGGGACCATCTTTCCGAGGGTGTGGTCGAGAGGATTGTTGCTGGTAAATATGTCGATATTTTTGACCTACTTAACAGGGAGATCGACGTTAAAGATTTTGAAAAGTTAGATTACAAGGAGAAGGAACGGATCCGCAAACGTAAACCGGAACGTTCCTGGAATAATTGGCTGAACGCTTTTATCATTTTTGCTGGTATTTATTCAGAGGCCCACACGCAAAGAGGCGCAAAATTATGGCATTACCTGGATCTGGTTATTAGGGCGCGTCAGGACCTTCCTTCCATGGCGTGGCTCATGTACAACGAGGGGTTCCGGCCTAGGATCGCTAAGGAGCCTGCTTTACGTTGGGACTGACCACATAGCTACCTCTGGCTGCGTGTGAGTGGACCCAACCGGTCCAACGACCGATTTGACAGCGGCCACCTGGTTTTGCGCTCTGGCGCCGCAGGCAATCCACGCACCAATGCGGGCCAGTCTGTTCAACCCAGGCTGGTTTGCTTTGAATTTAACAACAGAGGGGCCTGCGGACGTCGGCAGTGCAAATTCCGGCATGCCTGCTCCGCATGCGGGGCTAACCACCCGGCCAGCGCCTGCACCCGGGGTAGATCAGGGGGAGATACTGGCAGGGATCGGGGGGGAACGAACACAGCAGGGCAACAATTTGCCCCCGAAAGGGACCTAGTCCCATAAAAGTGGGAACCCTGAGGGCGTGGCTGCGTAGCTACCCCTCTGCCAGTGATGCACATTACCTTTTGCATGGGTTCCAATACGGCTTTAGAATCCCGGCGTTAGGCCAGAGGCAGCCTTTCATGTCACCAAACCTCAAATCTATACGAGGTATGGAGGATGTTGTCAGACAGAAGATTGCTGCAGAACTTGCCGCAGGACGCGTTCTTGGCCCCTTTGAGAACCCGCCTTCCCCTAACTTCCGAGTCTCCCCACTGGGAGTCGTGCCAAAGAAGACGCCGGGTGAGTACAGTTTAATTCATCACCTGTCTTACCCGGCGGGTTCCTCAGTCAATGATGGTATCCCGCAGGAGTTGGCCTCTGTACACTACACGTCATTCGACGATGCTGTACGGATGGTCCGGTCCTGCAGGGTGGGGGCTGAGATCGGGAAGTGCGACGTAAAGTCAGCCTTCCGGCTGTTGCCCGTTCATCCGGACGACTGCGAGCTCTTAGGGTTCTCGTTTGAAGGGGGTTTCTACATGGACAGGTCCATGCCTTTTGGATGCTCCATTTCATGTGCCGCCTTTGAACGTTTTAGTACGTTTATAGAATGGGTGATCCGACATCGCGCATGGACCACCCATGTTGTCCACTATCTGGACGATTTTTTGTTTGCAGGAGCGGCGGGCACTGGCCAGTGTGCCCGTCTTATGTCAGTATTTCAGGACATGGCGGCCGAGCTCAGTTTGCCCTTAGCTGATGATAAAACGGAGGGCCCTGCGACTGTACTAACCTTCTTTGGCATCGAATTGGATACGGTTGCCCAAACCTGTCGTCTTCCTCGACAGAAGTTGTCCGACCTGTTGAGTCGGATCACACTCGTCAGGTCGGCAAAGAAGGTCACACTCCGTGAGCTACAGCAGCTTATTGGCCACCTGAATTTTGCTTGCAGGGTAATAGCGCCTGGCCGGCCCTTCTTGCGCCGGCTCTGTGATGCGACAGTAGGCCTCCGCAACCCGTACCACAGGCGTCGCCTTTCCGCCCCCATCAGGGAGGATCTCGACACCTGGATTGAGTTTCTTTCTAGGTTTAATGGTGTCTGTTTTTGGCGTGCTGAGTCGGCCTTAGCTGCCGATCTCCAGGTACACATGGATGCGTCAGGCTCCATTGGTTTTGGGTTATTCTTCAGGGGGCGCTGGTGTGCTGGCCAGTGGCCGCAGGAGTGGCACCGGTCAGGACTGACCCGGGACCTCACCTTCCTTGAACTTTCCCCTATTGTGGGCACACTTTACTTGTGGGCGGAGTTGTGGTCTGATTCGGCTGTCAAATTCCATTGTGACAATCTGGCGGTGGTCCACATTATCAATCACCTGACTTCTAAATCCAAGCGGGTTATGGCCCTGGTTCGCGCCTTCACCCTGCGTTGTTTAAGGTTTAACATTTTGTTTCGAGCAGTTCATGTGCCGGGGGTCCAGAACGATTTGGCTGACGCTCTGTCCCGTCAACAGATGGAACGGTTCAGAGCGCTAGCTCCTCAAGCCATGATGGAACCCGACCGTTTACCACCCGAGGTATGGAAGCTTGGCTGGTAGAAGCCAATAGGACTATGGGTTTGGCTTTAGCTCCCAGCACTCGACAGGCGAATGCTTTGCACTGAGTACATCGTTTTGTGTTCGGGAAGGGTGTCCCCGGTTATGACCGGCAACGACTGATCAATTGGTGCAGTTTGCTGTTTATTTACATTTTAAGGGCCTTGCTCCGCAGACCATTCAGGGTAAGATGTCCGCCCTTTATTACTACGCTAAGGCCCAAGGCTGGGCTCTGCCTGATTGTCAGTTTCAGATAACCAAAATGATAGAGGGTTGCCACTGGGGAAGCCATGACACTCGCCAACCCATGTCCCCATCAATCTTACTCCTACTGGCCCAGGTATGTCACCAAGTCTGTCTTGATCGTTTTGAGGTTATTTTGCTGCACGCTGCGTCGCTAGTAGCTTTCTTTGCCGCTCTGCGAGTCAGCGAGCTGGTGGCCTTCGCTAAAACCGACAATTTGGCCACGGCTTTGTTATGGTCTGACTTGATATTGGAGGCAGAGCAAGCTTCCCTGCGCATTCGCAGGTCCAAGACAGATCAGCGTGGCAGGGGTTGCACGATACACCTTCGTAGGTGTTCGGAACAGCGCATTTGCCCCATTTTGGCCCTGCACAATTATGCCTGTTGCTTGTCCAACCGACAAGGCTATTTGTTTCAACACCTTGATGGGTCCCCACTGACCCGCTACCAATTTTGGAAGCTGACATTGAAGGCTCTCCGCCTTGCCGGAGTACCGCATTTGCGATTTGGGACTCATTCCTTTCGAATCATTCATCTCTGCTGCCGCCCTGGGCGTTTCCTGCTGGCATTCAACGTATTATGGTGGAAGTCTCACCAGTACAAGGTTTATGTTCACATTTGGAGAAATGTCAGTGTTTTTTTCCCTTCTCTCCGTTGCAGGCCCGGCGGATGGCAGGCGTATCAGGATATGTATTTACAGTCACAGCTTCATTTACTGGGCAAGTTTGCAAGTTTTGGACGCGAGGCAACCTCGGCCTGGAGCAATGGGCTGACTTGGTTTGGAAGGGGATTTGGGGCATGCGTTGGAGTACCTTCCTGCTGACAGCGCTAAAACCCCGAACCCTTCCCCTCCATTGTGGTAATCCACCTGGGAGGGAATGAACCCGGATGTCCGGCATCTTTGGCTCTCAGATCATCTTTGACCTGAGAGTATTCAAGGCCATTTATCCCACAGTGTGGATTATGTGGTCAGCAATCCTACCTAGAATGGGGTGTGCATCATCCACCCAGAAGATGCATAAATCTTGCAAAGGAGTTAACCGGGAGGTTGCCCGTTTTGTTAATGCTAAGATCGATTCTGTTATCTCACATCCTGCCATCACAGCTCGAGATTGGAGTTTTTTCCGGCCTGATGGGGTCCACTTGTCCGAGGCGGGCCTTGGAGTTTTCCTTGACGATATCCGGGAGGGTCTGTTGGCCTACCTGCTTGGTAGGTTGGGGTAAGAGACTGCGAAAGATCTTAGTGGCAGGTAGCGCAATATAATATTGAATATCATACAGAGCCTTATAAATAATCAAGGTCCTCGGCAGTCCCATTCTAATAAGTAGATCAGGTAGATGATAGGATGCAGGTAATATAACCCCAACAATAACAGGGGGACTGCCAAGAAATTGGGAATGGGGATGCCCAAACAATCTGGTATCCTCATTGCATCATGCAATAAATTATTTGAGTTAATGGACCTTTAATAATAACAACTAGTGATTTTATTGCCTATGTCACAGACCCTCCTATAAAGTTACTGTTCAGTTGATAAAGTTATTACCAGTTATTGTAATTAATAAATTGTGGCCCGTGTTTAACCAAGCCTAACGTGTGAACTGAGCCTGGCAATCTCTGAGTGAGGCGCAGGGGAGGTTTTTGCCGGCTGTCAGCTGGCAATTCGTAGTTTACGCTGATAGCGTGGCCATATAAGGCTTTACCCCACCGGCTGCCTCTCAGTCGGACGAACTTTTTATTATGTGATGATGATGCTTTGCTGGTCGCCAAAGGGCCGGATGGGAATTTTGATACTCTGATTGGCCTTGAGTGGTGGCGTTTTTCGCCCATCCCATCATTCACATGTGGCGAATGGTTGTTAGCTCCCTTGGTCATATTGGCGGTGTTTTAAAATATTGAATATCATACAGAGCCTTATCAATAATCAAGGTCCTCGGCAGTCCCATTCTAATAAGTAGATCAGGTAGATGATAGGATGCAGGTAATATAACCCCAACAATAACAGGGGGACTGCCAAGAAATTGGGAATGGGGGATGCCCAAACAATATTGTTTCAATGCATCAAGTGCTTATTTGTGGACCTTTAATAAAACAACTAGTGATTTTATTGCTGCTCCTATAAAGTTTGTTCAAATGATAAAGCATTACCAGTTATTGTAATTAATAAATTGTGGCCCGTGTTTAACTTGTCTCTTTATTGCTGACTAGCCTGGCAAAACAATCTCCAGAGCCTTTAAATATGTCATTAAAGATACTTCGAAACAAGCACAACAGTAAAAAGCTAGCTAAGACACATTCAGTAACCCTCATTCTCAGCTGATAACAAAACTACATTCATGGAAGAGGAGTTCCTACGAGATGCATCTATCATCAGACCATGCAAAAACTGTGCCCGGTGTTATCACATTTAATATATATGCAAATAGACAATTGTCAGGCAAGGCCACAGAGTGTTTAATTTCCAAAGAACTTTGCTGCTTTTTTATCCTTTTATTGTAAGGTCAAGATTGTTCTAGTTGATCCCATGAACTGTTTTGGAAAGACTCTGACCAATAGAGCAGCCCCAGATCTGTACCAGTGCAGGATCAATGTGTAGCCTGCATAATTAAATTGTCAACTGCCCAGAGAGTGCTTGACGCGCTATGGGGCAGTATATAAGCAGAACACCTTTAGAAGCAGCTCAGCTGTTTATGGCATTGCCTTCTCTTGATCCAAGGTGCTAGTCCCTCTAGTCCAGTAAATTTAGTCTGGTACTCTCTTAGGTGTTCCCATACAGGAAGTAGTTCACAGAGGAAAGTCTCAGGTAGAATGCTGCAAAAGGAAAAACTCTGGTGGAGATATCCCTTCTGAAGGAGGCCCCTTAGCATGCAATTCATGGGCTTTGCTTTATGACCTCATTTCAAAAGTGTAAACAAAGCTTCAAAGCCGAAGCAGAACACATACACAAGTGCCCACTCAAATAAATGACACAGTATTGGATGCTCTCTCTCTCTCTCTCTCTCTCTCTCTCTCTCTCTGTGTGTGTGTGTGTGTGTGTGTGTGTGTGTGTTTAGCCATTATATAAGTTGAAAAAAGCTAGAGCAATGAAAGTTTAAAGCCTAAATAGACAATGATTACAAAAATTCAAATGCCAGTGACTAATGAAATCCGATTGATTAATGATGTCTTTCATTTACCCAGTTATAATTATTTTTAAAGTCTTTTTTATCTTACTTAAACAGTTTGCAAGAATTCTAAGGTCCCAAATCCTCATTATGAATAATTACATGCTACCCAGAAAAGAAGTATAAACTGGAAGTGACAAAATCATGATGTTACTGAGGCATAAATATGGCAAGAGAAAGGAAAAGAGGAAAAAATGGAATGGACATGTTGTGTTGACATGTGAATAATTTCATTGCTTTATTTCAAAGCAAATGGTTTTCTTCTCTTTGTATTTGTTCATGCAATCGGTTGTCATCTAAAATAGTGTGTGAGATATATTAACTTGGTAAAAGATTTCAGTTTCAAGATTTTCATTACTATTCCATTTCTGGTGGGTTTACAGCTGAATTCTGCCCCAATATACATAGATAGATACACTGGATCTATCAGGATTTATTCCACGATGGCCTATTCGGGTGTCTGAATTTAGGAGCTGATCTCTCTGTATACCGACTGAAAAGTAGGCACCACAGTCAACAAGCAACACAACTGGAGTTATTCTGTTCCATTGACAGAACTGTAGTCTACAAAAGCTTTTTAAATAAAACTTGATCATCTTCATGGTGTTATGAAATTTATTTGGTTTTACAGCATAACTAGATAAACTAGGCATGCTACCATGCACCCCAAAGGAACTGAAGCCAGTATTTCTCGGAGTTCTCTCATTCAGACACAGGCAAGACCTAGCCTTGCTTTGGGCTGAAATACTGCCATTTCACATATCTTCAAATCTTAGTCTGACATGTATAAATGTTAATGGCCTGGTCTTGACAGGTTTCACATTTTGATCGAATGAGAACACCCTGGAGAGGCTCACTTAGGTGGTTACTTCACGTTCGTTTTGTCTCGGTAGTTGTTGTGTTTAGGAGTGGTACAAAATGTCACTTCACGTCTGTCTCGCAACAACTGAAATTTGTCTCGACCACACCCCTGGAACGGGTGCTAAGCAAGACAAATCTGTACCTAGTGCTGGGGTTGGGTTTTCTCTTGTCTCTCTTCTGTTCTGCTTCTTGTCTTGGTTAAGAGGATGTGAAGTAACAACTGTACTGGTAACCTGGCGGGCATGGTTAGCACAGCTTTCGTGTCCATCTAGTGGTTAGTGGGTGAAGCGACATATTCTTTAATTTCCCTACAGGAAAAACCATGCAACTCAAATGTATAAGAAAGAAAACATTATCAGTGCTTCCACATTGGCATATGAAAACCAGAATATCAGTAAATCGAAATATCGAAAAAGAAAATTTTATTCACCCCCCCCCAAAAAAGGAAAAAGAAAGCTAGACAAATTAAGTGGTTGTCATGGTAGAAGACTGTGAGGTAACACTTGTCACGAGACAAGTTATCACAACCATGGGAACACTGAAACAGGGACAAAACCACATGATCACAACCAATGCTGCCAAGGCATAAAACTAGTCACGGAACAGAGAAGGATGCGAAGTAACCACTTTACTGGCAGTAAGGTCCTGACATTCAAATTTGCTAGTATCATGGTCCCACCTTTCTCCTGGTGGCCCCTACTGCTGCTTGAATGCCCGTTTCCTTACTTTCTCTGAAATAGGATTCAATCTTGCATCTGGAATATACTCTTCATCCTCATACTGGCTTGCACTGGTTAGCCCAGTAGCACAACCATTAGTCAAGTTGTCACCTTTTAAAAGCCATCCTTTTATGCATCCTTTCCATGGTGTAGGAACTCATAGGATGCAGCTCATAAAACTGCTTCTAAGATCATCTGTCTTTCCCCTCAAATAACTCTGACTATTCCTGAACATTCTCTTTTTTTTTTACTGTTACTCTCCTGCTGTATTTCAGAATACATAAGCAATCATGTCTGTCCACTACGAGCATAAATCAATTCATAGCAAATATCCTAGTGAGATACCTATTAACTTGTCACCAGGGGTAAAATTTATTCAAAACTCAAAACATGTTTTGCTCCATAAAATGATACCCAGTGCGGCTGTAAATAGTGCATGCTTGCCTAATAAAGCATTTCCAAAGAACCATGTTGAGAAATGCAGCATTTCCAAAGAACCATGTTGATAAATGCAATATATATATATATATATATATATATATATAATAAAAATATATAAAGAATAAAAAATCAAATGCCATAGCCATGACGATGAGTGCCCCAAAAGCAGGGAATTCTATTTGAATCTCGTCCAGTACTAGGACAAGTTATGGAATGAATTTTTATTTCTATTCTCTCCCACAAAGGTGAATTTGCTAAGTTTTTGTTTTGTTTTTTTTGTTTTGTTTCAAACGAAGATTCAGAATAGGACCAGAGTAACCATAATAATGATAACAGGGCAGCACTTTGTCTAAGGCTTACACTTTATAATCAACAACTGGACTTTGCCCGCATGGCAGGAGAGAAAAATTATCTTAAAAGAAAGGGCAAAAACAAGCAATGTCAAAATTAAATATTGGTATGGAAGAAAAATAAGATCAACAAGTCTTTAAACAAGCAGCATTGATGCCTTTGGAAAACAACTCTGAAGAGAAGCAGAGGTCATATTTTAATGCATTTTAAACCCCTTTTGACTGTAAAGGAGGCATGTTGCTCTATTTTTCTACTCTGACTGCCCCCCACTGTTAACTTCTCCTTTGAGATATGTTGAATTGGCCATTTAGCAATTTAGTGCGCGTCAGAAGGCTGCTGATTTCCCTTATCAGGCTGTGATTCATTTGGCTAGTAAAATAACTATTGAAACCCATTTTGCATCATTAACTGCTATTACTAAATCATTCAAAGGACTGAGAAAATGCAGCCATAGGAAAGGTTGCATGTCCAACGTGAAAAACATTTGATAAGCTCTTGGAAATAAAATCCCAGCACCTGCATCTGTCAGTGGAATGAAGCACGAAAATTCAGTTTATTGGGGGCATTATAAGACTAGTTTTCATGGAAAATAGAAATATTTTCCAGGTCTTAAGAAGGCCACTGGGTCTTACAGTCCACATAAGCAATTTTTACAAACTCTGATGTCTTCATGTACACTTCCCATCTCTTGGATATTTATGTGTTCTTTTTCATGTGATGTTCTGAATTGACATTTCAAAGGAATCTCTTCGATAAAATGTCCAGCTAGCTGTGGCATTAACAATGGCATTATAGGTGCATATGTAGTTGAAAAATATATGAGATATGGATAACTGTTGATGCCACTTCCTCTAAACAGAGTTGGCACTAAGGGAAAACTTCCTGGCATGGCTAATATGGTATTATTCATGAGGGTATTATTTTTCTTGCTCCATACTGAATGTCGGTATCTGTATCAGCAAAGTGGACATATCCACATGTAAGACTTTTTTAAAAGCAAAACTGTACTAAGGAAAGAGTCCAAAATGCTAATCGTCTGCTTTTTGGGTAATGAGTGCAGAAAAAAGTGTAGATTCATCCTTCAAAGCTTTGAAAAGTTGCAGTTTGGATTACAACAGCATAGCACATGAAACCTGAAGGACTGTGGAAATTGTAGTCCAAGTAACATTTCTCTATCTCTATCAGAGAGAGGGGGAGGAAGGAAAGTGCAGTAAGAGGTGGAGGATGAAAGTGAGTGATGCTTTTTGTCCATATGTACAAAAAAGTCACATAATCAAACACAATGGAAAGCAAATTTTGCATTGTAATAACTGTGACATATGTGACATTTTATAGTAGGCCTTCTAAAATGGTGTGTGGAAGTTGAGTCATGGCAACTGGACTTCTTTTCTTGAGAGATTGAAACATTTCTCTGCCCATCCAAAGAGCTTCATCAGTCCAAGAAATGCTAGTTGAGAGTCCTCCATTATATAGTTCATTATGAACTCATGTGCCTATTTCAGACCAGGGTGAAATGAGGTCAAAGTGAACTATAAAATGGAGGACTCACAACTAGATTTCCTCAGACTGATGAAGTTGTTTGGATGAGTAACAAAACATTTCAATCTCTCAATAAAAGAAGTCCAGTTGCCATGACCCAGCTTCCAGATAAACTCACCTGGATGACAGAATCTTCGCAGACATATTCTAAAATGGTGCTCTAATCAGACCTTGAATTGGAATTGGTTTTATGGTTCTGGGTGTAGTGGAAGGGAAGAGATAGATCTGATTCTACTTTTAGTGCCTTCTATTTATATATTAAAGAAATGTGGCTTCTCTCCTGCTTGCCACATTGTCCATGCACTCTACAGGAGGTTTTCCTTCTCTTGAGCCTATCTAGGTTGTTAAAAGTCCAAACAGATTTTGAAGCTGAGGCTCCAATACTTTGGCCACCTCATGAGGAGAGAGGACTTCTTGGAAAAGTCCCTGATGTTGGGAAAGATTGAAGGCAAAAGGAAAAGGGCATAGCAGATAATGAGGTGGTTGGATGGTGTCATCAATGCAACCAACATGGATTGACCAATCTCCAGGAGGCAGTGGAAAACAGGAAAGCCTGGTGTGCTCTGGTCCATGGGTTCATGAATAGTCAGGCATGACTGAACAGCTGAAAAACAACAAAGGTTGTAAAGGACTGCATGTAGATGTGTCATGTGTCCTCTCTTTCTCATCTTTTAAATAAACATCCAGGGTTCTGCTGTGGAAGGCCTCTCCATCACTGCAACAACAGGGCTGTTTTTCCAGACTGGCATTGCTCAGGCCAAGTAGCATTTTCCTTCCCAGAGCAACCAGGATGATGGGTCATACCAGCAGAGTGTTCTTGCCCCAGCTGGAAACTCCTGTGATGAACAGCGGCAATGTGCTCCCAACAAGCAGTTTTCATGTGCAAGTAGAGGAGGTCACAATAGGCCAGATTTGAATTGTGCATTGTGTAATCAGTCATACTAGGGATATACAACTGATTTCACAATTCCATAGCAAATTCCTTGTTGTCAGGTGTAATGCCTGGTAGCATAACTCACAAGATATTGACCAGTGCTGAAACATGCTTTAGTCAATGCAGGGAATGTGTTCAAGCAATGTGTACTATTTAATATGTATCCATGAACATGAGGGCCTTTGGAGAAAATAATAAAGAAAGGAAAGATCCTGATCAATACAAAGGCACCCAAACTGACAAAGAGTAGGTGTAGAGGTGAGGAAAGGGAGACATTTGCTGATGCCAAGTCAAATCGCTATTTGAAGCTACAAGATTTCTGGTAGTTTTACAATTTATATGTCATAAGTTCTGCCAAGCATTCAGATTGCTTTCATACATTCACATTTACTAATATTCTGAAAGACTCACTGGTATGCTAAAGGGTAATAAAAACAGTAAACATCTTCATGATACCCAAAGAAATAAGGTGCTTTTGGAAACTTTACAATGTTTACTGTGATTACTCTGACAGTGTTAGTGGTCTATTTGATTTTTTTAAATCTCTTCAAGTGAGATTTTGCTTCTTTTATTAATCATAAAATGATAGTTTTGGTTTAGCTTTAAAGCTTCATTTACTCATTATTCCTCCCCACTTAATCCACAATACAGCTTGTCAAAACCACTTGACTAGTCCAATGTAAAACTTATCCATTGACCTGAATAATTTGAATTTGGCATTACACATTTGAAAACAATCTTTTCCACATATATCCACATTGGGTTTTCTGCTTCAGGAGAAAACAACGGGTGATGGAATGAAAGGAATGAAATATGGTAGCCAACCAGCACCGCTGTTTATCGTAAAGTTCATTAAATATTTCCACTAAATAAAATGACATTGTTAGAGAAATACAGCCAAAGGGAATCAGCCCCGTTGAACAAAATGGGATTTACCTCTGAGGGGCTGAAAATAGTACTAACTTTTTTTTAACATTAATTTTTTATTAATTTTTGAGAAACTAATAAGTAATACATACAGAACAATAAGTAATTACGTCGCTTGTTTTTGCATCCCCCCTCCCCAACACCTCCCCAACCCCTGGAACCGAAGAACAAATTATTTTCCATTCTTTCCTACAAGCTCTTTAGTACATTCCACCAATGTCTTTGGCTTCCTCTTAAACCTCCTTACTTTCTTCATAGCTTAAGCCAATCCTTCAGTTTTTTACATTTCTCCCATATTTCTTTGGATACTTTTTCTTCCCTAATCCATCTAAAATAACTGTACCACTTTTCTTTTTTGTAATTTCCCAATCTTCCAATTTTTAATCTTGCCAATATGTCTGATTGTATTGTTTCAAGAAGATATAGATTCCAATTATCCTCATTCCATTTAGTGGAATCTTTCCATCCCCATGCGATCACTGCATGTGCCGCTATTAGCATTGCTTTCAATAAATATTGGTCTACGGCCCTTAATTTTTCACAACCCAATATACCCATAACTAATAAACTTCCATTAATTTCTAATTTAATTTTGAACCAATTTTCTATTTTCCTAAGGATTATATTCCAAAATGATTTAACTTTAACGCATTCCCACCAAAGGTGGGAATACCAACCTGGTTCATTGTTACAATGCCAACAATTTGGTTTAAATCTTTTTATCATGTATGCAAGTTGTGTCAGTGTTCTATACCAGTGCTCCCCAACCTTTTTATCGCCGCGGACCAGTAAATGTTTAATAATTTTTCCGTGGCCCGCTTGTTTTGATTTAATAATTTTAATTGTCACTCTCCCCGCGGCGGCGGCGAGGCTTGGGGCCCCTTCCCGCCCCATCTCCAAGTGGCCTCCACATCTTTTCGACGGAATAACTCCCCCACACACACACACACGCACCCGGGAGAGGGGCCAAAGGGCTGAAACGAGTCCAAACCCGGAAGCCAAGCGGACTTCAAAGAAAGCCCCCGCGCCGTCGAACGAAGCCCGAAGGCGCGGCGGGACCTGAGCGCTCCTCCTCGCTCTCTCGCCAACCTCCACCGACCGGCCGGCTGGCCGGCCGCCTTCCCTCCGCGCAGAGGGGACCTTATGGTTCAGCCCAGCCCAGCGTCCGGTGCCGGGAGGAGCCCACCCGCCTCTCCCTCGCTTGCCAGAGCGCGCTTTTTTGGAGGAGGTGGAGTGGGGGTGGGTGGGCTGAGGCGAGGCGTTAGGGGGGGCAGCTCCTGCCGGAGAGAAGCAAGCTCCGTTGGGCAGGGCTGGCCCTTCTCTTTCCTGGGCAAGGCAAGGCGGCGCCCCACTCAAGCCCACCCTCGCTCGCTCGCTCGCTCGCCTGCTAAAAAGGGCTTGTGCCGGCACCGGTCCCGGCTCTTGCTCGCTCGCTCGCTCGCTCGCTGGACGCCTCCCAGGCTGCTCGCACTCTTCACTCCTCAGCCAGTCCGTCCTCTTGTTCACCGCCTCCTCCTCCTCCTCCTCCTCCTCCTCACACACACACCGCACCCGCCGCCGCCGCCGCACCCGCCCGCCCCTGTGTGTGCGAGTGTTTCCTCTCTCTCTCTCTCTCTCTCTCCCCCCCGCCTCTTTTTCTCTTCAGGAGAAGCTGGGGCGGGCGGGCGAGCGTGAGGGAGAGGGGAAGAGACGGAGAAATCTGCCACCACAGGAAGTGGAGCCCTTGGCCAGGAGGGCCAGCGCGGGAGATCCGCGGGGAGCCGTCGCTCCTCCCGGCCAACAAAGAAACCTGCTTTCGAGCGGCCGCCAGCTCCAGAGGTGGAGGCGGCGGCACCGCGAGCCCTGGGAGCCAGTCCGGAGGGGGGAGGGGGAGGGAAGGGGGCACGGGCATCTCCAGACCTCCCCCTCCCTCTCCCCCCTCAGTCTCTTATCCCACGAAAACATGGGGCGAACCTCCAGCCCGGATTTCTCAGGATCCCCCTCCGAAGGGAGTCAGCTCCTCTTGCTCTGTCCTGGTTTCCTCGGGCGGCCCGGTGCCGATTGATCCACGGACCGGCACCGGTCCGCGGACCGGGGGTTGGGGAACACCGTTCTATACCATTTGAATATAACTTTCCTTTCTAATTCTCTAAATTTCACCAATTTTATTTCTCTAATACCTTTCATCATTTTCCTTATCTCGTCATCTGTTAATATCATTTCATTGCTCCATTTATTTTGCAATGCCTTAAACAAAAATCTTTATCTGTAACCATAAGTTTATATATTTGACCTGTCAATCCTTTTCCCTTTAAATCTAAAATTTTATGAATTTTCCCAAACCTCTTTTCCTCTTGTATGGGGCCTTCAGTTTGTAAATATAACTTAACCCTATTATATAACCCTAACAGATTCAACCAATATCCCCCCCCCACATCATTAACTAATTCCTGAAATGGAATTAGTTTGCCATTCTTATGCAAATTCTTAATACAGTAATACCCTTTACACACTAACTTTTTCCATAAACCTTCCTCGAATGAGTCTCCCTCCTTTCTTAGACTTTCCAAAGGTTTACCCTGTACAAATCCCCCTTTCCATTTAGCTTGCCATTTCCCCCATATCTTAAAGGCCACCTTTCTAGGGCCACTTGTTGTCTTAAGAATACTTTGCTCCCTATCTGTATAGATACCAAACTTGCCAATTCCATTATTTAGTTCATCCTCAATTCTTACCCACTTATTTTTGTTTCTTCCATCGAGTTCCAGTAGATATTTCAATTGAAATGATTCATAGTAAAATTCCAACCACGGCAGTCCCCATCCCAGATCCTCTTGTGGCATATAAATCAATCTTTGGACTTCCCTTGCCTTCTTTCCCCCAAATACCCAAGTTCTTAATTCCTTATCCCATCCTCTTAAGACATTTTTTGGAATCCATATAGGTAGCACTTGAAAAAGATACAATATTTTAGGGACTATAAATGTCTTAATTGTTCTAATTCTGTTCATAAGTCCTAATACTCTATTCTTCCATTCCCCCAGTTGCTTTTGTATCTTTTTCCATACCATCTTAAAATTTGTTACTCTTAGTTTATTTAAGTTTTTAGTTATGATAACTCCCAAATATTTAAGTTTTTTTGTCCCTATTGTCATTCCCATTAATTTCCTTATTTCCTCTTGTTCCCTATATTTAACACTGTAAAACATTATTTCTGATTTTTTAATATTCACGCCTAATCCTGTACATTTTCTAAAGTCTTCTAATATAATCACGATTTCCTTCAATCCCTCCAATGGGTTCTGTAAAACTATTAAGACATCATCGGCAAAAAGGTTCACTTTTACTTCTTCCTTCTCCAATTTATATCCTTGTATCGTTACCACATTTCTAATTTTGTCCGCCAAAGGCTCCATTGCTAGGATAATTAACAATGGAGATAAGGGACACCCCTGCTTAACCCCTCTTTGTATTAAGATTTCATTTGTCCAGCCTTCATTAACCCTGAAAACAGCTTTGCTGTTACTATAAATTTCTTTTATTGCCTGCACTATTTCGCCCTTGAATCCAAATTCCTCTAGAACTTGAATTAAATATTCATGACTTACTGTATCAAATGCCTTATAAACGTCAAGTTTTAGTAATGTCAATTTTTCCTGATGTTTCGACTCTCTTCTATGTGTTAAGATGTTAATTATATTTCTTAAGGGGTGTCCTATTAATCTCCCTTTAACAAATCCATATTGATCTTCATTCACTAGCTTTGGTAGAAGGGTTGCTAACCTCTTTGCTAATATTCTAGTAAAGATTTTATAATCCTGGTTTGCCAAGCTTATAAGAGTTACATTCCATGGGGTTCTTTTTGCTTTTTAGTATAAGTACTATCTCACTTTTTCTCCACGAATCTGGGGCTTTGCCACCCTTCAGAATATTATTGAACAACTTTCTCATTTCTGGTATTAAGTGTTTCTCCGCCATTTTGTAATACTCGGGAGTATAACCATCTAGCCCCAGACATTTCCCTTTCTTTAATTCATTAATTACTTCTTGAATTTCAATATCTGTTATTTCCAGGTTGATACTCTCCAAATCATCTTCTTTAATTGGGTCTTTATATAATGCTATCTTAGACTCTTGCTTTACCTGTTTATACAAATTTTGAAAAAACTTAGCGAATTCCTCTTTTGAAAATAGTACTAACTGAGTCAAAACAGGACAAACCCCCTGGCTCTCAGGGGTGGTGGTGTATTTTGGTTGTTTTGCCCTGACTTCCATCACTGCAAGATCTGCTTTGTGGAACCTTTCTGTTCCACGCTGAGCTGCACACTTTATAGGTGTGTATCATTTGATTATCTTCCCTCATTAGTAGACATGGGCACGACCAGAAAAAAATGACGTTTTGAGTTTTTGTTTGTCAGAACGGGTCCGTTTCGGGTCATTTCCGTTTGTCACGAAATTTTTCAAAAATTTGTCGTTTTGTTTGTCGTTTGTCATTTCCACCACGATTTAGCGTGATTTGATTTCCCAGAGCATAGGGGCGTCCCACAATCAGGGCCGGCGCTAGGTGTTTTTGCACCCTAGCGGCGGATGGGGCGGGGGCCGGGGGCAGGGGGAGGTGCGGGAGGGCAGTGGTGGTGGGGGGCCATGGGTGGGTGGCAGCCACAGGCGGGCCAGTGGGTGGGCGGCAGTGTGGGCTGCAGGCAGGTGGCGGCGTGGGTGGACAGGCGAGTGGGCAGTTAGGATATCACTTAGGATAGAGGTTCTGTTCTTGGCTTGCACCCCAAATGTGTGTGTGTGCAAGCAAATTGAAGTTGGGAAAATAGAAAATAAATGGTAGTATATAATATATATTTAAAATAAATCCACACCTCCCCCTTTATCCAATATCAGAAAAAAATCCTCACAAACTGCCAGAGAAGAAATAAAGAATAAACTGCTATTCCCTTCAGCAGACAAAGCTGCAGGGAATCAAAGAAATTATTTTCTAAATTCAATTCCCTCCCTGCCTGCCTAATTTAAATCCTAAGGCCTCCAGCCTCCCTCCTCAATCTCGATCGGATCACACCAGCACCAGCAGCCAGCCCTCCTCCCTCAACCACATCCATACACCGACTGCGATTTCTGGAAGGTGCCTCGGCTTTTTATGCCCTCCGAGACATCCAGAAGTGTCAGTCAAAAACCCGGTGATGCCATTGGTGGAATGGTTCAAACAATTTGCATGGTCCCATCCCATGCCCAGCCCAAATGGGCAGGTCTAAAAAAATAAAAAATCAAATCAAATCAATATGACGTTTTATTGCTATAAAAAAAACCACTGCTGCTACTATTAAAATTCAGGCATTTAAAATAAATAAATTTCACATGTTTCTGTGGTGATTTGGTGTGTTTTTTGACCACGATTTCAAAAGAAAAATTGCAGTCGCCATTTTGGATCCCCCCCACCGCATGGCATGGCGAGACGATGAGGATGACCCCCCCCCAGCCTGGTGCAAGCAGCCCAGGAGAGGAGAAGATAGGCGAAAAGGCCAGGGACCCCCCAGAAACCACCCCTCTGGTAGGTGGCAAAGCCTCAGGCAGGCATATTTTCGCCTGCTTTTTTGGCTGGGAGTCGGGTTTTTTAAAAAAACTTTTTAAAACTTTTTCTGTGCTTCACATTGTGCGATCGCCACGATGCCACAAACGGAAATGAAAAACCCAACCAAATTTTTCTTTTTTCAGTTCGAGTTCGAGTTCTGACGGCTTAATTATCGTTACCGTTTCCGTTATGTAACGGAAACGATAACCGAAAACGGAAATGACAATTTTGCCGAGTCGTGCCCATGTCTACTCATTAGTAATTCTTTCTGGTACTTCCACTCCTCCATTCACCATGTCTGGCTAAATCCAAGAGGGAGAGGAGGAAGAAGTGAAATACATGGGGAGTCGGCAGAGAAGATCTATATTGGAAGTGAACTTCAGGGAGGAATTCTACGTGTGAGCAGAATGGCAGTACCAGGATGACCCATCCCATCACAGTACATCCAATAACAAGCATACCCCCCAACTTTGGAAATAAATGCTAGGATGATGTATTGAAATCTGGAACACAAATGCCAGAATAACCAAGAGCAACCCTAAAACAACCAAAGACAATGCTAGTGTTCATTTAATATCAATGCATAAAATTCATACCCCTTCCCAATATATATATTTCCCACTTACACTCCATGGTTTGCCTTCTAAACCACTTAAAAGAGATCTGGCCTCCCTCTGCCGAAGACATCTATTTTTACTTCCACACTTTCCACATCCTTGTTTCAGGCATATCTTTGCCTCCTTTCCTGATTCCCTGAGGTGTTTGCTCTTCAGTGCATTGTCCTTCATTTTAGACAATTGCTCTCTCATTCCTCTTTCACCTAAGTTCCCAAACTCTCATCTACCTTGCTTACTTAGCACATTGTACAGTATCTTTCATTCATGTTAATGGCATTCTCAGCCATTCCCACAAGTTTCTGTCAGTCCCACTATCCTTACAGGGTAAATGGTTGAGGGCCTTCTCTGTTGCTACTCCCAGACTTTGAAATTCCCTCCTGCAGGAGGCCAGGCTTGTCCCATTTTTGCTGTCCTTCTGTAGGCAGGCTTAGACCTTTCCCTTGAAATAAGCTTTTCCTTAATGACTGAGTGGGGTTTTTAAATGAATGGTTATGCCTTACTTATTCCAGTAAAATAAGTTGCTGTGCCCAGCATTGTCTCTCCTATCTCTCACATTCTCCCCAATTATGAGGGTTTCCATTGCAGTTGAAAAATGTACAACCTTGCTGCTTCTATAAGTTACTAGTTCTCCTGTCCTTATTAATCCCTTCCCATCCTCCAGTTTTGATATCTTCTTGCTTATCTATATCTATTAAATTTACTTCCACTTCCTGCTCCTTCACTGCATCCTTTCAACCTTTCCACTTATCCTCCAGACTCCTCATTTGTGAGTCCATGTCTTCTACCTTCTTCTCCTCTTTTATATCCTTCTTACCAATCCCTTCTCCTCCTATACGGGGTGTACGTCTCTTCCTGCATCCCTGCACCCTCAAATCCATCTTCCTTTCCTGCTTCACCCTCTTCTGTTGCTTCGTCCAAAATGATAAATGTCTGCCCCCAATCAACAGGTGAGTTTGAGGGTGGAAACTCTAGCATCCGTGGGGAGAGATGCAACAGCTCATCAGCAAGGAACCTGTCCTTCCAGTTGTCTGTCACACATACTGTATGTCCTTGGGTCTCTTGGTGGGGAGACTTAAGCCCTTTCTACATGACCCCTAAACTCCGCCGTAAATGGCTCCCAGCTCCGGAGCTTAAAATTGTTTCCCCACCAGCTCCGGAGTTTACAGATAATTAAGTGTGACCACACCCACCTAAGTGCGTCCCAGCGTACTTTTCAGGTACCTGCTCTCTGGAGGTGAAAATTCCTGATGCAGATATAACGTAGTGACTGCCTGGCTCTCCTTGCTTCTGTTTGTTCTTTTTTTGCCCCCTGCCCCTTTAAGAGATCTGAATCCAGTGCCGGGATGGCAGAACGGAGGTGAGCGGCATTCTTTTCTTCCTTTTTTTCTCCCTCCCCTCACGCAGCCAGCAGCCAGGAGTGCGGAGGGGGTGGGAACGCAGGAACAGTGACAAACCTCTAAGATCTCTTGTCCGAATTTAAGTGGCCAGCAGATCTTAGGGGTCGTGTGAAAAGGCCCAAATTCTCAGGGGAAATGTACAAAGTGTGTGTGTGTGCTCGTGCGTGCGTGCGTGTAATATCTGTAATATTTGTTGTAATATTTGTTTAGGAGGTAGTACAGGAAAGCCACATTGCTTCTTTCAACCTTTTCTATACACATTTCAATCTGTAATTCTCAGCACAAGCATTTGTCTCCTGTGGACCTGCCCCTGGTCTTTGGTCTTTACTTCTGAAATCTTAGGGAATGGTAAGCTGTTTACCTGGCAACACTTGTCATTCTTTTTGCTCAGTTTTCTTCTCCTGCATTTATTTCCTTTTGGGTATCTCCTGCTTATTCTTGTTCTAATACAAACTTCCATAATACCTCTTTTATTTTATTTCCCCCTTTTATGGACCACTCCTAACTCCAGGGGCCATCTCCTTATGAGTTCTAGGCTACATTGTGGTCTTGACTGCCCAGCAGCTTAGTGCATTCATCCCCCATGTAGATTAACTTGTGAATTGGTAGGGGAAGAGAGGAATGTGCCTCTCCAATCTCCTCTGTTCATTGCTCAGAATGCATGTATTCTCTTTAAAGAGGACAGTTCTCCTTTGGAATGTGTCCTGCATTTGAAGGGCTCTCCATCCAGTGGTGGCCAAACTTCGGCCCTCCAGATGGTTTAGACCACAACTCCCAGAACTCCAACCCTGTATTGCCAATGACAAAGGACTGTGGGAGTTGTGGTCCAAAACATCTGGAGGGCTGAAGTTTGGCCATCACTGATTGAAGTTGCCCTTCCATAGTCAGCACTTGGACAGCAGTCCCACCATTCTTATGAGATGTAATGCAATTCTGTGTGCTTTATAAGAATCATTTCTATTTTTTCCACCCTCTATGCATTAACTTATGCATTTTATAAACACCAGTATTCTTTTTTTGTCTTCTTTACTTGTGACACACACCCTCTTTTTAGGTATGCATGGTTTTGTAAGCTGCCACGCTATTATTGTTCTCCGTGAGGCAAAAGGCAAACCTCAAAATCAAAGAAAAAACAATTATGTATTTATACAGGATCCATGATAGTGCATGATTCACTTCCTAGTTTAGACTTCCCAGATTTTCCAGAGTTGATTTCAAATCTGAAGAGTAGGCTACACACGTTCAGCATGAACGCGTCCCCCACAAATGTACACAATTCATGGGGTTTATGGTGTTATTATTTAAACTTATGAAAGTTCCAGTTGAGATCTGAGTTAGTATATCTATCCCTTTCTCCTGAAGTATTGATTTTTTTAAGAATAAATGAATAGGGCTCAAAGGTTCTTTACATTTCAAGCAATATGCATAGAGCTGGGAAATCCTATGCTATTGATTTGGATTCCTGCATTGAGGATTGGACGTGGAGGCCTTATAGGCCCCTTCCAACTCCATTATTGTATGATTCCATGTGGCATCACCCACAACTGAGTGAATGTTTCATGACTAAATATGGAAGGGGAAGGTGTTAATGAAACCACATGAGTACAAAATGTCATTAACTTCTCCATGTCCACTTATTCAGAAGATACTCTCCAGATTTTCTGAGAAATGTAGGATATCTAGTTTTACAGTACATTCAGTTTTGAAATGCTCATTTCACTTTTTGTTGGATTCCAGCTGGCATTTTCTAATGGGCCTTTCACTGGTGCTGATTGTTACCAACTTTCGTATGGTTCATCAGCAATCCACTGTGCCTTACTGAAAAATACTCAACTAGGCTTGGAATTCCCTTAATATGTTTTTGATTGCATGACAAAATGTCTATAGTGGTTTCTCATACTAAAATAGTTTAAAATAAAGTAATTATTCAAATAAAGCTGGCCCAATGTTTTGTTTATTGATTTGGTATCTATGTCTCTTTGAACTAGCTGCTTTTGATAGCAACTAATTGTTCATTTTGGTTCTTAAAATATTATATTTAATTTATGATAAACTTTTAATTTAATCAATAAGGCATGACAGGACATACATTATAATAAATGCAATATTAAGCACTTAGCAAAGCAAAGCTCTCCAATAAATCAAGAAGTGTCATTTTTCTTGCCTAACACTTACATCCTCAAGGGTCTTATTGAAACTACATTTTCTAGCATCCATGATATACTGTCCTTTTTGATTTTCTTGATAGGTTCTCATTAGACTTTAATGATTGCAAAATGAGTATTAAGATGGAATAATTTATTACAGTACTATTATTAAAACTTTTTTCTTACTCTCTGCTTCTTTAATAAACATCTGGTCACAGCTGAATATAACATGCCAATTTATTCTCATTTCTGTCCATTGATCATATTATTTGACACAAGAATTGTGTAAACTGTGAACAATGCCTTCTCATTTTTACTTCCAATCACTGAATTTTGAAAAACCAATTTTGCCATATGTATCAAAAAAAGCCATTAATGGCAAGATTCTGTGGTTCTGAGGAGGGTATCTGACCGGTCATATGGAATGGTATGTGGACAGGAAATGTGACATGTTTCCAGCAACTTTCTTACATCACTAGGGGGAATTTCTGTGGCCAGCAGGTGAATGTTGTGCAGCAATTAGAATGCCGGGCTGAGGCTAGTGCTGAAAGTAGGGGAACACAATCATATTTTTTTTCTGGAGTGCCCAAATTAAAAGGAACTGAAAGTAAAAGTTCATTGATTGGATAATGTGGGTGGAGGAGAACAACCAATCCATTGATTGGAGCTGAAACCCAGGGATTGGGCATGGAACGCTAGGGCTGATAACTTGGCTTCAATAGACCCGGATGCCAATAAAGATATATAATGAATTGCTGAAGATGTTCCACCAGAGCAGGCCAGGTGGGTTGAAGGCCCTACTCACTCCTGAAGACTTCAACCTTCTTTGGTGCCATGTTGTACTCTCTTCAGGTCCGTGGCACTAAGGCCAACCCTATGGCACACTCTGCCTTCTTCCTCCAATCTCCCAGATGACATCTGGGAGCTCTTCTGGGTGTGGGTGGGCTTCTGGAGCCAGCTTCCTGAACTGCTGGATCTGCTGGCAGGAAAGGGCATCCACTAGACTGTAGTTCAGGCCCGGGATGTGCCTGGTGCAGACTACTATGTTAAACTGTATTGTGCGAAGTACAGATGCTCTTACCAGGCACATGACCCTCTCAGACTTGGAGAGGAGGTTGTTTACAACATGGACTACTGCCATGTTGTCACATCAACATCACACCATTGAATTTGCTCACGCCTACCCCCACAGCCATAGGGGCCCAACTACTGGGAAAAACTCCAAGAAATTCAAGTCTTGGGATATGTCCACTTCCCATGGCACCACCTCCCTTTGAAGTATATACTGTATCCTAGGATCCCAGTGGCATCCATGTGCACCTGGAAATCAGCCCCCAGGTGGATCTTTGATCACCAAAAGGAGACATTAAATCCCTCTAAAAACTGTAACCAAACCTATATGTCCAACCTCATGCCCTGCATTACTCTGGTCCTGTGTGAGGGTTGGTTTAGACCGTACATGGCCATGCACAGGCATTTGATGAACGCCCTGCCTGTTGCAACAACCCTAAAGGCAAAGTTGAGATGCCCAACTATTTCCTGTAGCTCCCTGGATGTACCCTGTGTCTACCCTATAATTCCTCCAAGCAATGTTTAAAGCATCCAGCTCAATACCCAAAAAGGTAAGAAATATGGAAGGTCCCTCTGTTTTTTCATCAGCTAATGGCAGTCTCAGCTCTTTAGCTAATTCCTGAAAGGTCCTGAGCAGCCTTAGACAGGTGCCCGAGTCCCTTCTTCCACAAAAAATAAAATCATCTAAATAATGGGCCGTCGTTGACACTCCTGCCTTGTGTTGGAGCTTCCACTCCAGGAACGTGCTGAAATGCTTGTATATCGAGCAGGAGGTTGAGCAGCCAAATTGGAGGACTCCATCAAATTGGAAACCGAAGAGCTAAAAGTTGGCTGGATGTACTGGCAGGAGGTGGAAGGCTGACTTTATGTTACACTTTGCCATTTCCGCCCTTACACAGCACAACCTGATCATGTGGACTACGGTGTCAAATGACATGTAGCAGACAGTGGACAATTCATGTGGTATGTCATTATTGGCTGAATTACCTTCAGGGAACAATAGATAGTGAATGATCCTAAACTCGCCAGGCACTTTTTTTTTTTTGAGACCAGACCTAGTGGGGACACACTGAGGTTCTGGCCTGGGGGATTGCTGAATGGCCTGAGCACCCTACCTTCCGCTACCTCTCTTCTAATCTTTTCCCTCACAATATCCTCCATGCTTTTCAAGGACCTGAGGTTTCTGGCTGAACTGGCCCTCCTCCCCCCACCACCAGAATACTAAAGCCTTCCAAAAACCCTTCTGCCAGTATTCTTGCTGCTTCCTGGAGGGGGTAGTCTGCAAGCCACTTCTTGAGGACCTGAAGCCTAACTGGGCTGAGGCCCTTTAGCAGTGGGCGTACTGCCTTGGTTGATTCTCCCACTTCTACCCTGTTCCTTGTTGTCCCCGTCTGTGATCTGGCTGTATTGCATCAGGATAAAGGGTGGGCAGCGCCACACAGTGAGCATTTGTGCCTGAGTATGCACACCTTCCTACCACTTCTACTTTGACCATTGAAGTCCTAGCAAAGCAGGCAGAGTTTAACCACATTGCGGTGGGGTGTGGTAGACTGGGTGGTGCACCTAATTAGGTGACCATTGTCAAATCTATCACCCACAGCTGGTCAGGTTGGGGTCATGGTTTGTAACCAAAGAGAGGGTAGGGGGACATCCCAGCAGAGGCTTTGATCCATGGCTGCCCTTTTCCTGAATTGCTCATCATATAAAAGCCATATGTGGCCAGGGAAGTCCACATAGGCCTTATATATTAGGTCTTGTTCTTGTTTCATGGCCAGGGCGCATGATGGCTGTGCCTGCACTATTACTGCCATGTATACTGAATAGGCTGGCAACCAGTTAGCCCATGTCCTGTTCGATTTCCTCCTCAGACATCCCTCTTTATCCTCCTTCTCACCTTCTTTGCTGTCCACTTTGCTGTTCAGCAGACTAAATAGGTTGATGTATTCATCCTCCTTCTCACCTCCTTCTCACCTTCTTTGCTGTCCACTTTGCTGTTCAGCAGACTAAATAGGTTGATGTATTCACCTTTCAAAATAAACTACCTGGTGGCAGCTGACAGGTGTCCCCCGAGTGGAAGGGCTTGGTCACCATAATGTATAACATGCATGGGCACAGAGCTGTAACTAGGTCCAAACGAGAGATCAGGTCAGCCACTAATTCTTTAATTTTCATTCACTTGTGTGCCTTAGAACCTCTGGCCATATGCTTCCCCTATAGTGCAGGCCTCTGTGGTGCACCTGGCCCCCTCTCAAAAGCCTCCACCCTTTCTGTTAGATGCTCTAGTAAGGCTAGATCTTCCCCTTCTAACAGACTCAGGTGGGGAGATTGGGGGGTGGACACTTTGCCCGCCCTTTCCCTTGCTTGCCTTCTGCCAGCCTTTGGGTGCCATTTGGGTGGTGTGCTGGTGCCTCAAGAGATGGAGGGTGGGGGAGGGTTGAGCCTGATGTCTATGGGGACTTGCCTGGTCAACCCATGTCTTCTGAGGAGCTCTCGATACAGGGAGCTCCCTCTTCCCAACCAGGGGCCCCAAGTCCCCTGGGACCGGGCTACGGTATGGCAGGCGGGGGGGGGGTTAAGCCCACACACTGAGGGTTTCCCCATTGAACTCTTCTGGGCTGCAAGTTCTGCTCACAGCCACCTCCTCATGAACACAGTTTAATTCATCATGGGGGTGGCCCAGGTAACCAGCGCCAAGCAGCTTGGCCTTGGGACAGCTTAACTCTGCGGGAGGATGGCGGCCCCGATCAAAGAGCCAGGCAAGTGGTGTGGGGGGGCACTATTGGCTGCCACTTCAACCCTGAGGTTTATCTCAGAGGGTGGGGGCGACTCAGGTCCCTAGCGCTGGTCAGCTGGGCCATGGCTGGCAACCTAGTTTTTACAGCTTTGCTGCAGGGGGAGTAGCCAGTGTCCCAGCACCAATCCACTAGGCCACATTCTGCATCCCCCACAGTCCGGCCACAGACCCTACTTGGGCTTAGCTCGGTGTGGGAGGAGCGGGTGTCCCGGGTCCCAGTGCCAATCAGCTGGGCTGCAGGCCTGCTGCGAGTCTCCTTGGCTGCACTGAGTGGGCAGGTTGCTTAGTGGTGGGGAGGGTCGGCCTGGGTCCTAGCACCAATAAGTTGGGTTGCGAGCTGGCAGCAAGCCTCTGCCACTCAGATTAGTTCTAAAAGTGGGGAAGGGCCATAGGTCACCCACTCTGCACAGCCTGGGCCAATATGGCTGGAGGAGGACAACCTCTCAGTGCTAGTCCCTTTCCCAGTGATAAAATATATATACTATTCACCTCTTCCCTAACAATATGTATGAAATACTGTTTGCTACTTTCACTGCTAACAGGCTACTATAAAGAAACCCATTCACTAAAATGTCTCCCTAACCACATTCCTTTGTTACAAAATAAACTCTCCAACACTCTCTCACACATGCTTGCTGACAAACACTACAAAGATATGGCTCCCCCTCCCAGCTAAGTGCCAAGAAGACCAGGAGAAAGAGATAAGGAAGAGTCCCAAATGATAGGAAACATAGGTTGTAACCAATGAACTGACATTTTAACATGAGAGATAAAGACTGGATGTGCTTACAGAAAACCTCTTTGTTCCAAAAATACTAAATGATTGTATCCTACTGCATTCATATAACTATGTAATCAGTGTATTTCCGATGTTTGTATAAATGTGTCACTGCTTGTCACGAGGCTGTAAATATACCATCAGTACAAGATTGTGCCAGAACAATTTGTGTATAAATTGTCCAAGAAGATGAGACAGTCTATCTTGTGATCTTTGCTTGCCATTGGGATAAGATCCCTATCAAGGTATGCTTTTCCTTTAACCCTCTTAAGATGAATGATTTGGGCTGCTACCCCCTTTGTCTCCTACCTTGCAAGCTATTCCCAACAAACCAAAACCTATGTTATATAAAGACAATCAAGTCTGTTTGGGTGGTATTTTCTCTCTCTCTTAGGTACCATAAAAGCTTGTACCTGTTTTTACAACACGAGGATCTCTCGAAAACATGAAGTAAAGTTCCACCTCTCCAACACTGTTGCACCACAGCAAAGAAAAAATGTGTGTGTGTGTGTGTGTGTTGAAGGGAAGCAAAGAGACCATTGTGGCAACCACTGCCCTACCAGAAAAAAAGGACTCTCACACCTGTGGTGCACATGCCTTTCATCATGTACTGAAGGAGGAAGAGGAGTTGCTGTGGCAACAGCATCATGAGGTGGCCTAAGGACAGAGCAGGTTTGATGCAACACTGCCAGCCCCAGTACCAACACTGCTATTTATTGCACAGCCTGGAATTCGAATATATAGATTTGAGTCCCTGCTGAACAATGAGACTTATTCCACATCCTTGGACAGTGGTCACTCTTGATTAGCCTGATCCATCTCACAGAGTTGTTGTAAAGCTGATGTTCCCAAACTTTTTTGCCCCTTAGACCACTTGCCATTTTTTTGTTTTCTGTAGATCCCCTGCCTGCCTAATATTGAATTTCCTAATCTTATTAACTTCAAATGTGTTTTTGACAGCTGACACAGTGCTACTCACATTGATAGGGGCTTTTGTAGCATGAACAATTGCAAAAAAAGGAAAACATGTACAATTTTTATTCATACCTTTATTGAAAAGACACAAAAAGCAAATAAATATTTGGATTTGGAATGAAACAAATAAGAACCTAGTAAAATTCTTAAATAAAAATAATATACAAATAATGCTGTTAATGGGAGGGATGTGCCTGATACTCTGATAGGAATTGTTCAATATTTGTCTCCAAATTAGTGAGGTACAGTCTTAAATCTCCACATTCAGTGATTTGCAATCAATTTTTTTTTTCGTAAGAAGATTGGCAACCATGCTAAACCCCCTTTGCACAAGGTATGAAGATGGAAAAACTATCAAATACTTTCTTGCAATAGTCCATAATGCAGGATAAGCAACAGGTATATTTTTCTGAAGCCAGAACTGCTGATACTCCATTCTGAACCGCACCTTAAGTTCTTTGTTAGTGCTTATTCCAATCAGTTCTTCTTGTAATGTGACATCCGATTCTTCATTGTCACCATATGGACATGAGTCCCCAACCTTTGCAAAACGGACTTTAAAAACATGCACATGGCGAGGATCAAGTTCTGAAAAATGATGCAATACCCCCACCCCACACACACAATGCAAAATGGACTTTAAAGGTATGCACACCACAAGGATGCAGGTCCCAAACTTTGTACCACTTGAGAAATGCACCAAAAAAAATTGAAAAATTCCAAACATTGCTGCAAAAACTTTCAAAAATGATGCCAAAACAATTTGTGTTAGGTGTAAGACATTTACAGAACACCTAAATGTTGGTGATGATCTGCCTAAATGGGGTCCACTGACGTGGATCCCCATTTACATTTCATGGACCTCTGATTTTTTTCTCACTGCCATATATCCCCTTGAAGTTCAAAAAGACCCTTGGGAGTCTATATAGACCACTTTGGGAACCATTGTTGTAAAGTTAAAATGGGGACAATGAGATCCATGTAAGTGTCATGGAGCTCACTGGAAGGCTTTGGAGATCATTGTTTCCAAACCTTGGGTCCTCAAGTGTTCTGGGACTGCGAGTCCCAAAAATCCTGGCCAGCAGAGCTAGTGGTGAAGGCATCTGGGAGTATCAGTCAAAGAAAATCTAGATTAAACCACTAATATAGAAGATCCAAGGCATTCCAGAAGATCCAAACCATCATATTCTCCAGACCTTAACCTAGCAGGTCCGACTTCTAGATCATTAGAAGTCACTTCTCCCAATTGATTTCAATAGGAAATATTTTTTTAGAAAGACCAAACAGAGGCTCAGATCCCAGAACTCAGACCCTCATCTCATACTAGCTGCTGCATCAGGGTTGGGGATGCAGCAAATAGCTTTTGCGAATCTCCCTCTTGCACCACTGCCCTGATAGCTAACAATGTTCTGCCAGTGACACAGATACCCATAAACCTGTATAGTAATGTATCGCTTGGCATTGACTGTACAGTCTAGAGTGTATTCTTTGGAAGTGAGAATAATTTTGCTGCAAAAGTTTTCTTATTCGAACACAAATATCTTCAAACACACCGCTTTGATCTCAAACATAGGTTTATACTACTGTAAGAAGTTTTCTATGAAATTTTAGGCTATGGGATGGAATTGCTCTGCTTGCTTATATTGATACAGAATAAGATCATGGTCTCAAAGAGTGAAAATAATAAAGACATTATTCATTACATTTACTTCAGTCAAAACACAGAGTATACAAGTCCCAAATAAGAAACACTGGGTAGTAGCAAGCTTGTTTTATTATGGCTGCTGTTTAGTAACACAACATGGCTGGAGGTTGAGATTTTATCAGCATGCAATATGCTACTTCTCTAAATATACCATTAGACATAATGCTAGTACTACTGAAAGCCAAAAATAGTAAAAAAAGTTTGTTTAAAGAAATGCACAGTGCAGTCTTTTAAAAATCTGTCTTTGAAATCTGGATCAAAAAATAAAACTGTGAACACATGGGAATGGCAACATATCCAGCATTAATGATACACATCTAATAGTTGGCAAGGACAACCATCTTCATTTCTTCTACAGCCAGTTCTTTTTCTTTCTATCACTGGCAAAAAAACCTGTTGCTTAGCATATGGAAATCATGTGCCCCAGTACAATTCTTAGGAGTCTGTGCACATGCTGGCTTGGTGCCTTCTGAGACTGAAGCACAAACTTTGCATAGGCTGGAAGTTATGAATTTGCTTACTCTAAGCAACAGGATTTCAGCCAGCAAGATTCCATTCATCACAAGAGAAGATATGCCAAAAGAATGACTTAAAAAGTCATTATGATGTACAGTAATATACTTTGTGTCATCATGTTTTCACTTTGCACATGGGACTTCACAGGTTTATTCCTGCTCAGCCTCTGAGTTCACTTGTACCCTTGCATTATTTCTTTCTTTTTCAGCAATGCCTCTTCAACCGTCCAAGGAAACATATGAACAAACATATGTAGAACTTTGTGAGGGGGTTGCCACTGGTGTTCCTAGAAGGTCACAGGTCCCCACCACAGGTCCCCAATCAGAATCCTCAGAGCAGTTTACTGATGGACTGAAGCTGGTGCGGAGCCGTGTTGACTGGCCACAGATGTCTCCACCCTGACCAAAAAGGGTGGAGAGACATCTATCAACTGGGGATCATTAAGGAGGTATTGGAGAAGACTGAAAGCAGGCTGAATGGAGGTAAGGGGCATTTAGTATTGGTGGGAGAGATAGGAAACAGAAGAGGAAGGCACCTGGGGAGACACTCAGGAGGAGCTGGACCAGGGTGGAGATTTTGGAATGTCAAAGAGAACTGAGATTATATACTCTTTAGTGGAACATTCACTGGATAGAGGCCTTCATATAGCCCTGTGTGCCTCATGGATGAGGTAGTGGATGAGGGGTGTTCCATGAAGACCCTCCTCAACACAAACTAAGGACTTGCAGGCCTCACTGGAATCAACTCAGGCTGAGTTGCCCCAGGGCAAGTGCCAATAATTCTGCCACCCAGGGAGCTTCCTCAAGTACAGATAACTCCCAAACATGTTGTACTCTACCCTCCTCCCTAGGTTAATAAATCCCAAAATATTCTAAGCTCTGCTGGAAATGCGAAAAAAAGATAGGTACCTATTTTCATTTATGGTGGGAATGTGAAATAGTTCAAAAGTTTTGGTAAGAGATTATTGAGGAGATAAGAGAAATACTACAAACTGATATTAAATGTGTACCGGAAATTGCTTTGTTATCATTACCATCTATCAATGAATATGATGTGAAAACTAAAGAATTAATAGCAAATCTTATGACAGGAGCTAGACTGATTATCGCTTGGAAACTGAAATCAGACCTTAAAATTGCTGAATGGTATAAGGAAGTGTGGGACATAGCACTAAATGATAAACTATCTTGTAATATAAAAGTTTTGAGAGGTGAAATAAAAAAAGATACTTTCTATGATGTTTGGGGGAAATTTATAGATCATGTACTATTAAAAGGGAAAGGGATACAACCAACTTATAACCCAACACAGTTCTGGCGTAAAGGACCTTAAGAAGCCTTTTGGAAGAAAAAAAGATGAAGAAGAAAGAGAAGATGCAAGAATACTGGACGGTTTCTTGGGGGTGGGGGGCACTTTGTACTGTTTATGATTGCCTATTACTGTTTTTTTATATATAATTGTTTATCATTGTTGTTTTGTCTTTTTTATGTTCAATAAAAAAAAAATCCCATTGGTGGGGAGCTAGATTGTATTAATTATTTTAGTTTAGATTATTTGAAATATATATACCACCTGCTAGTGTGTGCGTGTTGTGTCATTACAGTCATGTCTGACTCTTTGTGAGGCAACTCAAGGTGGTGCACAAGTTCAAGGGGACAAAAACACAACAACAATAACAAGGGATAATTGGCAAGATCAGAAATGTAAAAATATGTTAAAAACATAAACATAAACATAGGTGCCTGGCCAAACAAGACAAGAGAATGACAACATCACTGGTCACCAAATGTCTCCCTGAACAGCCAGGTCTTCAAAGCTCTCCTGAAGGCAGGCACAGACTGCATCAGGCGAATCTCGCTGGGGATGGACTTCCACAACAATGGACCAACCACAGAAAAGGCCCGATTCCATGTGACTGCTTTGCAGGCCTCTCTTTAGGAGTGGCTGCCCGAAGCACAAGAGCCTAAGAAGCTCTGGTGGGTCAGGCCACAGCTGAGCCAAAGAATACAGAAATAGAGGAGGGCTTTCCTGCTGACCTTGCACTGTGTAGGGATGGCAGGAGGTATAAACATCCCAATTCTTTTTAAAAAGGATATATTCTTAAAATTAAAAAAGAGTATAAAGGTTTGGTGAAAACCCTTAAATAAATGCAATCCAAACCCAGCAAAAACAATTTAGATTTTTTTCTTTATCTGCTTTCCTCCACCCCTCTTACTTAACACGGTACTTGTGAGCATAAAATGAGATAATGAGCTCTTATAATTGAATTTACTGGACCTTTGCAATAGTGCAAGAAAGAGTTTGAAAGCACTATTCATAAAGCAATGAAGTTTGAGATCAAATAAGCATGGATTATTGTGACAAGGTCAACTCACATGGCCATGTTATTCGTATAATATTTGGAACTACAAGCGACAACCTGTTCTTAAAGCTTTCATCATGTGATGATGACAGTGTAAAATAGCTTTTTCATCTCTTAAGTCGGGAACCATCACACAATGAAAAATTCATCCACAGGAAGATTATCGCTAGGTGAATGAATTTCTAATGTGAAAGGGTGTAAGGGAAAGGGTGTCTGGCTAGAGTTGTGGCCATGCATCTGTCATCTCCTGGTAGGATATCTCCTATTTTATAGGATGCCATAAACTATAGAGCCCAGGTAAAGGACAATAAGAGAGAATATAGGCCTTAATGTTACCCATAACACCTTGCAGAGGAGCAGACAGAAACAAAGAGGCCTTCACTATGTTGACTTTTGTTGTCTTTCTGTCTTTACATATTAGCAAAATAATATTTTTTGGAAATCTTTGTCTTAATTAGATTTTTATTTTAGCAAGGCTTAACTGGTCACCCTCTTTTCCTTGGTAGACGGTTCCTGTCATCCAATGACTCTTCCTAGCTGAGGTTGTTTCTTGGTCAGATTCCAGGAACTGTGCCCTATAGAGTGCCACGTCACTTCAGTTATAATCAATGGCCATTTATACCCCAGCACTGAATTTATTTCTAATTCATGCTCCCCCATACACACTGCTCCCCTTCCTTGCTACAGTCACAATAGCTCCTACCCAAAATCCTTTTCCAGTTTCTATTTCTTTTTTTTTAAGCATGCTGTCTTGGTTTCAGCCACATACCAAATTCAGACAGCCATTGTTTATATACAGTTGCTTTCATTGCCTATCTTACATTTATGGGAAAATAAATGAAATGAGGTGGAATTCAACAGGAACACACACACCTACACACAAATACATAAAAAGTCAAGTTTAGAACTGTGGTTGCATAGCTCCTGCTAATGTGTTTTCTGACCTCCTATAGTTGTTAATTCATCTGGTTAGATTCCAAAGATAAAATACTTAGTAATTGGTTGCCAACATGTACCAATCTGTGGGGCAGGAATTTAGCCCTACAATGGTAAGATTTCAGCCATGCAAAGATGGCAGTATTGTATTTGTTGTCAAGCACCAAGTGATACTCTGGGTATGTGACAGAAAATGCCTACACAGACTTCTTAGCTAGCACCAGTTCACAAGTGAGATTTATGCTGATGGACCTGATGGTGGTGGATGGAGGTGATAGGCTTCTGAGCAATATATGTGTATGTTGGAAAATAAGAACTCCTATAGTGCACTGGGCTCCTTGTTTTAGGTTGTATATTCCAGGCGATGACAAAGAAAGGAAACATCCATGAAAGATACTACAAACTCAACTTGGGCAATTTAAATATTCAATATAAATATGCTATCTCTACTATGGCATTTTACGCATTTTACCTTATATCTTGTTCAGAATAGGTATCCAGAGTGGCTTCAAAAAAAATTAAGCACCTAAACATGATCACATATGCAGACTGATCTATAATATAAAGGAGACACAGAGTCATAGGAAAATCACTGCATTTTATATCAACTGAACCATGATTGCACAGAGTGAAGTGTTTTCTATTTCTGTGTCCCAGAGGTCTAACAGCCAGCTGGTGTGAAGGTTTAAGGACTGATGAAAAAGAAACAAAACCCTACAATCAATTTGATTCTGAAAAGATTTTTTTCCAACTGTTCATGAGTCTGATTCACCTCCCAGAAACCTTGCTGGCACACACAATAGAGGTCTTATCGTTCAGCAGAATCTTTAAAATGCCTGTCTTTATTTATTGATCTTACAATTCTATGTTATCTCAAACAGGCTAGAAGAAAAGGAATACATTGTATGTGCATTAATCCTTGTAATTCTATACAACATTCTCAGTGTGATAAGTCACACTACCTTTGTCTCCTCATTATCTAAACAGACATGCCTTTCCTTAAGTCATCAGCAGAGGTCATCCCACAAATGCCCTTGTGGAATATTCATTAACCTAATAACTAATTTGAAATGGATCTTCAAAGCATTATTCTTCTCCCATCATTCTCCACAGATCAATTTAAATGCCTCATGTGTATAATGATTAGGTTGATGGTTAATTAATTGTGAAAATTCAAATTAAAGCTTGCTTAGAAGATAAATTATTATCTAGCACAGATAATATTTCCCTTTCACTTACTTGGCACATCTTTCTAACACATTTAAGCCATGGTGCAACATGTGTGCACAAGGTAGGAGCCAGCTAGGTTTTCTAGGGGCTAGATAGTGAAAGAAGCTCAGCTTTTTGATTTAAATTGACTTTAGAATTTTTAATTTGCCACCCTTCTCTCTGCAGATCTCACTGTTGACTTATGGATAACGATAAAACAAATGGATTTTTTAAAAAAAACATGTGCTTTATTTAACAAAATGATAAAAACATACCATGGTAGTAGAAACAGTAAGAACCAAACATTGTGATTGGAAGGCAACCAACTGGTGTGCTTAGAAGCCTAGGGCACGCATAAACAACCATTTTGTTGCTACATTCCCTTGAGAGTAGAGATGGGCACGACTTGAAAAAAATTTTTTTCGAGTTGTCGTTAGTCGGGCTGGTTCCGTTTCGGCTTGTTTCCATTTTTCGCGAAAATTTGCAAAAATTAGTTGGTTCGTTTTTTCATTTTTTCGTTGTCGTTAGTACTGGTTTTTTGGGGGGGCGGGCTCCTGGAGGCACCTCTGTGGTGGGTGCCTCCTCTGGCCCGCTATAAAGGGAAAGTGGGCTCCTGGAGGCACCCGTAGGTGCCTCCTATCCTCCCACTAGGAAGGGGAAGCAGGCTCCAAGAGACCCCTCTACATGGGGGTCTCCCCTCTTCACCTGCTGCTGCTGCAAAATGGTATGCAATAGCCATATGGATATTGCATACCAGTTGTGCAGACAGTGAGACTAGTGAGAGTGATAGTGTCATGCCTTCCCTGCACAAGGCTCTCGCACTGTCATGTCTCACACAGAAGGGAATTGTACTTGCTGCGTGTAGTGCAATGCAAGCAAGTAGATCTGGCTTAGGGTTAAGGTGGGTTAGTGCAAGGGCTAGGGTTAGGCTAGTGACGGGTAAGGTTACGGTGGGCTAGTGGGTTGCACCTCTGGGTGCCTCTCTGACCCACTAAGAAGACAGTCTGTGACGTATGGGTAAGGAAGGAGTCAAGGGTTAGGGTTCGGGTTCGGGGGCTAGGGCAGGTTTTAGGGGGCTTTTTGGCACATCCCAGAAGTCTCCGTGGCCAAGTGGCCATGCGATTGATGGGATGGCTCCAAAAATTTGCATGGTTGTCCACTCCCACATGGCTGGCCACTCGGCCAGCCCATCATTGCACAGGTGTAAAAAAATAAAATAAAAAATAAAATAAATGGAGGACAGAGGAGGAGAGGAGAGACATTTTGTTGCAAGAAAAAACCCACTGCTACTGTGAAAAATCTGCTGGCAGTTTATAAATTTTCGCGTGTTTCTTTCTGTTGTGCTTGTGTGTTTTTGGACCACGATTTCAAAAACAATATTGCGTTCGCCGCCCCATTTTGGATCCCCCGCCCGCACCGCATGGCATGGCGACTCGAGTCCGGCTGCCCAGGACGGGGGGGAGGCGGGACCCCCCCTCCAGAAACCACCCCTCCGGCAGGTGCCCTGCGCCCTTAGTCAAGCAGGCATTTTTCCGCCTGCTTTTTTGGCCCGGGAATGGGTGGGGGGAGAATTTAAAAGTTTTTTTCCTGTGCCGTCTGTGCCGCTTGCTTGCGCTTTAATTGCGGCGGCCGGTGGCGAGACTGGGCTTTTTGCTGGCTGCGAGCCTGCGGCAAGTCCCACCAGAGCAGCCCAGGACGGGGGATGGGGGGGAGGCCGGGGACCTCCAGAAACAACCCCTCTGGTAGGTGCCCTGAGGCATGGCCGGGAACCGGGTTTTTTTTAACTTTTAAAAACTTTTTTTCTGTGCCGCGTGGCATCGCGCGATCGCAGCACGACAAATCAGACCAAAATTGTTCATTCGTCGGTTCGAGCTCGAAGTCTGGCAGAGTAATTCCTGTTACCGTTTCCGTAGAGTAACGGAACCGAGTAACCGAAACGGAAATGGGAATACCGCTAAGTCGTGCCCATCTCTACTTGAGAGTAATGTGTGCGGACCCGAATGCTGGCAGTACCAAGGGCCAGAGCCAAATGTTAAGTAAAACCCTCTCTGACACCCCCCCACTCCTTTGTCACTCTTCTTCCTCCTCCCATTTGATCAGTTGTTAGAGAAGGATAGATCATTTTTGTGGAATGAACTGAATACATGCAGAGGGCTTTTGAAATTAGGATGAGGGATGTAAGACAACTGTAGGTGGCTCTAGGGATATGGGTTTCCATCCCCAGCCTAAGCCAAGAAACAGATCTTCTCCTGCTGTTGAAAAGATATCAATTTCATAATCAGGTGTGTCCAGCTTTGGTGAGCTTTCCACAGGTTGGGTTTCTCCAACTGATAAGAAACAAAGAAGGCAAGGACAGGTTGAAGACTATTTTCAGAAGGTGGTAGCACACACCGGCTTGCCAATGGCCTTACAATCTTTGTCCTTTTAACTGTACACATGTGTTGGTTTGTTTTATTACTTAACATTACAGTATACTTATTTGCCACCCTATAACAACATGTTCTTCAGGTAGGTCACAAAATAAAACTAAAAGATGCAGTGGAGCAAGTAGCATGTGGCTGGAGGCTCGCATGCATCCCCACAACTTTCTAAAATTGTTTTCTTTTTACAGGGGAGAATCCACTCTTGGCTGTGTCAACACGATAACTACAGGTACCTGTGGCGTTCACTCTGATTCATGAATATTTATTATTTAGAATGTGGGAGGGATCTTGCATTGCACGCTCCAATTGTTGTGGTGGTGGTGGTCAGAGTCATCAGATATATGTCCCTATGCAAGCATTCAGAGAGATAGGGCCTGGCCAGTGTAAAGAGAGGGTGTAGAGCAGCGGTTCACAACCTGTGGGTTGCCAGATGTTCCTAGACCAGTGGTGATGAACCTTTGGCACTCCAGATGTTTTGGACCACAACTCCCAGAATTCCAAGCCTCTACTGCCAATGACAAAGGACTGTGGGACTTGTGGTCCAAAACATCTGGAGTGCTGAAGGTTTGCCATCACTGTCCTAGACTGCAACTCCCAGAGATCCTAACCACCTCCGCTAGTGATGAAGACTTCTGGGAGTTGCAGTCCAGAAACATCTGGGGACCCACAGGTTGAGAACCATTGGTGTAAGAGTTAGGGCTTATAGGGAAGTTATGTGAAAGATATGAAGTAGTCTAAGTTGAAGAATATGTTACATGTTTAATATAAAATTAGTAACTTAAGTCATCACCAAAAAGCATGAACATCTTTATTCTTTGTACTACAATAAACCATTCTGATTTGTTTTGAAAGAAAAGACAATGAGACTCCATGATTTCAAATACCACACTTGATCCTAAAATAAATAAGATAAAGGGTGGTAGCGGAATTCATGAGCACACGACAGTACCATTGAGCCCAGACTGAGAACTTGGCTGAATCTGAAAGTGTGGTCCAGCCCAGGTCTGCTGTTGGAGCTAGTCCTCTGACATTGCTGTAGCATTCCTCCATTAGTGCATATAGTGGTGGTGGTGGGATTAAAGTCCCCATTACTTTAGATAGTATGTGCCTTTTAAATTGTTTATAAATAGCCTATAAAAGGATAACACTCTCATCTCTATCTGAAACATGACTTGTCTGATCCTCTAGCTAATAAGGCTCAGACAGACAGAGGATAGAATGTTTGGAAATTTAATGTAAATAGGATGGCAGAGAGCAAAGTGGGAGGCAGCAGATGAACAAAAACAAACAGGAATTGCAAATACAAGAATGGACAGACATTTGCTGTGAAATTAATGCAGTTTTGATGACTGAACAATCAAAGAGATAAAAGCTTTAATGACAAAACCAAATGAACCACTTAACTAAATAAAGTTGTTGTGCAGTACCCCTAATCTATGCTACTTTGGTTCATCAGTGTGATAGGAAAAATGGTGACACCCCTTTACAATGTACCACTGTAACAAAGCAAAACAACTTTTAGCACTTACCTTTGAATAAACTCTGCTAAACACGATGGGATTTATTTGCAAGTCAATGCACACTAGCTTGCTGCTCTAATGCATACGTTTTAGTTTGATTTGGGTATTGCCTTTACATAATCAATACTCCAAGCATGATATATTTTTTCAGAAATGTTTTTGTTCTTGTTAGTTCTTTTTTTCACTTTACTTATCTGGTTTCTCTTGCAGAACATCTCAGCCCACACACAAAATATCCCTGCTGCTTTCCCATGTCCATCACTTGCATCTGATGAAAAAAGGCCACTACTGTGACAAACTAGTTAGGCTGTAAGCCTTTGCATGCTTAATTAAAAGTTTAACTTTAAGGGACTTCCTTTGGAGTAGACATGTAAAAAGTTTCACTGATGGTTGCTGGTAACCTTGTTTCAGTCATCCCTGCCTCAGTAGCTATCCGTTTGAAATAGCACCGAGAGCTGTATATTGGTCTCCCTTTTAAAGCAGCCAGGAAACATCTGATGGCCAAGAATAAGACTGCAGTGTAGATAAGTGGGACCTAGCACTACAGAACGATAGCATCATGGTGAATCAGCAGGCTAGAGTGCTGAATCTGTTGGCGGCAAAGTCGGCAGCTCGGCAGTTCAAATCTTGGGTGCCACGCAGCGGAGTGAACTCCCCTTCTTAACCCCAGCTCCTGCCAACCTAGCAGTTCAAAAGCATTTAAATTGCAAGTAGATAAATGAGTACTGCCATAAAAAGCAGAAAGGTAAGCAGTGTTCCATGTGCAGAAATGCATTCGGCCATGCTGGCCACATGACCACAGACTTGCACAACACTGGCTCTTTGACTTAGAAATGGAGATGAGTGCCACCCTTAGAGTTGGACACAACTAGCACACATGTGCAGGGGGGGACCTTTACCTTTTACCTTTTACTGTGCAGTTACAAAGGGTCCCACAGGCCACCTAGCCCAACTTCTAGCTATCTGCTTAAAAACCTCCAAAGATCCTCCAAAATAATCTGTTCCACTTTTACCATCATGAGGTTCTTACTACTGTTCATCCAGAATCTCCTTTCTTATAATTTGAACCCATTTGTTGGATGGGGAAATCAGCAGCTCTTGCGCTCTGGAACAACCTTGATTTCTATTCTTTCACACATCTTCGCATGTCTGAAAATGGCACTTGTATCAACTTATGTCATGAACACATCATGGCAGTGCTCAGTCAGTTTACATCCAATCTGTTTCTAGAAAGTGTTTCTTTCATAACAGTTTGGGAACTTGGTGCTTTTGAGTTACAGTCCCTTTCCATGTCTTTTTACTAGGTTAATGAGATCCGAATCTGGTTTTGAATCACCTTTTGCTTAAAGTCAAATCACCTTAAAATCACTTACTGCACTTCCAATCACTTTTTCCGTGGAGCCCCCTTGGCCACGCCCCTTTTCGGCCACTGTATCAGCTTTTCTTGCGACGGCCACCAGGGGTGGTGTTTTTTTAAAACCTATTTCTAGACTGGTTTTTGAAGCGATTTGGCTCAAACTGCGGACACCATGCACTGTTTTTTTCTGGGTTTCCCCTTCTGTATGCCTTATCCTTCCATCGGAAAAGCCAAAAAAGAAATCCTCTTGCAGTGTTATCATTTCCACTGACTTCTCCGGTCCCTCTACTTCCTCTTTTGGGTACAATTTTGCTTTCCCGGTCACGGAAGTAGGCTATCAAAATCAATGTGCCACATTGTAAGTAATCTAAAGGAAGAACTGGAATATTAGCTACATTACTTTGAATGGAAGAACAACGGAATGACATCCTAAAAAATAATTTCTGAAATTGAACCAGATAATGGGAAAATGTCGGACTAAATTGGAACAAAAAGCGGTTTAGCAAAGTGCAGACAGGGAAACCATTTCTTGAGAATACGCCCAAGTGCAGAATGCTCAATCGCTTCAGCGACCACATGACTGGGGGAGGGCAAAAGCTGATTCAAAACAAAAAGTGGTTGCTGTTTGAAGTGTGGTAGCGGCCAAAGGGTGGCTAAAAGTGAAGGAGTAATCTTAACTACAAAATGCCCTACCTAGAGAGGGCCCCCCTGGCATCTACATTAACGTATTGTTGGCAGCAAAGACTTTTTAGTTTTAAATGAAGTTCCAGCTTTTAACATTTTTAAAACTCTGTTGTTTTTTTACTCTTTGTTCTGGTATTGATGTTATTGGCAATTCATGAAACTGTATTTTATTGTATAGCATTTCTATTGTATTACTGTGCTTTAGATCTGTTATTCTTCTGTAATAACATTTTTGTTATATGGCAGTCTATGTCAGTCAGTCAGTCAGTCAGTAAATCAAAACAACCGAACAACTGAAAGTAAGCATATATGCATAGGTTTACACTGAAACTTTCTACAGATGCTCTGACCTTTTTAATGGAACAAATATAATCACTCTTCTTAAACATCCTAATGTTAGGGTTAAATAAACTTTACACTGCCTGGCATTTCAGCAATTAAGCCAAGGATACTTAAATGCTGCAGCATCTCTGTCCTGTGTCATGGGATATAACCTTTATGAATCAGTGTTTGAGTCCCTTTGCATTTTTAAGACATTATTCTGCTAAATGTTAATTGGATTACAAATCATTTGAACTAGCACCCCCCCAAAAGTGGGGTGGAGGAGAGAAATGGCTTGATACAGGTTCATTGTAATTTCAGTAGACAAGGATGGGTCCCTCTCAGAAAAATGAGCCAAAGCCCAACAAAACCACATTGCTACACAGTCAATGGTTCCATCTTGACCTAGTTGATACCCAAAATTCTTTAATACTTTTTCTTTACAATTTAGGTCCAACATATTTAGCTACCTAAGGTGGTACAGTTAGTGGTACAGAGCAGGCCATGAAACACATACTCCTCTGCTCTCTAATACCTCACTGCCAGCAGCATATGCTGCCTGAGGCAAATATCCCAATATGTTTAATGGTGGGGCCAGCCTTGCCAGTGATTTGTAAACACAGCTATGGTTAATCCAAAGAAATAACTTTACCTCATGAAGATCTCTTCTTGTACATAATCACAAGAGAAAAGTATTCAGAAGAACCATATAGAAGGTATTTTAATATAGTCATTAGCTTACTTTTATGGTATTAGATTGTTTTGTTTCATTGTGAAATTGTTAGCGCAGAAGATTTGTCTGTAAAGTACTGTATGGTGTGTATTTTATAGGTTTGAAGGTACATTGGAAACACTCTTCCTTTGGTAATATGTCTGTTGAAGACCAGGACAGGATGATCCATGATTTCATTAATATTGTTGTAGAAGGGAAGAAAAAAATAAGAGGAATAGTAGCAGGTCCTCAGTCTATAGTTTCATGGGTGCTTGAAGCCAATTTTATAACACCACATTAATTAGAGCAGGTGTGGTTAATCTTTGTCCCTTCATATCTCCCACAATTCCTAATGCTAGTTGCTGAAGTCCAAAACCACGGAACAAAGATTCCCAGTCCTTCCCTCATGAGTTTCTCCTCTACAATCCCTCCAAGTTTGGTTATACAGCCACTGGAAAAATTTCCTCAGGGACCTAGAAGCACCAAACCTGCAGAGAAGCTTCCCTGGCACTCTTCTACAACCCCCCCCCCCAGGTTAGGTGAAGACTGGCTTTCCCCAAGCCAGCTTCTAAAGGACATTTTCCTGGGAGACCCACTCTGTAGGTATAATACTGGGATGTCAAAAACACTCCTTCAGCAAACAGAGATTGTAGAGTTGAGGACAGCATATCCCCAGGTGCCCTGGGGCCATTTTATAAGGTTTAAAGTAAAAATGAATTTACAAAGCACTTTGTTGATTTGTCAGAATAAAGAATAAATTTGTGATTTGTGATTTGTCAACCTTGATGAATCACAAATCAAAATGAATCACAATTTTTCTGATTTCTGCCAATACCTTCTCCTGAGACATTTTGTTTGACACAACTGATACAATGGGTCAGGAGAAACACTGAAATATTGGCTGCCCCCCCCAACTTCTTTTTCCTGGGGAAAACCATTTGTTATGAATTATGGGTCAAAATTAGTGGTTGAAAGGAAATCTATCTCTGGTCTCCAACTGAGCTTTACATGGAAATGACGGGGGTGGTTCCAAAATACCCTTATTGTTTAAATATTATTGTTTGTTATTGTTATTCTTTAAATATAGACCTTATTGTTTAAATATAGACCTTAATACTTCAGGCAGAAACTCTCAGGCCATTGATGTACATACACATAATACACACCACTGGTAGTTAATGGCATAGAATCACTTTGCTTTTGTGGTGCTTATATTAGGTCCTGGAGGTCAGAAGAGAAATCATCTCAGCATGCTGATCTCTTTTCTTCAAGAACATATGGCTGAAATATTCCCATTGTCTCCACTGACACTTGGACCCCATGTTTTCTTTGGTACTTTCCAATCTCTTGACAAAACAGAAGCATCAAGAAGGATTAGTCATTTGTGCAAGAGCAGGAACAGGTCAGTGGAGACTCACAACTACAGAGAGATGTACAACATAAGGAAAGCATAGTCACTTAAATGGGTGATCCCAATAGACTTAAAAAAAGAAATATAAGGTTGCCATGTTCTTTATTCAGGGCCCAGCTGCTGGCTACATTTTTGCTTGAAACTGTCTACGGTTCTTGGAGCCCTCTTGTTGAAGCCCTGGTAAATCACTACCAAGCTTCTTTTTGATAGGAATTCATTAAAGGATGAAAGTTTCCATGAGACCAGGCCTAGTTAGAATAACTTTAACCCCACTTCCCAGAATCTAGATTTAGCCAAATAATCCTGTGTATCTTTCTCTCTGAACGTCCTGGTTTTGATCTAGGACCTTTATTAATCTGTCTCTCATGGGATCGTTGCTCAAAGTTTTTCTTGCCGTTGCCATTGATCCAGCTCCCAACCTTTTTAAAAAAAAAAAAAGGCTAAAGATACGCTTAAACCTTGTGGCACAATGGTTAAACTGCTGTAATGCAGCCAAAACTGGGCTCACTGGACTCAGTCCCAGGTAGCCAGCTCATGGGCTCATTCAGCCTTCTATCCTTCCAAGATTGGTAAAATGAGTACAGAGCTCTCTGGGGGTTTGGAGCAATGTGTAACTGGCATAATTAAATTGTAAACTGCCACAAGAGAGTGCCTTAAGCACCATGGGGCAGTATATAAGCAGAAAACTTTGCTTTGTTTTACCTTTGGGAAATATTCTCCCTGCACAATAGCAGCTTCTGCATCTGTTTTACCTCCTTTCTTTGGTGTGTATGTATGTGGGATGGATAGGGGACAATTTTCTTTGTTTCTTCCATCCTTGTAGCAACATTTGCACCCAAGTCCACTCTGCCCTCCATGGCATTTTTGTCTAGGCTTTTAATCCAGGCTTTCCTATAGCGATGTAAATAGTACAATATCCTCAGCCTTTTGAGTTGTTTTGTCCAAATCAATGTTCTCCTGTGGCAAATATGTTTCTATATAGAATCCCTTGCTCACTTTTCACCACGGGCATAAACTTTCTTCCAATCACTGTATATGTTTTGATTCTAATGTGTCCTGTAAAACAGCTCTGTGTGCTTGCGATTTAGTGGGCCAGATCTGTGATAAGAGGCACTGGGCCTATAGCCATGATTTCCCCATCCTGCATAAACTCAGCATATATATGAGTTCATACATGAGTTCTGAAAGAATTCCAGCTTAACACTAACATAAAAAAAACCTAGTAAACCAACTGCATTTTTTTCCAGCATGAAGAATATAGTGATGGAGAAAGCTGCACCTGTTCACTTGCGTTGTGATCCCTGAAGGTACCGAGCCTCCACTGGTGCAAGGAGGAGACAGACTGGCACTCCTATTTGGTTAAGGTTGTTATTTCCTGCCTGTTGCACACTCTCTGTTGTCTGAGCAGTCAGTTATAAGCTCAATAAATATGAGTACATCTGGCTCCGTGTTTGGCTATGGAATGCTATAGATAAACATGTTTGCAGAGGGAAATGTTGAGGCATTTGAGCATCAACAGCATAGTTAGAGGATAATGCTCGAGCTGTTTGTTTCTAACAATATAATTCCTAATTTGCATGCAAATTATGCTGGAAAATTGGCCACCGTTCCTCAGTGAGCATCCTGCTGGAGACTTCTAGTTGCAGTTGGTTGATTTATCTGCAGTGCTCCTTAGGTCCGGTCAGAATTTTCTCAGGTTTTTGCCTTTACAGATGTCTCGGAAACTCTCCATTGGATTCAAGTAGTGGATTCTGTTCCTAAAATGTCTGGCATCTGTATGCTAGTCTTTTGTCCTTGTTTCAGTTTGGATTGTCTCTTCATAGGATTTTCAAAGTATATAACATTCAGAAGTGGCTTACAATTGCCTTCTTGTGTGCAGTGCTAGCAAAATTTAGCTTGACTTTCTCTGCTATTGTCTGCAAGAGATCCTCTCCATTGATACCTTCCGTTAGTACTTCCACCCAGTCATGGCCCTTCACAAGTTTCTGCAACCCCATAGCCATCAGAATTATCACGTTTCTTCAGCAAATATGATTGTTAAGCCTAAAGAGGGTGGATGCATCTAACTCTGGTGCCTCAGTCTTGGTCATTCTACTTTGGTTTACCCTACTAGGAGTCCACATGTGTCACAGAGTCCAGCCTCATCATGGGATATATTCTGGCTTCCCTAACATGGTTAGACTGCCTCACCACATTAAGGTGTGCATCTCAGAAATGGAGATTATAGCCATGAAATCAGAACAACAATGAGAGAATGACAGGTATAACATACTAAGCAACAGGAAAAGAAGATGATGAAAGGGATAATGGAGTAACCCAGTAAAGGAAACCATGTCCTTGAGTTCACAATAACTGAACAGGCTGTTAATAATAGAACAATTTAGAGGTCACTAATTCATAGTGTCACCATAAATCAGATGCAACTTGACAGTATACACCAATGTTTACCTTTCATGCACTTATGATTTGCCTTGTTATGAACTCTACTAGGAAATCAACCCAGAACAGTTCCTGACAGGTCTGCATGCCAGAATACTCTGCACCATCCTCTAGTTAGTGCAAGCTGATGTATTCTTTCTAGAGATGGGCACGAATCAGAAAAATGGCATTTTGTTTGTCGTTTGTTGTTTGGAGGGTCTGTTTCGGTTAGTTCCCGTTTTGCACGAATTTTTGCAAAAAATTCATTTTCGTTTTCGTTCGTTTCATTACCATTTTGTTACCATTTATTTCAAATTTTGTAATTTTTTTTTAGGATTTTAAGCAATTCACTCATATTGCAGTAACGGAAACGAACGCACGACAAAAATTCCGGTGTTTCTGTTTGTTTCGTTTCATTTTAGAGACAAAATTTGTTTGTCGTTTCATTACATAACAAAACAAAAAATGGAAACAGAAACGAAAAATTGTTCGTTTCCTGCCCATCTCTTATTCTTTCTGATTTCAGAACTTTGTATGTCCTTGTACTTTGGTTGTAGCATATCAAAGCACTCTTCAGATTAAAATTTAGCTTCTGCATACATTGAAAAAGAGACCTGTTGAACACAGTGTTGTGACAGAAACAACAAATGTTTGCATCACACCTCACATGCAACATTAATCACTGAAAACACTAGAGTTCTGGTTATGACATCAGTGCCTTCTTCATCGTGGTTATTCAAATGTAATAGAGAGATACCTAAGGAAAGGAGTTTCCGACTGTATGATTGTTCCTCTAAATATGTTTTTGAATTATGCCCAAATGATAGACAGATGGTATACCAAACACCATGAGTTTCTCTTAAAAGTCATCCTAAAATAATAGAGAGAAACAACTAATGCACAAAGCAAAGTGTTCTGCTTATATACCGCCCCACACCACTTCAAGTAGTCTCTGGGCGGTTTACAGTTTTTAATTACAGTATGCAGGCTACACATTGCCCCCTCAGCAAGCTGGGTGCTCATTTTACTGACCTCGGAAGGATGGAAGGCTGAGTCAACCAGGAGCCTGCTACTTGGGATTGAACCCCAGGTCATGAGCATAGTTTTACTTGCAGTACAGGCATTTAACCACTGCGCCACAGCTCTGATCAGTGTATTTGAGAGCATTCCTATCAACAGCTATGGAATTTAAACTCTATTTGCAGGAATAGTTAAAAAAAAACTATTGGGACAACCTAAGTGCAAGACATATGAATCAGTACTTGAAGAATTGCTGCCTTGCATACAATTTGACAGCATACAAAGATTTCAGTGAATTTATTGTCACTGTTTGTTTGCTGCCAACTCCACCCAATATATACCAAAGTTTCAAAACCACATAATTCGGAGAATATTTGACTGCTATGACAGGTACAGCATCAGCTGCTAACTTTAATCAGTCATATATGGCATTTATCGAGTGAATTTTCATGACTCTATATGATAAAATGTTATCTTTTGATATTGCTAGCATTTCCTCAGCAACATGCTGTTCAGAAAGGACAGCTGAATTGCAGTTCATGAGGGGTCTAAGCTACAAGCGGTGTCCACTTTCAAGGGGCTTCTCCATCCCAAAGTTGGGACTTGCATCTGCATAGAGATGTCCAGCATCATCGTTGGAGTAGAGTGTCAATACATGTAGCAAGTTGGGAATTGCAGGGGGAGCAAAAAGCTATAAATAGCTCAAGTGTTTCCTAATTGTCTTTCCTAGGTCTAGAGATGAAGTCTGTGTTCTTATGCTCTCCTCCTCATTGTTTCTCAGTGCCTGAAGTCCCACTGAGAAGCTCCACTGGGCATAAATAATGATGATGTCCCATTGACCTCTCAGCCCAGAAATAAAGAGGCAAGAAATGTTTGTGGGATTTAAATTGGGCCACAATTTATTAATTCAACTGTCAAATATCCCTTAAACAAGGGGTCCTGAGTGTAGTGCAAGCGGATCAGTTAATGATTCCTAATATTATTAGAAGGGCGCTGCCCACTTGTTCAGCACCCTACCAAAACCTGCGGTCTGGGCAGCCCTCATTCCAAATCTTTAAACACCTAATGCTCCTAATTCATTTCCTAATTCATATTGAGGGCTACCAGATCACTAAGGTATGTTATTCAATACATTTCACTTGACATGAATTTTCTGTTTGCACTACCCACCATTTGTGACTGGTTATAAACCTCCCCTTAGCTTTAAAGACAATGGGATGAGTGAAAACACAGTGCCACTCCAGTCCAATTTGAGTAGCAGCCAAAAATTCCCATCTAGCACTTACACAACCAGCTACTCCCATTCTCTCAATTGGGAGGGAGGGTGGAAAGACAGCTGGATCAAAAAGAGAGCCTCTCACCATGTGGTGAGTGGGCTAAGACAGTTAAAAGAGCATTGTGTGTTTAATATAATAAATATAAAAATAATTGCAACAAAGAATAATTGTGGTACACCCCCACACACAACATGTGGTGAGTCCTTATGAAGATTCTGGCCCCTGCTGGGCAGCCCCTTGGCTGTACAAACTTTATGCTTGCCAGGTGGAGGGCAAAGTAGCCCCACTCAGTACTATGGCTGTTTGGAGCTTCCAATCTGTCAGTGGTGATCCACTGTCAATTTCCAAATAAAAGTGGTCCCCCCACCTCTATCCAGAGGCTCCAAAAGGCTTCCCAGCAGGGACCCCTAGGGAGTCTCATATCTTGAAGGTAGTATAGGAACTTTAAAATTAAATGAAATTAAATTAATTCCATTGCCATCTGACAATATAAACATTGTTGAGTGGTGAAAAGTTGCACAACATGCTTTCACTCACTGAAATATAGTTCATCTCATTCATTGGTATGCTCTAGTTCACAGGATTCCAAGCTCTTCTAGTGTACGGGATCCCAACCTGATGGTTATAACCTCCAAGGGGGATCACGATGCATTTTCTGGGGGGGGGGGTTGCCACAATTATTCTTTGTTGCAATTATTTTTATATTTATTATATTAAACACACAATGCTCTTTTAACTGTCTTAGCCCACTTTAATATGAAATAGAATTGCAGGCACCCTAGAGTTCTTAGTTGTTTCTGTAGCCCTTTGGGTAGAATTTCCTTTTATGCATCGGCATCACTTCTCCCCACTCTGAAACCACCATTCTTGCCAGATTCTCTCTGCTCCTCTGCACCCACCTTTGGAGGACTGACACCAGCCTTTGGATCTAATTGGTAGCCTGGCTCAAAAGAGACTTGAATGAAGAGAGCAGATGGTGCATGTTGGGAATGTTTATGCCCAAGACAGCAGCAGGATTGAAAAGTTGCTGCTGCCATGCCAGCTATACCTTTTGCTTCACTGAGTCTCCCACTCTTCCTGGTATGGCAATGGTGATGCAGCGAAGGAGAAGGGGATCAGGGCCAGGAGATGTCTCTGGGTACCATCTGAGTCATGAAGGAGTGAAAAGGTGAGGGAGTAGAACCAGGGAGGGGGGCATGGGGGAATGGGTAAGATATTTATTTGGACTTGAGGGGCAAGGGCTCTTCACTGAGGGGGCTTTTTGTGGGGGAGAAGATGAGAAGGGAGGGTGATATTCATGTCCCCAAAAGTAAAGTAAATTCAAAGTGTATTGACATTTTATTTTGCTTCTCAAATTTTATCTGTTAAAGGCAGATTTACCCCCACGATTTTGATTATGAATTATTACATTAATATAATATATTGGGTTAGAGTTATATTCTGAAAAATAAATCTAATATTAATGTGTTTTCTTTACCATATCATAAGTACCTTTTAATACAGATTTTGGGGGATCACAGATAACTTGGCTATTATAAAAGGGGGTTGTGACTAGAGATGAGCATGGACCAGAAAACCAGTGTTTCGTGATGTTTCATAGTTCGTGGCTACCCATGACCCATGAACAATCACACACACACACACACACACACCTGAAAAACAAAGTGGTTGATTGTGAATTTTACAGGTTCATGCTTGGGAGGGAAGGTATCTCGTCCTTCTACTTCCTCTCATGCCACTGTGTGCTGCTGGTGCCATCTTTAGGAAGCAACAGGCTCCAGGCAGGGAAGCAGAGCCCGCCTGCCTCTGCGCATGCGTCTGCTGCCCAGCTGACTTGAAAAGGATTGGGAAACAGTGCTTTAGTGTCACTACATTTATGCTACACTTATTTTGTGTAACAATACATGTAGAGTTACAGATATCTCACAGTTTCACATACCATAGCATTCTGATTTAATAATGGAAAGTAAAGCATGCAGAAAATTAAGGCAATTTATATCTATAGAATTTTGCAATATTTGCTTTTGATTGAGAGAGAAAAATGCCTTGCAATAGCTATGAACATATGGACATATTTTCATTCTAATTCACCTAACGCCTTGAATAAATTGAAATGTTTATGTGAGACTAACAAAAATGTACACAATAGTTTAACCAGACACAGGCTTGTGGTGATAATAATAAAGCAACAATAACAATGTAGTTTCCAGGGGAAGAGTTCTATTTATGTATTGCAGAAAAAAGAAGATATCACTTTGGCAACTTAAAGATTAAAACAATTATTATAGTGTAAACTTGTATGGACAGCATGGATATTTTTTTCCATAAGAAAATTTGGGTTACTGTAGGATGGAACCTCTGTGTTACAAATGGTAAGCTAGTGCCTTTTACCAGCACTATAAGATCTGATGCAATCACTAATTAACAATCTGATGCAATCTGATCTAATTACAAACCATGATGTTACAATCAGTTCCACCTGCACTTCAACTTAACATGAGTGATTACTAGTCTCTAACACTTGTGGATTAACATCATTTAGAACCCATATATAACTGTAGAGATAATCAAAGCTGAATGAGTCCTAACATCCTCTGCCCAATGGTTTAGTAAATTGATACCCAGACGTGCATTTTCAATGTGTTATAATGATTTACATCAGCTCAGTTAATATTTGCAGTTGAATACAACCAGTGACTCAGTGCTTACAGACATTTAAATCAAAACAACATATTAAGACAAAGAGAATTATTGTAAAAGGAATCACCAAGGACAGGAGATATAACTCCTCTCCTTATTTTTCTCTTGATTTTGAATATAAATGAAATAATAGCATTTAAAAATATTATAGTTTTAACCTTCTGAAACACATATATTAACAGAGGTCCAAAGAAAATTAAGAGTTTTTGTTCTTCAGACATGCAGGATAGGAAGGGAATGAGAGCTAGATTTTATATGCAAAGTGTAATGGCAAACTTAAGTATAGATAGCCTGTTGTTAGAAGCAAGAATTTCTTAATTGCTAAAAAAAATGAATGTCATGGCAGTGGCTTTTGAACCTAAGGCTGGCTGGATTGCTCATTGAGTAAGGCATTTGTTTGAATGTTTGATTCTCTACTGTATGTCCAAGAAGAGGCGCCTTAGGCAAACTGCACAGTCCCAGAGCACTCTCGGAAGAAGGGAGTGGCGAATCATTTCTACACCTAGAAAACACTGGAAATGGTTGGCATAAGTCAAAAGCAACTTGATGACATATACTGTAATATTATTTATTATATTTTGGAAGTAGGCAAGCTTCACTTTTTGACTGGTCATTGGGAGGTTAATTTCTCAGCCTTGATGGTGTGCATGAATTTTATCTCTAGAATATCAACACATTTCCATTTCCAATGTCAGGTTATCTGTAACATATTGCTTGGCCTTCATGGTAGTACTAGGAAAGTCCTAAGCCTGAATCTCTGGGAAACCACAATCATGGCTGAGGGCATGTAATTTTTGGAGTTCTACATTAAGAATTTGGTGTCACCTTATGGTTATAATACAAGCTATATTTACAGAACCAACTGTTCTTGCATTTCTCCAAAGGAAAATACGGGTGGACCAGGACATTCTAATAAATCAGCTCTGGATCAAGGACTGGATCTACCACATACATGACAGTGACCAGGATTCACCAAAATACTGTAGTGGTAATGCCATCACATAAATATTTTAAGAAAGCCTACTTGCTTGCCTAGATGAACAGTTCATTATATTCTTTCTAGGGTCTAGATGGTTTGGGAGGAGACCAAACAGCCCATAATGGACAAACTCAAGGAATTAACTTCATTTGAAGTAAAGGCTTGAGACCAACCAACCTAATAGATTACTTCTACCTATGCAAACCCTGTGTCAATTGGCATTATTTCTAACTTCCTTTTTAATAATATCAATTCTCAAAACTCTGTGATTTGGATATACTAGAAATAAATATGTTCCTGTTGTGTCCCTTATGTTCTGAATCCCTGTGAAATATAGCATCTTTGGTGGACTTTTGGATGCTGCTAATTTTAACAGTGTTTCCATCATTTTTTTTCTTTTTAGTCATATGTTTAATTATGTTTTATTGTTTTAATCATGCTACTTTGGGTGTCCTTGGATAGAACTCCAACATGTAAATGAAAAAGAAAATGAATGAAAATAGGGAAATATATTATCAGGGTAGACAAAATCCAAGGCTTATACATTGTTATTGTGTTGTGTGTTGTGTCGTTAGTATTTGGTAATTATTGGCAGACAGCAATGACTGCTCCATAGCAGGTGACAGTTGAATAGTAGCAATAAGGATACTAGTAATAAGGCAAAGGAAAAAACTTTATTCCTTAAGGAAATCCATTCGAGGATAGTGCAGGAAGAAATGTCAAAGGAGACATTTCAATTACTCTGTTGTAGCAGTCTTGTAGCTATACTGTCTTGAAGCTTCAGGGAGTCATAACCTAAAACTTCTGAATGCCCAAAAGTTGAGGAGCACTGAGCTAACAAACACACTACACTACTGCAAGTGGGTCAAAGGCTGGAGCCTTTTTTAAAATACCCCCCACGAGCCTCTCGCTGTTTCAGTGGGTGATTTTAAAAGGGATCCAATGGAGCCTTTTTAAAATCACCCCCCTCCAACACAGTGAGGCTCGCTGTTGTGTGTGGGGGAGTCATTTTAAAAAGGTTCCAGCTAAGTTGTCAAAGGCTGGAGCCCTTTTAAAATGCCTCATCCCCACTGCCTCCCAGCTGGTTTTTTTTTTTTTTTTTTACAGATTGAGCTGTCAAATTCAGCTGGAAGGCAGTGGCAAAAACCAGGAAACAGCCACTCAATTGCTGCCCTTTGCCTTAAGGGAGCAGCGGCTTTCCAGTTTGGAGGAACCAAACTGAAAACATCGTTTCAGTTCGGTTCATGAAGACATGCTGTCTGCTATTTTGTTTAATTTTGTAACATTTTGAAACCTCATGAAACGACGAAACAGCATGTCATTTTTCGTAAGGTGCCCATCCTTAGTCCCCCCTGTGCCTCTAATGAGAACAGCCCACCTGTGTGGCTGTGGGCAAGCTGAACTGCCCCAAGGTATCCCCAGGAAAAATGGAATGGTAAACTACTTCTGTGTATTCTTGACTGAGAAAGGGTTGTCATAATCTGGAATTGACTTGATGGCACACACATATTAATTAAGGACCATGTAAGTGTTACAAATAAATAAAGTTCTTTAGCTGCAACGTGTTCAAAATATTTCTTATGGGGGGGGGGGCAGGCAAGTGCACTGATCACTACCAGTGGATCATTTCCATTCTATGTTTTTCATATGCAAATATATTAAACTATCGATGGTATGATAATAATATTCATCTTAAGGCCTTTTGTTTTATTCATTTTTTCCTACTTCATGCATAGTAAAGCAAAGGAGTGGAATATCATTAATGAATTATTTGGCAAGTGTGTTATTATATCCTAATTCATGCTTTCAAAACAATCAGATTGCACTCTCAACCCAGGATATATGGACCGGATCCCTGTTTTATTTTATACGGCATGGTACAATCTGAGGAAGAGTAATTTAATGAAATCTGTCATCTTGTATCATGGCTAGAAACACATTGTGTTATCTTAAAGAAAGATGATTATGCTTTTTCAATTCTTAATGATTAATTTATTTATATTATGCATGTGAGAGAGTCATTTCATCCACCTCTTCAGCAATAACATAAAATAAAGGAAATGTGATATGTGATGAGCATGATGAATCAACTCTTCACTCAGGGGAAGCCAGGATCTACAAACAGCATGAGCTCTAATAGACCTACATGGAAACATTTTGGGAGTTTTGGGGTTGTTTTTTGTTTGATTTGTTTCATTTTGTTAAATAGTCATCATGAGACAGAACAGGGCACAGGGGGAAAAAATAACAAATGTTACTTAAAACAAAGCCTGCCCAGAACTGGCATTTGGATATTGGTTGCTGAAGCAACGTCTCTTAGATAAATAAAATAAAGTGTAAATAGTATATCAAGAGAAATGCAGGGTGATGGGGAAAGGAACAGGGATGATCTGGAACTGGCAGTTTCTGTTGGTGTTGCCTGTTAAACTGTGCAAATGCCACGTTTGCATTCCTTATATTTCTCAAGCAACTTTTGTCTAAAGGAGAGTAGCTACAGCACGTTACCCAAATTAATGGACCGAGTAAGCTTAATTGCAATGGCATAACTTGGAACAAAAATCTTGACTCAGCAGAGAGAACTTTGCCAGAAACATTTGGGGACTGAAATAACCGAGACATCAAAAAGCCAAGGTAGCAGAGACAAATACCACTGTTTCTCTCTTTTTTTTAAAAAAAAAAAATAACAATCCCTACAACATCAGTCGATAATATGTAGCAGAAATCTGGGAGTATTGCACAAAGTGTTGAATGGGAATATATTTATTCCCAGTGCCCAGAGGAGGCAGGACAGAGAAGCTGGGGGCACTGCCTTTAAGTGGGCACCTGCTGAGGGAGGTGCCCATCTCTGTCTGTAATTTTTTATTGCCTTCCAAGCATCTCTTCGCTGGTAACAAAGCTTTAACAATGTGTCTACTTTGGAAGGTCTTTCAGGGTAAGTATGCTCCATCCATGCTCAGTTTATAAGAAAGCCACTATTTTACCCTTTTGAAAAGCATCTTTGGAGGAGCAGTGCTTTATCCGCTGAAGCCTAGATTTCTTCTACATAAAAATATTTTCTTTCAAGATAAGCAAAATTGTCTTTTCAAGTTTTTAAAAAATGTTTTAAATATAAGGGTATTTAAGGTTGCTTGTTTTTGCATCAGGGAGTTTTACTTTTTTTAAAAAAGTTATACAAACGTTCTTTAACCATTTTTGCACTGGCACTGAGCAAGAACAGACAGCCTGCTACCTCTGTGCCAAATGTGATGCTGATCCAAAGTTAATTTTCATTTTAGTTTGGGCTATCCCAATTTTCAAAATTGCCTTGATTTGCTGGGTCAGCAGAATAACATCACTGGTCTCTCATGCAGTGCTAATTAAGCCATAGAATCTGTAGAGCAGGCATGCCCAAACTTCAGCCCTCCAGTTGTTTTGAACTGCAATTCCCACAGTCCTTTGCCATTGGAAATACAGGCTTGGAATTCTGGGAGTTGTGGTCCAAAACATTAGGAGGGCCAAAGTTTGGACATGCCTGCTGTAGAGAATGTCTTTTCCAGCACAGCATAGCAGTTAGAATGTGCAGCACCAAGGATAGCTCCCAGTGAGCCTTTTGCTTCCAAAATGACTTGAGTTCCACTGCAATCTCCAATACTGCTGGTTCTGGTCTGTGCCTTTCCACCAAGTAAAAACTCTTAAACTAACAATTCTGTGGCTTGGAACATTGAAGTTTCTTGCATCTTCAGGAGCTCCTTCTAGATATATTTCTGGCATTTTGGTTCTGCCTTCCAGGAATACATACGAAGTTTCTGAAGGAGAATGAGCTGTCTTGATGCTGGAACCCAATGTTGGAGATCCAAAGTCATCAGATTCAGCCAGTAGTGAAGCTAGCTGGCTCAAGGATAGAGTCTGGATTCAGCATCACCTGTGCAAGACCACTTCTGTATTCATGGAACATGGAAGGGAATCAAGCTTCAATCAGAAAGGAAACGTTGGACAAAATGAGTGCTATCTATATACCTGGCCATATATCTTCTTTTACAGAGGACAGTCCTCTATTTTGATGGGTCATCAAAGAACAGCACTGTACTTGAAGGCATTATTTATCCAATTTTTATTTAAAGCCCAATATAGGGAAAAGGATGGAGGCAAAGACACACACACACACACACACACACACACACACACACACACACACACACACACACACACACACACACACACACACACACACACAAAGATCCAAAGCCTTTGCCATTCTTCCAAGCATTTAAGATGTCATGGCTGCTTTAATTGTGTGTGCGTGCATGTGCATGTGTATGTTGTTGATATTAATTGTCCAACATTAATTATACTCTTTTTCCTATCCTTTTAGCTTGGGGAGGGGGCATCTGGACAGATAGTTTTGGCCCTGAGATAATTAAAAAATAAAAATAAAACCAGTTTCAGATTTCTAGCTGACATTGAATACAATTTTAATGACACATATTTTAAGATTGCATTACTAATGTATGCACATTAGTATTGCCATGCCAGGGCAATCTTGGGGCCATTATTCCTGTTCTATACCATCAGAACATTTGAATTCTAGAGGTGATCACAGTGATCACAAGGAAAGGACTCTGCTGAGCTTATCCATATATATCCACAGGACTGCAAAAGTTATTTTGGTCTTCTTTAACAAGTGGGAACTTGATGGAGGTTTCATTACAGTTCATAAAGACTTCCTGCCAATACAAATCAAAGAATTTTGTTATACCATGTATAATAAAAGGGTCTTGGCAGTACATTGACTGGATTATAGGTTGTGTCATGTGCACTGAAAGCTATGCTGAGCTTAATGCTTCTTGTGTTGCCTGTATCAAAACATGGCATCCTGCAAATCTACTAAGATTATAGCTCCAGACAATTGACACTGTCCATAAACAGTCTGTTTAAACATTAAAAGTAGATTAGATTATTATAATCAAAGCCTGTCCCACTCACATGTGAATTCTAAAATAGAAGCAGTTCACTCTGAGTGAACATAGTGCCAGTCTCCTTAATGATTTCCGGGGGAACACATGAATAATATTTTACATTCATTGAAATGCAACTGTTTAGATGGAACAAATATAATCAAATCTCATAAGGGATGATTGCATTACAGTCTTTATGGTTCGGTGGCCTACGTTCTTGCTGCCTATAGAATCAAGGATCTTTAAGATTTAGGCAAGAAATCTGAATTGGATCCTCTTTAACAGTTTGGGTGGCCCACCTAGGACTGTCAAGTATCTGTGAATAAGATCAAAACAACTTTTCATTTACATCTTGCATATAAACCCCCAAATATATTTCTATAATCATGATTCACTTTACCGCACTGTGGCACACCCATGGGTATATGAAAATAAATCAGGTCTTAAGAGTCAGGTAGAACAAAAGCAATAGTTCTTTAAAGCCACACATAACAAAACAAAATGAACTGGCCCTTGTTTCCTGGATTGAAACTTTCAAATTTCCGGAACCTAGCATGCCAAGGAAATCTAGGTCAAGCCAATAAGCCAATATTGGCTGTGAAATGCACTGAAAACCTAGACCAATGTTTAATTGCTTCTTCTGAAAACTTCTGCTCCCTCCTCCTGCTTTCATTCATTTCAGAGAACCTTATTAACGTGTGCTAATGAACAGAAGCCAAGGAAGGGAAAGAAAGAGCAAAAGGGAAGAGATGTCAGGCTAGAGAATAAGGAAGCAAGAAGAAAGGATTTAATTTTTTTTATTTTAAAAAGGCTGTATGACCTAAAGAAAGGCCTGGTAGACAGATACTGCCAAGTTTTTTTGTCTGAAAACTGAATTGAGAGACTGAAAATAAATATGCAGAAAAAGAAGAATAGGAGAAAGTAAGTCCAAGAGAAAGGTTTTCAAAACACAAGAGCCAGGTAATTATCAGTGGCTAGGGGGAGGAAGTTTTTAACGGCTTCCCTTCATAATTATTTCTGCCCAAGTTTTGATGGTGACATACCTATTGCAGAATAAGTGTTCCACATTGTTGAATATAACGTATTCAGGGTTTTTGAAGTGGTTCATAGAAACATTGCCAAGTGTGAGCTAAAGCCCACTGTATATTCTCTTGAAATTGAATATGAGGATTTAATCTCTGCTAGCCTGCCTAAAACTAGCATTCAGCCACTGGTAGTTTGGCTAATGCATGGTCTCTCAGAGGTAGCCCTTCCAGAGCGATAAGGATTCAGCATGACACTTTTGTGCCAGGAGGTTTTAATCAATCATTGGCTTGTTGGATCTGGCAACTTCTTTGCTAATGGAGGCTTTATGTTTTGTAACAAATAGCAATTCAACAAGAGTGTCTTAGAAGCAGTGGCTGAGTTATGCACTAAACCTGTTCTTGCCCTACACTTCCTTACCCATAACCAAGGCAAGTTTGGTAACACTGGCAACATTTCCTGGCATCATAATTATTTTCCATTCGATGCCCTAAGCACATCTGATCTCGCCTGATTTCGGAAGCTAAGCAGGGTCGGCCCTGGTGAGTACTTGGATGGGAGACGACAAGGGAATACCAGGGGCTGTAGGCGCCTGGAGTAGGAACTGGCAAACCACTCTAGTATTCCTGCCAAGTAAACTCCATGGACGTGGAGTCATGAAGAGTCGGTCATGACTGTAACAACACAACACACACATACACACACACCACAAAGCAAAATATTGGTGCTGTTCATAATTAGTCCGTTTTGACAACCATGTCAACTGCCAGTTTGCTCCCATATTCCAGCTGTTGAGTAACATTTACTATCTGCTTGATGAATGGCTTGCAGAAGCTGCTGACAACTGAAACTCTTGCCTTACCCTCCCAGGAAATAGGTGGAACTCTTGCCAAGACATTGTGGAAATTTGTCCATAGGAAAGGTGAATGACCTCAATGGTGGTGTGACCCTAATTTGAAAATAAACAACTAAAATGGCTTCTGTATTGTGTGTGTTGTGTTGTTACAGTCATGACCGACTCTTCGTGACCCCATGTCCATGGAGTTTTCTTGGCAGGAATACTGGAGTGGTTTGCCAGTTCCAACTCCAGGCACCTACAGCACCTGGTATTCCCTGGTGGTTGCCCATCCAAGTACTAACCAGGGCCAACCCTGCTTAGCTTCCGAAATCAGGCGAGATCGGATGTGCTTAGGGCATCTAGGCAGCTCTAAAATGGCTTCTGTACCTTTACTTTAAAAAAATAAACAGCTGTTGCCATCATCAGTGTTGCACACAGGGAGCTGCACAACAGGATTTCAGCCACTGAGTCAGACTCCTGACCATGCAACCTAATATGGTCAATTCTAATTGGAAGTGGTTTTCAAATGTTTAATATAAGAGGGTTTTTTTCAGTTCTTCTGAGAGATTATCAGCACTGAACCTGTGGTTGTGTTTAATCACTGAGTTACAACTGTCTTCTGTTATAATACCACAATTCCCAGCTGGTCTTTCATGCAATTGGAGTCAGTCAATTGGTGTGGCCAGAGGGGTACAGTGGTTATTAGAAAGCTATCCCAGTCTTCCTATGGCTGTTTTTATGGACACCCTATGGAATACAAAGGCAAATAGTGGATTCAATGAACATTTAGTTTATTACATTGGGGTTTTCGTTCTGTTTCTGCATAATGTAGTCCTCTGAATGGCTCAAGTTTTTTGGGAAGTATGTCTAGCTGAAATGTGCTCAAATGTGATCATTTTGTTTTATAAAAGCACAATAAGGAAGAAAAGCAGCTGCCACCACCTTCCCAAAAAGACCTACTAAGTCCCTGAATATGTAAACACATATCTCAAGGATAGCATTTCTTACAATCAGTATTTATACCAAGACTCTTCACATTACTGTCTTCTTCAGTATTGAAACGATGGTTCATTGCAACAGTTGTTGTTGTTGTTGTTGTTGTTGTTGTTGTTTTGTTGTTGTTGTTGAAAATCCTACACAAAAACCAGCAAGATAGTGGGAAATTACATCATTTAGCAGAAGGCATGTGCTTTGTCTCCAGACAAATGTGCAAAAAATGGACTGCATCAGGTGAAATTCTCGTTTCCGTTTCCGTTCCTTGTTTCCGTTACGTAACGGAAACGGTAATGACAATTACTCTGCCAGAACTAGAACTCGAACCAATAAAAGAAAAATTGGGTCTGATTTGTCATTGTCGTTCCTGGCATCACAGCGATCGGGTGATGCCAAGCGGCACAGAAAAAAAGTTTTAAAAATAAAAAAACCCTGATTCCCGGCCAAAAAAGCGGGCGAAAATATGCCTGCCTGAGTGAGGGCACCTACCAGAGGGGTGGTTTCTGGGGGGGAGGTCCCCAGCCTTCCCCCTCCTGTCCTGGGCTGCTGGTACCGGGCTGGGAGGGGGCATCCTCGGCGTCTCCATTTGCCATGCGGTGCAGGGGGATCCAAAATGGAGTCCACAATTTTTTTTTGAAATCGTGGTCCAAAAACACACCAAAGCACCACAGAAACATGCAAAAATAGCTATTTTAAAACTGCCTGAATTTTTAAAGTAGCAGCAGTGGGTTTTTCTTGCAACCATGGGCTGGCCATGGGAGTGGACCATGCAAATTTTTGGAGCCATTCCACCAATTGCATGGCCACTTGGCCAGGTTTTGACTGAGACTTCTGGGATGTGCCAGTCGGGCATAAAAAGCCCACTAACCCTAGCCCGAACCCGAACCCGAACCCTAACCCATACGCCAGTACACTGTCCTTCTTAGTGGGTCAGAGAGGCACCCAGAGGTGCACCCCAGTAACTCACCCTAACCTTACCCATAACCCTAAGCCTAGCCCTTGCACTAACCCTAACCCTAAGCCAGATCTGTGTACTCGCATTGCACTACACACAAGTACACTTCCCTTCTTAGTGAGTCACAGGGCGCCCATAGGGGTCCTCTCTCACTTCGAACCCCAGCACAAGTGCACCGTACACCTGTATGCCAGTATGCTGTCCTTCTTAGTGAGTCAGAGTAGAGGCACCCACCCAAAAGAAAGAGAGGTGCCTCTGTCTGCCACTGCAACTGGTATGCAATGCATATCCAATTGGCTATGCATACCCTTTTGTAGAGGGCCAGAGGAGGCATCCACCCCAGAGAGGTGCCTCCAGGAGCCCGCTTTCCCTTCATAGTGGGCCAGAGGAGGCACCCACCCCAGGTGCCTCCAGGAGCCCGCTTTCCGTTTGTAGCAGGCCAGAGGAGGCACCCACCCACCCCAGAGAGGTACCTCCAGGAGCCTGCTACCCCCCCAACCAGTACTAACGACAGACGAGAAAACGACAAACGAAACGACAAATTTTTGAGAAATTTCACGACAAACGGAAACGAGCCAAAACGGGCCGGCTCTGACACATGACAACTCGAAGCATCATTTTTCCTGGTCGTGCCCATCTCTATTCTTGTTATTGCATTTCGCTTTTGCAGGATTAAAAAGATGGTCAGATATTTGAATTGAGGAAAGAGGAAATAAAAATAATTTAGTAACTGAGCAGATGGATCTAAAGAAGAAATTAAGTGATATCCTCTGGACTCTGTAGCCACTGAGCTGCTAAGGAGGACTGAGGTCACCAGGGAGTATACATTCCCTTACAGCTGCTCTGTCAGCCATTTCTTTGAGCTGTAAGGCAGACAAGAATACTATTCCCTCTTTGGATATCCATTTTATGGTCTGGAACAGTTTTCCTTGTCCTCTCATATAGCTCACGTCACCATACTTCAACTGAAATATTATTACTCCATTAGTATCAAGTGTGTGTGTAATTGTGGAAGGACGATTGTTGTATGGACCTTAAGTTACTAGATCACACACTCAGAGCACAATATAGGTCACATATGGTCACATCCATTTGAATTTCCTCCCCATTCATGGGATTTCCGCACCAAGACATCCAGAAATGCAGGAATAATGCAGATAATGTACTGGATGTGGAAAAGAGAAGGTCCAAAATATCCTAAGTGACATGGGTCATCTCCAATCTGTATGCTCTTTACTCAGGTACAGAAGGAATCAGGGGACTTTATTACTTCTCTACTCCTAGTTGAGAGGGAGTAAACCACTCACCCAGACAACCTATTAGCCAGCCACAGATTTCCCATAATGTTCAAGTGGCAATGTTGCTTGTACCTTTTGCTAGGGTCTGTGAAATTTCAGGGTGCAAGCATTCTTTATGCCATTCCTCTTTCCTGTCCATGCTCTTCCCTAAAACATTTTGACACTGCATCTTTGGCTTAAGTGAAGAGGATGATCTCAGCCACCCTAATCCCAAGAAATCAATGGGATTTACATTAAAGGTTGACATACCATTCATCAGCTAGGTCAATGGGTCTGGCTATGAGTAAGCCATTGTATTTTGGCCTTCATATTTTACTATAATAGCTGAGGTCACAATTTTTCTGATTGGAATCTCTTTTGAGTGCAATTGGACTTACCCCCTAGCCAACATGAGTAAATTTATTTTATCTATGTGGAAAATTAATGCAGATTCAACAAGGAACCACAAATGTAATATTCCATGTCGAAATGAAGGCTTGTGCATTCCATACATGAGGTTGAGGCAGATAAATGCTTTTTTTGTGTCAGATTCAAATAAGCTGTAGTCCAAATTTATTGGCAGCAGGTAACCAGCTCCTTCCAGGTTCTTAGGAACTACAAATGTCAGGAACTACTGGCCATTATTCCATATGTAAAATCCAACACTATAGTAGTAAAGGATCTTCCATTCAAATTCTCTGGAGGATGTCTATTTGCTGTTCCTGGGAAGGAAGGAGTAGAAGGCGGTTTCCTATCTCAGTGGAATATTGAACATCCGTGTTTATCTGTGCTTTGTGTTTCTGGTTTTGATCTTCAGTTTTGACCACAGGCTGGTTCTCTGGCTAGGTTTGCCCTGATCCCTACTGTTCTTTAGCCTTCATTTCTGGTTTCTTATTCCTGACTCACTCCAGACAGTTGCTCAGAGCCCAACTCAGACACTGTTGAGCTAAACCCATCATAAAGTAAAAAACGTAGAAAATAAGCTTTAAGAAAATTGTGTATGATGACATCCAGAAGACACCTATAATGAAGCAATGGTAGGGTAATGCCCTAGCTCCCCTTTATGGTTCCTGATGTTCTATCTGCTCAAAGAGATATCCTACCACTACTCATTTATACATGGATTCAGCCTGTCAGTTCAGCAATGTCCAGACAGTTCTCTTCTAAAAGATTAGCTCTTCCTCATGACTGGCTTCATAAATCCAGTCTTCAGCTCAGAAAGGGATTATAAGGGACCTTTCTGGTGACCAAAAACAAAAATTGCCTGAAGGCAGAATTGAAAGTCTGTGTCTTTCTCCAAAACCCTGTCATGCGTTTATGACAGCTGTCCATGTGGCTATGCATTTATTATAGAGGAAAGTGGGAGATCCAAGCTGGATTTTCAGCTGACTATGCTCATAAAAGCAGGACTTGAAAAGGGTATTTTTGGATTCATTAACTGTTAGCTTCCCCTATCTACCATGGCCAATGCCAATTGGTGTGCAAAAAGTAACTCTTTAAAAGAAATGTATCCGAAAATGTACCTTTTCCTGGTTCTTGCATTCTGTTGTGAAAATTATAGATTATAGAGCACATAGACACAAAATACAACCAAGAAAAACATTTTCCAAAGATTCCTGGTGTGATGTGCATCAAATATAGTTTAGTAGGTTATGTGATGTTACCTGAAAAAAGGATTTTTCCACTTTAAGAAGAAAGTGGTTGCAGACAAAAAGTGAAGCCCTGACCATTGTGAGATATAAGCCTCAGGGGACATGACAGTAAGGAGAAGACAGGGAATGGGGTGGGGGGAGTCTGCTTTTCCTTCTCCTGAAATTTACTTGAACAGTGCTCATGATTCACAAGGTACAAAAATGGCCATGCACTTTGGTCAAGCCAAATTATATTAGGACTGGAAGCAATGAAATATGGATGAACAGGTCTTCATGGGTAGCAGTTTTATCAAGAGTTGAAGTATAAAGGACACTATCTTGCTGATGGATGAAGTTACTTTACAACAATATTTCTACACAACAGAAAAATAAGAGATGCAGAATGTCAGAATGATTTCCCCGGTCCTAAAATGCTTCCGTAAGATTTGGAACAGTATGATTTCCCTAATTCTAAAATGGTTGATCACGACCTCCTCTTGCATACAGGAAGTCCTATAGGAAAAGTAAATATGGAGATTAAAAAGCACAATTATTTGCATTGCAGGCAATAATGATTTATATATGATGTGTTCCTTAATAAAGAGCATAAAGGAACCTTCTGGGCAGCCCTAAATAGCCACACACATTGTTTTAACCCTCAGATAAGATAAAGTTTAAACTATGCAAACAAATCAAGTTAGTCTTAAACAAACAAATCATTCAGTCGTGATTTGCTGCACCTTGACACAAGTCAAGTCGCTTCTGCAGTTTCTTTGCAGCTCTGCCAAGGATTATAGATTTACAATCCAAACAAAGTAACTTTTCCAAGAGATGCTCCCCCCCCCCAAAAAAAATGATTTGCTTGGCTCCCAGGTGTGGAAGAGCAAGGGGCAGTCAGTGATAAGCAGAGCTAGATGATTGTGAAGTTTTTGCAGTACAGTAAGTGCAATTGTTTCAGTTCTCCTTTAGCAACAGAATACACAGAGTGGAAGTGGACCTTTACAGTGACACTGCACACACAGTAAGAGAGGCCAGGCAATCCTTCTGCGTGATTACAATCATGTTCAAAAATGAAGTGTAACTAAGAAGAGCATCCGGCATTCCTGTCCTCAAAGCTTATACTTTCCTTTTAGGCAGTTTGATAAACAAGAAGTTATGAAGTCAGATGTTTCTGTAGAAGGTTTGGTCTACAGCACAGTGAGGAATGATCTGGGGGGGGGAGTGTGGCTGTTGTTATGTACTCTGCAGTAAAACATCTGTGCACCCTTGCCATTTGTAGAGAAGCTGATGGCAAATCTCTGTTCTCTGGCACCATTAAAACACCAATAAGCAATGCAATTTTAAAAACTGGATCTCTGAGGTTCCATCCCATTCTAAAACCTACTGGGAAAGATCTCAAACATGCATGGTGATGCTATGCATTGCCAATAGCTGATACTAACACTGACTGTTCATGGGAATGGCTAAATTTAGAAATATCCACAGGGAGTACTTTTAAGTTCACTATTCACACAACTCATCTCTCCCTGTATCTCATATCTCCCAGCTCTTTATTGTGGATGTGTTTATAACCCTCTTTATAGTTTTTGGTCATTGTCTCTCCAATGCATGTCTTAGGGTTTAATATGTGCAGTCAAATAAAAAATATTGCCCAGCTGCTGATATGCATTCCTTTGGTTACAAAGTGACATAAATAAATCTATGGAAATGGTGGCCATGTCGGTCTGCTTTCCCCCCCCTAACCGAAATATTAAGAGGTTATCTGTGTGTCTTAGAACTGCCGCAATTTGATTTTGAAATTGGTTTCACTGTTGCCCTCTTCACCTCATTTCTACAAGGGTTTAGTGTCACATTTTGCCATTGATTTGTCTCTTCTGACCCTAGAAAGATTGAATGGATAGATTCTGCTATAATTTTCACTAAAGCTCAAATTTATATCCCAACTTTTCTCTGCCAGTTCCTTTTTAGATCAATAGCAACTGTGCCGGTGAGCTATATCCAACTCTCCCTTTATCATGTTAAACATAAACCTCACAATCCAGACAGTGTGCAAATTTTAAAATGAATGCCCTGCATTCATGGATCAGTAGGAGCAACAGCATAATACCTTATGCCATCACATTAAAAACATTTATTATGACAAAAGCTCTAGTGGTTTTCTGCCCACGAGAACACACAAAATGATTTACGATATCCTCTTCATGGGATTTTTTAAAAAGTGTTAATTTCAAGGAGGTATTGGCTGCCCACTAGTACAGTGTATATTGGCATCAGTGTTATGTCACCTCCCAATAGTCACCACACCACCTGTCCCACTGAAGCAGTTAGTAACTAAGGGAAAGACAGGTCAGAGTGAGAGCCTTTATTGTCTTGGCAGGATCTATTGCTAGCTGACTTTTCCATTGCACAGTGCCCAACCTCTAGTGTGCTGTTGGGCAAACCAGAGATTCACCTTGCTCAAAGTACTGAGGCTTCTGTTTGGGCAAAGGATTGGTGCAAATGGTGCAGAAACAGCAATAGTGCATGCAACTGTCAAATGCACACTTGGATCCATCCTCCTCCCACTGAGCTGGCTGTGTCACTTACCGGTTGTTGTATGCTATAGGAGCCCTTCTTTTCTGGCAGTGTTCCAATCCTGGCAGGAGCTCAGCCAACCTGTGTTCACCCCTGCCAGCAGGTGACCACTCCTGTCAGGAGGCAGGATGGGGATTTCACCCATGCATGTCAGTAAGAGGCCGAGCTGGCCCCAGGAGGGATGAATCAGCACCTGGTGTGTGCCACACAGGGCACGTTGCATGAAGCACTTCATGGGGTTTGTGCTCACCTCTAGTTTGAATCCCTGCTTGGTCATGGAAACAGGGAGGAAGCATAAATTGGCAAACCACTCCTTTGAGGGTTTTGAGGGCTTTGTGTCTATCTCTAATTCAACCCCAGATGTCCTGTGTCCTAGTTCATGCCTCTATCCGTTGCATAACTTTATCCATTGCATCTTCATCATGTACAAAGGCAGGCAAAGAGAATTGGTTATACAGTAACCCCCTGCCTATCGCGGGGGTTAGGGACCCACCCGACCCGCGATACATGAAAATCCGTGATATGCGGAAGCGGGTCGGTTGGGGGTGGGGGGCGATCAGAGGGGTGGGGGCTAATCTGAGCCCCCCTAGAGGTGCGGGGGGCAGTGGGAGCAATCGGATTGCTCCCCACTGCCCCCCGGTTCCAAGGCCTCCCGGAGGGGGCGGGGGGCAACAGGGGAGCGATATAGTGGGACCACAGTACCTGAACCGCAAAATGGCGGGGGGGGGGTGACTGTACATCCCTTAAAGGCTAACCTGGCTGACTTTCAAAACTGGCAAATTCCATCTTACAACTTTTGTCTAACTTAAAATGTTCTAGCTACATTTAGCCGGGATGATTTTAATTTTTGCTTTTAGACCATGTTTTGTAATATTCAACCAGATTTCTGAAGCACCCCAAAGCTTACTTTTAAAACATATTTTAGTAGTTCAATAGTAATGTTTTCATGAGTATTATTTTACTCATAGACCATTCAGCTAAGTCTATTTTTATGAATAAAGTATATAGCTAATATTTCTCAGTGAGAGGTTGCTTGTTTGTTTTAAAGCTACAAAATCTGCAAATCCTACTCTTTTTTTAAAAAAAAAAGGCAATGATACATGTCAGTTCCATACTATCTTCAACACTCTGAAAAAGCAAACCCTTGCTGAAATCCAGCCTTCATGATATACACTGTGCACCTAGTTCATATGCTCAACATGCAGTATAAAGTGCTTAGCTATTAAATGTTAATAAAATCAAGAAAATAGATGGGCCACATCAGAGGTTTGGAGGAGAACAGAAAGATTCATTTAAGTTGAAATATTTCAACTGCCAATTGACTCAGTTTGCATAATTATGTGGATATCATTCATAATGTTGAAATGGAATATATATATATATATATATATATATATTACAAATGAAGATCTATAAGAACAGAATAAATCAGGTATATTCAATTCATAAAAGTCATCTTTAGAAAGCAGAAGAGATGAACGCAGGGGAAGTCAGACTTTGCAGCTGTGGTGACTCACCCAACTCCTTGTACTGAGAAATCTATATTAAACTTAGCCTGACCCATCCTTTCCCTCCACTCATGGCTTCCTTGATCTTTTGAATTTATCTTTTGTGTATTCATCATAGTTCTGACCTTTTCCAGTATATCCTGGTGGGGCAGGATAGCTCTTGACTGAAACTAATTGTGGTTCTGTAAGTGGGTGAGTGGTTGCTTATAAAAGTTCAATTTAGAACCTTCTATCTGTTAGTTTCTTTACTTTGAGCTTTCCGATTCTCTTTGTAAGCAGAACACTTTTTTTAAGCAGCCAGTTCACACTCTCACAAAATGATAAGTCCCCTTAAATATAGGCTGCCTTAAAAGTTTAGAAAGTTCAAGCTTCAGTCACAACTTACAATTGAAAGAGTTGAAATATTGTTACAGTCACTGGTGAGCAATATAGATAAGTGATCCCTTACCTCTGTTATGGTTTCAGTTTTCCCAAAGCTCAGAAGACCTTGAATAAATTTTTATTCTCTGTAACATCATTATAGGGTGATGGAGGGAATAGCAGAGGTGGAAAAAGATGTTTTTAAAAAGCTAGAACATTCAGAATCCCCCAGCCAGCATGATCACAGGTCCTGCTGCCTGGCAAATTCTAAGACCTCAGTCCCCCCCCCCCCCAAAAAAAGCCAGTTCCAAAATGCTAAATGTACCTTAAGAAGGATTTGTCTAGAAGGAGGGATGGATGGACATGGTTCACAGAGTAGTTTCATCCAACATAAAGAAGGCATTGAGTTTGTGCAATGCATGTTTCATTCTCAATGATGAGACTAGTTGTGGCTGGAAATGTTACAGAAAAACTTCCGATACACTGACTCTCTGATTTATATGCAATTAGTTCTATGGTGTTATAGGATCTGGCCCTAGCACATTGGCTCAGGAACTCTCTTGTTCCAGAAAGTACAGCTTGAGTAGTTGGCAAGAACACGGTGAAAACTTTAGAGCATCACATAGGTGGGAGGAACACCTGAGCTATGTAATTCTTTGAATTAATTAAAAGAAATATTCCACATGAGTGGAGAAGCAAACCTAATTGCCAGGTAACTGCCAAGCAGGATAACCTGTGAAGGTGCCTTTTAATTGTCCAATCAAAAGCCCTCACAAGATAATAAGATCCTGCTGTGTTCCTCCTTTTCCAACAATTCAGCAAATTGGTTAGTCTGCCACTAACCCAGCTAATTCAGGTACCCGTGTAATTCTCTTTTGCCTTGGCTATCCCACAGAGATGGGCACAAAATGAAACACTGTTTCATCGTTTTGTTATGTAACAAATTACTTGGTTATGTAACGAAATGGTAGGACACGTTTCATCATGAAACAAAATGAAATGCCATTTTCCCCTCTAGGACTGAAACAATTCATCCTAGAGCAGTGGTTCTCAACCTGTGGGTCCCCAGATGTTCCTGGACTGCAGCTCCCATTAGCTCATCACTAGCTTAGGTGGCCAGGATTTCTGGGAGTTGCAGTCCAGGAACATCTGGGGACCCACAGGTTGAGAACCACTGTCCTAGATGAAATGGCAGGGGAGCTTCCTCAAGGTCTTACCTGTAAGCCCCCCAAATGTGGAAAGGTTTGGGAGTCAGGGGGCTGAGTTATTAAGCTCCAAAGGGGGTGCCCATAGGAAAAAATCTTTCTAATTAAATCAGGAAGCTGTAATAGAACCCCCCCCCATGTGTGAGTGTTTAGTGTCACCACAGCTTAGCTTCCAAATCCTCATTCAATCAATTAGAAAGATTTTTCCTAGGGGCAACCCCCCTTTAGAGCTTAATTACTCAGCCCCGGACCACCAAACCTCTCTGAATTTTGGGGGGGGGCTTACCTAGAATTGCTTGAGGAAGCTACCCTGCCATTTCCATGCCAAAATATGGCTGTGAGCCATATTTTTGAGTACATAATTTTTGTTATGTTTATGTTTCTTGAGAAACCAGCTCTGGCCATGGTGATGCATGCCCTAGTGACATCCCAGCTATACTACTGTAATGCACTCTATGTGGGGCTACCGATGAAAAGCTTCAGGAAACTTCAATGGGTCCAAAATGCAGCAGCCAGACTGCTGACTGGGGCAGGGTACAGAGATCACATTACACCCCTATTAAATCAGCTCCACTGGCTGACAATCAGCTATCAAGCACAACTCAAGGTGCTGACATTGACCTATAAAGCACTGTACAGCCTGGGTCCTAGCTACCTCAAAGATCGACTCTCACAGTATGGACCAACTCAGGTGTTAAGATCACAGCCCAGACTGTGGAACTCCCTCCCACTAGAGGCCAGGACTGCCTCATGTCTGTTGTCTTTCCGGAAACAGGCAAAGACGTTCAGCGGCATAGCAAGGGTTTAGAATGCCTGGGGACAAAGTTGTTTTTGTGCCCCTCCAGCCTTCCCCATTGCATCCACCCAGCAAGGGGGGGAATCCTGTGGGAGTGGGGCAGGCATGCAAGTGGGTGGGTGGGTGGGGATTTGTGTGTGTGCACACACATGCAGTAGCCTACACGCACCTTACCTCTCCTGCGGTGGGCCCAGAGCAAGGTGAGGAAGGAGGAGGAGGAGAGAGCTGCAGCCACTGCGCTTTGCACGCCTGCATGCCGGCCTGCTTGCCTCGCCACTCACCTGGCATGTGGTGGAGGAGGAGGAGCCTGTGGTGGAGTGGGTCCTGTCACCAAGCCATAGCTGGGGGAAAGGAGGACTGATGGTGGGAGGGCGCACAGCTTCCTCCTCCTGCTCCCCCTCCAGGTGCTCCCAGATTGTTGTGCCTGGGGCAAATGCACCCTTCATGCCCCCCCCCCCAGATAAGACCTTGAAGACCTTTCCCCTCAGGAAAGCTTTCCCTGAATGATGGTCTACCTATGTCTTTTATATGAATCTACAGGATCACATAGACTTTGTGTTTATAACCACTTATAACCTTGTGTGATTGCATTGACGCTATGTTTTCAATGTTAGTTTCCATCATTCATAACTTTACATGTAACTTTACTCTCCTTTTAACTGCTTATGTTCTCTTGTAACTTTAATGTTGTCTTTTAATCCCCTGTTCTCAATACTTGAACATGTCTTAATTGTACTAGACTGTGTATTATCCCTCATTACTGTAAGCCACCTTGGGTCCTTTTTCCAAGGAGAAAGGTGGGGTAAAAATACTCTAAAATAAATGAAATAAATAAATAAGGCTGGTTCTTATATTGTTGGATACTCTCAAATTTCAGTTCTTCTATAGATACAGTCAAAGTGCCTCATGATGGGTAAATTGAGGAAAGACATGGTTGTGCACATGAAAAAAAAGAACAGAACCAGGTTCATACTGCTTTCCTTCCATCATTTCTTTCAAAGTATTGTGTGACCCTGAGGTGGACAAATCAATCTACTTTCATTCCCTTTGCTTTTTGATCATATAAAATATGATTTGTCTCACTGTCACAGTTATTGTATGCTGTCAAGTCCATTTATGGTGACCCTTTCTGGGGGTAGCGGGTTATGTCGAGAATACAGCAAGGTAGTTTACTATTCCCTTCTTCTGGAGGCACCCTGGAAATGTGCAGCTCGCTCCAGGCCACACTGGTTGGCTCTTCTCCCAGCAGACACAGTGGGAATTGAACTCCCTGGCTCTGCAGCCAGATACCTAAACCATTGAGCTGTCCAATCAACCTCTCACTGGCATTGTTGTTGATTTTTTTAAAAAAATCCATGAGTTTTAACATTTTAAAAACATTTTCCTTTAATTACTATTGGGTTCCCCAACCCCATCTTATACAAATTACATAATATTTGGAGGCAAAATATTCATTATGTTTTGCGTACCAAGTGACCCAATTCAGTATGCAACAGAAATGTCTACAGTGATTTGTTAATGTCAAACAATTTACCACCAAAATTATTGCATTCATATTAAATTCATGGGTGTAAGATTTCAGCCATTTTTTTAAAAAAATATGTATTTTTGATATGATTCTTCAGCCAGGAACTGCATTGGAATCCTCTCAAAAGTGCCAAAGTTGGTGATACAATTATATTAAATACTTCTGTTTCAGCTGGCAAAAGTAGTTTCCTGGCTCCCATTGTATGTCTGGCAGACAAACAAGATTAGCTTGCCCTCTAGTCTACCTGCCCACCCTCAACTTCAAGTTTTCCCACTGGCCAATGAGAGGCTGATAGGAAAAAAAATCTTTCTCATTGGCTAAAAGGAAGTGATTAGTGGAGAAGAAGAATCTCATCATCATTTCCTGCCTGCTTGGAGTTGTCACTTCTAGCAACAACAGGGATGCTCCAGGTAAGTCTGGGTTCCCATTTCATTGAGTCTAATGAAAATAGCTATAATCCACAAAATACGCTCTAAAATAAATTTATTTGCCTTAAAAGGTCATAATGTTTTAGCTGTGTTTTATTTTTGTTTTGATTTTTGCAAAAAAATAATAACCTAGCTTTCACTGTGAGAAGATTTGGTAGGTTAATGTTGTGATTGCATACATTCTATCAAACAGAATGCAGTGAGCATTGGTTTCCCAGTGAGAGGTCCAGGCAACAGAGTCTTTCAATAAGGTGCTCTCCCTTTTACCCATTTGGTAAAACATTTACTAGTTTGGTAAAAGCAGAATAGAAATGGATGCAGCTTCTACCAAATCTGTCCAGTATGCTACTTGTGGTACTGTTTCAATCCTGAACAAGATTTAGCACAGGGAGAGGAAAGCTGAGGCATCCATCTTGGCCAACAGACAAACTCCAAAATCCATATAGTGGTGGTATTGATTCCAGTAGTAGCACTTTTAAAGTGCTTTAAATTTTCATAGTTTAGTATCATTATATGAAGTAATTTTTCATACAGGGTTATCTGAATCAAAAGTACCTCTCACCAAAAGTACAGTCATCACTGTAGATAAGGATAGAATATGGCTGCCATATTAGCAGTGTCTCATAACTCAAATATCAGAGCCAAAACATGAGACTAGGAACTCCCTCCCACTAGAGGCCAGGACTGCCTCTTCTCTGTTGTCCTTCCAGAAACAGGCAAAGACCTTTCTCTTCAGGCAAGCTTCCCCTGAATGATGGACTACCATGTGTATTTTACATGAATATATGGGTTCACATAGACTTTGCGTTTATGAGTACTTATAACCATGTTGCTTTAATGTAATGTTGTCCATTGATGCTGTAAGATGTCCCCCAATTCCTTGTTCTCAAACACTTGAACATGTCTTAATTGTACTGGACTGTATATTATCCCTCATTACTGTAAATCGCCTTGGGTCCTTTTCCAAGGAGAACGGCGGGGTAGAAACATTCTAAAATAAATAAATAAATGCATAAGTCCTTGTGATGTTTGGATAGTGGATAAGCCATTGTGTCATAGACAGGGAAGAAAGCAGAACTCATATATAAACATTGTTGCACTAAGCCTGTGAGCTGCATTGCCTGCTGGGAATGGATGGAGATGGAAGTCCAACATTTGACAGACAAAAAAAAGGCCTCTTCTTCCAGAAGTACTCACATTGATATCAGTCTCACATTTAGGAGGCCTAAAGAAGAGAGCAGCCCCTAAGTTCTTATTAAGTGCCTGGCTAGAGCTGTAGGAGGCCTGGCAACTTGGTCTGCCTGCAGCAAACATGGAGGCATAATTTTCTGTAGATTTGTAACTCTCCAGAATATGCACAGCAAGCTTTGAACTGATCTTTGAAGATCAGTCATTTTGCTGTTCCAGTCTAATTACATCAATTTGCGTTTAAGACAATATTGATTTTAGATTATAGTTTTCTCTTGCATTACGTTAGGCAATGTTTTCCTTCTTTTAACCTTGGTAACAAATATGTCAGACACAGCTGAGACCTATTTGCCAAATGACACCATTAAAGCTAGTGTAACAATTTAAGAGTTGATTTAAATATCTTTTAATTGCTCTGGTAAATAAATGAATATAGGATTTCAATTCCTCTGAAAGGCAGAAAATATACAAGGTTTCCTTGTCCAGCCTCATTTTCTCTTACACCTGAAGTCATTTAGTGCTGCTTTCCAATTATTAAAAACTATTCTTAATGTTATCGGGCAGTTCCTTATTATTATGTGAGTGCTCTGTTTGATGAGGTGGACAGAATGACAGATACGGGCTCAGGTGGCTTGGATGAGAAAGTCCTGCTCAGTCATGGAGATTCATGAGGTGTCCTCTACATGGGTCTTCTACATGGGTCCTCTACATCAACATTTTTCTCCCCCCTCTCTGGCCAATAGGGGCTTGTATGTCTCGTAGTGCCAAATGGGCTAAGGGGTGAGTGAGGGGTGTGTGCATGACCCATGTTCCTTTGAAGAAGGGGAAGATGAAACCCAATGCTTAAGCAGCTTTTACAACGGCCCTCCTACTTGATGCCTCTAAAAGGACTCCTTGCCTGGCATACAACATCATCTAGCCAAGAACTCAACATCATCTAGCCAAGAACTTTAAGAATAACCTGGCAAAGCACATCTTTTGCCATGTTTGAACTTTTGGGACCTGCTTTGAAGAAGAGTGTTTTGCACTCAAAAGCTTGCAATTTTTCTTATTTTTATTAGTGGCCTGTAAAGGTATCTCCTGTAGCCTAGTTTTGCATTTGTGTTTTGTGATGGCCATGCGACTCAACCTCACTCTATTGTTTTCATGAGTTGTTGTTGTTGTTGTTGTTGTTGTTGTTGTTGTTGTTGTTGTTGCATGCTATCAAGTCAGAACCAACTTATATCAACCCTAACAGTGTTTCCAAGATAAGGGATGATTTTACTAGTTCTAGTCCCCCAGTGACTTTCCATAGCTAAGTGGGGATTTGAACCCTGTTCTCCAGAGTCCTAGTCCATCACTCTTTCCACTATACCACACTGGAAACCTAGGGTGAAAAGTCACTATACTGTAAACTGGTTCCAACTTGACAGCAAATAACACAAATAAATCCTTATATGTCAATGGATCTGCTCTACAGAAGACTAGCAATTAGGATGCTGACCACTGATGAAAATGAATATTCAATATACCATTATTTTACATCTACCAGACTGATGTATGTATGTCATTTGACTCCTGTGCTTCATTATGTAAGACTGTGAGACCCTCCATCCCCATGTGGCTCAGGTGGGTTACCTAGGTCCATCCTGCATTTTATGAACTCTGAACACACAGGCTGTAATGAAAGAAGATTTACTTCTACCCAGTTCCTTTCAGTGAGATAGGATTAACATGGGCAGCCTGAGCTCCATCAGTTCTTTTACCAAGTGATGTCCCTGCTGGCTCCTGTTCTCCTCACTGAGACTGAAGCAGTTATTGGGGTGGAGGCTCCAAGTCCAAAGAGGCTCACAATGAGGACTGGCAGCAAAACTGAATCTCTTTGCCAGGGATCTGAGCTGGTCTTTCCCTTCTTCTTTCCTTCCTGCACTCCTACTCTTGTTGACACTTTATCCACCAGCATCAGAGTTGAGTGGTGGTGGGTCACCCAGGCATTTGTCTGATTTGCTGTTTCCTGTGAGCCCTCTTCTCCCATTCCCCTCAATAAGATGGTTTGTAGGGAAGATGGGGAGTTGAGATTTCCCCCTCTGCCTTGGAGACCCTCAACTGGACCAAGATACCTCAGCAGAGGTGATATTTGTAAATATGGTTCCACTCCCTGGGAAGCCCCTTAAATAACTCTGAGCTATAGTTTGTCCAACAAGCCCCTGAGAAACCCTCCAAGGCATCTTCTCAGTCCTCTTTTACTGGATTTCTCCTTTTTGTCCCTTCAAAGTTCAAAGGAGTTTCTTGGCTTTCCTCAGAATGACAAGCCTGTTGTTCACAAGTTCTTTCTTGTGGCACTTCTGCCTTGCCTTGTGGTAAGGCTTCATTTATAGGGCCCATCCCCTATGGATCTACCTGGATTCCCCACCTCCCAAGATTGCTCACCTACCCACAAGTTTACAGAGCCATGAACAGGAGCAGAATTCAGTTTATGTCCAGCACTAACTATTCAGGCTCACAAGTCTCCAAAATTCCAGTCATGTATAGGGATATAGTGGTTTGCTCCTTGGGCTGTGGGTTGGAGGTCAATGAACCATTGATATGGGCAGCCATGCCACTGTCCTCTCCACAAACTATTAATAATGGAGGGGAGACTGAAACTGTGACCATATGCATACCTTGATGAACCTCCTTGGAGTTCTGTCCATGTCAACACAACTGGAATTCCAATGTCAGGGTTCTGTACCAAGACACAAAAGGCCTCAAAGCTTCCATACTTTTTCTGTAACATTGATTTTAGTCTTTATCTCTCCTTCACAATAGTTCTTGGAGCTGTTTTCTCATATTAAAACTCCCATTCCTGACTGTATTCCATTTAATTTCTATGCCTGGATTTCTGCCTTTATTACCTGCCTTACTGATAAATCATAATGAGCACAGATGAACAAGGACAAAAATATCAACACGATTAGGAGTATTAATAGCAGGGCCAATATCTAGTGAAGTTTCAGCAAGATTTTCTCCAAGACTCTAATAAATGCTGGATTTCTGAGTCTTTTCCGCCATGCCTGAATAGGAAGAATAAGAGAATCCCCTCACCACTATTTTCTCAGGATAATGGCCATCATCAGCTTTCCTCACAGACGTAACTTAGTTTTCAGTTTTTGGTCAGTTTTGATTACACATGAATAAACAGCTTGAAAGTTGACATGGGGCTACTCAGGATCATTATTTGTAATAATCAGCACTGAAGTTAAAACATACCAGCACAGTGTCTCTAGCCTTTTACACACATTCTAAAAGGACTGCTGTATATTTTTGGGTCTAGAAAAACAATGGCCTATTAAGTTTTGATCTTTTCAATAAAAGTACAAGCAAGTAGAAGGCAGCTCATTAGATGTATAGGTGCACCAGATCAACAAGGTTTCTAACTCTCCTTGTCATTCTGTTGAAATCAAGAAGGTTTGTGGGAGCAAGAAATAGATTTGCACACTAAAGGGTCCTTCTCTTTGCTTTGTTCTGTTATGAAAGCCAACTCCAGAGCTGACTATGGGCCCACAGGGACATTGTTGCAGAATTATATTTCTACCTTCTTAAACAGCAGATTTGCACTTGGCTGTTGTTTCCTTATTTCAGGATTATGATGGAAAACAGTATAGATGCCACAAGATACTCTCTGGCCATTCCTGATCTGTAGATGAACATGATAAATAAAACACCCAAATCATAGTGGTGTTACAGATACATTCTTTCTGGACTATTTAGGTTTCATTTCAACAGCTAGACCCCAGTTAGGAAATATCTACTAAAACAATGTGTTATATAAATTTTGATCTGCCAAATTTCTGTTGATATAATGAGTCTGTTGTAGTAACCTTGTTCTAATATTTTATATGTGCAGTGATGGTGAGATCATTTCAACAAAATCTCCAACACTAGAACAATTCTGCCCATTACCACCACAGAAGTCACCAGTGCAGTAGACAATATGGAGAATATGAAAGCCCCTGGACTCAATCTGACTGCTGGTTTCAGGAAACTACAGGAACTCCAAGACATGGAGATGCCTTGGCTGACATGCCATAATGCTTGGTGGCTTTGCACCAACTAATTGGTTGACAAGCATAACAGTCCCCATATTTAAGAACAGCCAACTGCACCAGCCAACTGCACCGACAATTGCTCAATCCACCTCCTGTCCCACACTATGAAGAACTGAAGAAAAATTAACAGCATTGCCCAACTCACCAACAACAAATGCAGCTTCATGAAAAGATGTAGAATGACTGATGCCATCTTTGGAACTCATCAGCTCATAGAAAAACACTAAGAGAAGTCCCAGCCATTGCACATGGCAATTCTAAATCTTGAGAAGGCATTTGACCATTCCACAGCAATTGATCTGGTGTGCCCTCTGTAGCCATGGTGTGCTGAAACCATTCATTGACCGGATCAAAATGCTATACAGTGGTACCCCCATATCCATGGGGGATTGGTTCCATGTCTCCCTGTGGGTGCAAAAATCTACAGATAAGAGCTAATGCCTTGTCAGCAGCCCCCAATATCAATAGCAGTTGCTATTTGTGACAGTGAATTGCTTTGTGGCACCCTTTTGTGACAGTAATTTATTTAATAATTATTTCATTATTTTTGATGGCCAACTGAAACAGTGGACATCAAGTCAGCAGATATGGGGTTACTACAATATCAGCTGCTCTATGCAATGCTCAGATGGCCTCTATTAACAGTTTTCCAGTGAAAGTTGGGGTGCATCAAGTCTCTGTATTGTTGCTGCTTTTATTGTTTGTACTAGTTTATACTAGTTATGGATACCATAAACACAAGACTTGCAGTGAAATGCTCCCTGGACCATGCTCTATGGTAGGTCTACACAAACATCAACCGTGGGTGGCCGGTAGCTCACAGGGCTGTTTGAAGTCACCCGCCAGGTCTCTGACGGAGAAGCGGCAGGTTTCCATGAAGGAAGGAAGGGGAGGAGGAGCCGAGGCACCAGGGGAGGAGGCGTAAACTGGAGCTGCTCCCGTGCAGCGTGGATGGAGAGGGTCCCTGTGAAGGCGGCACATCTGGACTAAGGAATACCCCATTGTTTGGGGCCAGAGGGGGGAAATAATAATAAGGAAGGGAGGAAAGGCTTCCTCCCCACCACCAACCACCAGGAAATAAAATTCAGGGCCTATCTCCTTTCATATCTGCCTGGGAGGGCAGGCGATGGGGGAAGGGGAGAAGGAGAGCCATTTTGGGAATGGGGTTGCAGGCTGGGGAGGGGAGGGGGAGGGCTCATTGGTGCCCTCCCCACCCTCCCCTGACCAGCCTCTCCCTTCCCCGGCTCTATCCCATTGATCTGGGATGGCAGCAGCGGAGTTTACCTCATGCAGCACACGCTCCTCATCCAGCTCCTGCTGAAGCCACCCGCCATGCTCCTTGGCAGCATCCGCCTGCAGCAGCAGAAAGAAAAGTAGGAAAGTGGGAGGGAGAGGTCGAAAGCACACAGGCAGACAAGCAAGCAGATCTGAAGCACACTAGCACTTCCCATCCGGGTCCACTGGCTGCTGCTGCTGCTGCTAATCAGAAGCACTGGTGAAGTGTACATGCATGCACACACCTGAAAGTAAGACCACAGGGATGTTGGGAAGCTTCAGGTAGACCGCGGGCTGTTCAAAGTTAGACAGCCCTACTCTACGGCAACAATGTCATACTAACTCAAATAAATGAAGAAAACCTAAAGAAGGTGGATATTTTCTGGAATCTTGGAGCTCATCTCCAAGGCAATGATGGCATCAGTGGCACCATGCAAGCAAGGGTGTATGTGGCCTGGTTGTGATTATGAGAACTCACCAGTATGCTTTGTGACAAATAAATGCCAATCTGTCTCAAATCCAAGATTTACAATACAGGTTTCTGCCCTGTTGTACTGTATGGCACACAGTGCTAGGCAACAACAAAGTGCACAAAGAGCTGCCTCCATGCCGTGGAATATGTATGCTTTGTTGTATATTGGCTATTTTGCTACTCGACCACATCACAAATGATACTACCCAGCAGCAACTAGGTGTGATATCAATAAAAGAGAAGATGAAAGAAAACAAGCCATGCTGGTATGGATATGTGCTCAGAGCAGCACCTTCCACTGTCACCCAATCTGTATACCAAATGAAAATCAATGGCCAGCAGCCACACGGGCAAGCAAAACAAGGAGGGCAGGACACTGTCAATAAGGACATGGGAATTGTCGGCCTGTGCCCTGTGGTCAATTGGGCAAAGTGGCATTTCAGGATTCAAAAAGCAGACCCCACATGTGTGGGGAGATGCTAGGAAGAAGCAAATATATGTTTAAGTTAAATTTCAGAGGGGAAAAAATGTACCATGAAACAAATATTAGGATATGTCGAATTTATAGAGGTCATGTCTTCATGAATCGTGGCAAGATATGCACCAGAAAGAAAAGAAAAAACTCCATGCTAAGAAAAAAACTCTTTAAAAGCATTGTCAAAGAAACATGGAGCAAGAGATTGGAGTTTTGAGCAAAATGGCCTTTCAGTCTCTTCTGCTGAGAAGCTTTCTTTTAAATTCCGTGAATGAACATTGATTGCACCTCGAAGCAACCCCGTGGTACTATGAATGAGAAAGATGAAGACAACAACCTGGAACATTCAGGCCGTGTCTCCCATCACTAATCAGAGCAAGCTGGAAATCCAAATAGCTGTTCAATATCCAGCTGTTAACCAAGTCTGATTTTAGTTCAGTTCAATGAATCAAAATGCTGAGAAGTAGATGATTGCCCATAGGCTTCTTAGACAACACCACTTCATACGCAGCATTTTAATTAAAACGTATATGAGTGGGACCTGGTGGGGGGTATCTCAAGCATACCACAGATGGACATCTAAACTGATAGGTAGCGATTGTTTTTTTAAAAAATTAGCTGCTTTATTAGTGAATAGAAGCTGTTTCAAAGGAGTAGTGCTTTGTTCATGTCACATACTAAGGCTTTGATTGTAGCCCGAGTTCTCTCTCTGGTGTGCCTCATAATAGTACTCTTTCCACCAAGTGACAGTGTTAAATGATGTATTTTGTAAATATCCCTTCTGTGTAACCTTTCTTTGGCTTTCTTCTTTGATTCAGTCATTTTTGTTTCACTTATGTACTTAGTGGTAAGTACTTCTTATTCATCCACTAAAGACTTTCCATCTAAACATTCTATTCTATCCTTAGCTGGCTTACCTATATTACTCCCAGCATAATTTACTTTCTTTTAATTACTTCACTCTTTCTTCTTTCCAATGTCAATGGTAATGGCGGGCCAATCTCTCTGTTCACTCTGGTTGCTACCTCAAGTTTCCCAGGGCTCCTACACTCTGCTTCAAAACTACCTGCTCATAAAACATAAGGAATACCGGACTTCCAGTGGAGTGTGGGTGGCAGTTTACAGCCTCCGTGAGTCTGTTGTGCTGTTTTATGCTCTTATCTCGGCTTTTTTGTCAGCATTTGGCTCAAACTTTCTGTTTCTCCTCTTGGAAGATTGTTGCTTGTCTTGCTCCTTCTGGATTTTATTTACTACTTATCATGGGAGTTTCTTAACCCAGAGCGACCGGGTTACTGTTTTGCCTGAGGCCTTGGGCCCCTCCTTTGCCTCCACTGCCTCCCTTCCAGCAGATAAGGAATACCACCAGATGAAATGTGCGCTTCCCAGGTTTTGGTAGGAGTATGAGAGGAATTCACAGATCTCACATCAAACTGATGCAGCTAATAGACATGGGCATGACTCGGCAAAATTGTCGTTTCTGTTTTCGGTTATCGTTTCCATTATGTAACGGAAATGGTAACGATAATCAAGCCGTCAGAACTCGAACTCGAACCGAAAAAAGAAAAAATTGGTCGGGTTTTTCATTTCCGTTTGTGGCATTGCAGCGATCGCGCAATGCGAAGCACAGAAAAAGTTTTTTTAAAGTTTTTTTAAAAACCTCGACTCCCGGCCAAAATAGCAGGTGAAAATATGCCTGCCTGAGGCTTTGCCACCTACCAGAGGGGTGGTTTCTGGGGGGTCCCCGGGCTTTCCCCCCTCTTCTCCTGTCCTGGGCTGCTTGCACAAAGCTGGGGGGGGTCATCCTCGTCGTCTCGCCATGCCATGCAGTTGGGGGGTCAAAAATGGCGACTGCAATTTTTCTTTTGAAATCGTGGTCAAAAAGCACACCAAATCACCATAGAAACATGTGAAATTTATTTATTTTAAATGCCTGAATTTTAATAGTAGCAGCAGTGGGTTTTTAATAGCAATAAAACGTCATATTGATTTTATTTTATTTTCTATTTTATTTTTTATTTTTTTTAGACCTGCCCATTTTGGCTGGGCATGGGATGGGACCATGCAAATTGTTTGAACCATTCCACCAATGGCATCACCAGGTTTTTGACTGACACTTCTGGATGTCTCGGAGGGCATAAAAAGCCAAGGCACCTTCCAGAAATCGCAGTTGGATGTATGGATGTGGTTGAGGGAGGACGGCTGGTTGCTGGTGCTGGTGTGATCCGATCAAGATTGAGGAGGGAGGCTGGAGGCTTTAGGATTTAAGTTAGGCAGGCAGGGAGGGAATTGAATTTAGAAAATAATTTCTTTGATTCCCTGCAGCTTTGTCTGCTGAAGGGAATAGCAGTTTATTCTTTATTTCTTCTCTGGCAGTTTGTGAGGATTTTTTTCTGATATTGGATAAAGGGGGAGGTTTGACTGGGAGTGGGAGGTGTGGATTTATTTTAAAAATATATTATATACTACCATTTATTTTCTATTTTCCCAACTTCAATTTGCTTGCACACACACACATTTGGGGTGCAAGCCAAGAACAGAACCTCTATCCTAAGTGATATCCTAACTGCCCACTCAACCCATCTGCCCGCGCCACCACCCGCCTGTGGCCCACCCCGCCGCCCGCCCCGCCCGCTGCCTAGGGTGCAAAAACACCTAGCTCCAGCCCTGATTGCAGGACGCCCCTATGCTCTGGGAAGTCAAATCGCGCTAAATCGTGGTGGAAACAACAAATGACAAACGACAAACAGAAATGACACAGTTTTGAAAAATTTCGCGACAAACGGACCCGTTCCGACAAATGAAAACTCGAAACATCATTTTTTCTGGTCGTGCCCATGTCTAGCAGCTAGACATTAGCATAAAAGTAAGGTGGAACAAGCTAATGTACTGTCTTGAATTAGATACTGATAATAGTTTCAGTGGCTGCTGCATTTGTTTCTGATTTCGGTTTTTCCTTAACCCTTTCACTGCTCCATTTATCCTCACACTAGACTCAACCACCCTCAAATATTGTTATGTCACTACTGTACCACAATAGTTAAACTCTCTCAAACATCCATCACAGAGTCAGCAAATATTCTCTCAAAGCTCCCATTCTTCCTCTCCACCTTTCAAACTATACCTTCACAGCATCTCATATACTATGACCAAGAGCCAGAGAGAGGATGGACCCTGGAGATTTCTGTCACACCATCTTCCCCTCCTCACAATCTTTTCCCTCATCATTCTCTTTACTACTGTCTCCTTCTTGAGGAATGGATAGGTTCTGTTGGGGGGATGCATTAAGTTATTTAAGTACTAAATGAGAGAGGTCTTGGGTTTCTTTGTGTAGTGAATCTGTCAGTACCTTCCTATGGCCAAGCTCAGCTCCTTCCTAATAAGATATTCATTCTTTTGATTCCTTCCCTCCACCCCTCTTTTTTCCAGACTGAACACAAGGGACTTTGGACAACACAAATCACACAAATAGCCCCAACCTGGTCTACAGTTACCCGTTTCCCAAAGACCATGCACATGCCTAAAAAGTAGTTATATACAAAAGTATATTTAGGCCAACCTCCCCAATCCATGTCATTTTTTTAAACTAGAGGATGAATTTCATTCTATTCACAATTGAAGTGAATAGACAATGCAGTATACCTGACAAGAGAGGAGGTTTTTAGTTCTACCCATGGATAAACAATTTAGTGGTAGCACAGTAATCAGCATTGTTAGTGAGCTAACAGTATGTTGGACACAACTTGCAATCTTGGACAAGCCCTTCTGTCCGTTATATCCTATATCTGGTTCTTATCAGTATAGGAAGTTCTTTCTCTCACACTCTAATGCTCTTGAACAAAAATATTCTATTGTCTATAATCATAATGTTTACAGGTAAATCAAACAAATGGATTCTACCCTAGAAGTTGGAGTCTAGAAAATGTAAAAAGTGCACATTAAAATCCTCATAAGACAATTAATACCATGGGAAAGCAATCCCCACAATTTCAAGATCTAATTCTTCCTTTTCCCCTCTAGAATTCTAAGATCTGTTGGATACTTATTGTAACCTATATAAGTTGCCTTTGAGAGATTTTAGCTGGCAGGGAACTTTCTAGACTGGGATGAATGCTAATCATTTCATTAGCAGCCAGTAGTTCCATCTCTAGCTCAGAATCTTTTCTCCCACTTTCATTTCAAGACAATTACCATTCTTTTTGCCTAATCTGTGCCTATGTCCTTTCCCACTGCCAGCTGGCTGCCTTGCTTGCTTGCTCAGTGTTCCTGGATGGTAGTGGCAGCATAGACCGTAACAGAGGAACAATGGTGGGCAGTGGAGGAGAGACAAAACTGGACTGTCTGGCTGATCAGCTCAGCTCAGCCTCATTCATGTCAGCCATCTGTTAACACTATCAGCTCTGCTGCCATTGTTGGTTGGCCCACTTCTTCCCTTCCAACAGAGTCCATTACAATCCAGTAGCCAAAATGAGCCAGCCAACACAGGAAGATTGGACAAAGCAGCAGCCAACAAAGCGCTCTCTCTCTCTCTCTCTCTCTCTCTCTCTCTCTCTCACACACACACACACACACACACACACACACACACACACACACACACACACACACACACACACAGAGAGAGAGAGAGAGAGAGAGAGAGAGAGAGAGAGAGAGAGAGAGAGAGAGAGAGAGAGAGAGAGAGTTTAACTCCATGACACAAAGTATATTTCTTTTGCATTTGGATGTAATGATAAGCTACTGTTGATTGTTATCAGAACTTTGGACTCATGTGCTTCCCCCATCTCTTTTCTTCTCTACGGCCATAAGAGGGAAATGGGAAACTCACTCCCATTTTGATAAACCACAACCCAATGTAATATTCCAAACCTGGCTTGTTTCAACAAAGTACAGTATAGAAGAAATTAACCACAGTTTAAGGACTCGGATTTTTCTCAAGGCCATGCTATAAGGGGAGAAGACAGCATGAGCCATATATGGTAAACCAGAGTTTTCAACAAGGTAGGCATATTAGTCTGTTTCAGCATGGATAGTGAAAATGACACCATAGAAGTAAGCGGAAATGTTTATGGATAATAGTTGACTTCCTCAGACATGTCACAGGATGATTAAATAACTACATCTCAACAAGATTTCATTTACAAGTGAACAGTGGCTGTCCTTTACCCCTACTAAGGTCTCCCCATGACTGTTCTTGGTACTATCCCTTGACTTCTGTGAATATCCATCAAAGTATTGGAACTTTGTGTTTATGGCAGCCTTTAGGGAGTGTGTTCTGTAATCCCACTTTAGACCTACCCATTGTGCAGCAGACAAAAAGTCCATTAATGTAGGCTCCATTCCAGGCTTGTCTGTCCTGCAGAGATTAGGTAAAGAATGCTTCTAATCTATGAAGCACATCTAGTTTGTGGGCAGACAAACTGTTATTCATTCATTCATTCATTCATTTGCATAGTTCAGTTTCAAAATCCTTTTTAAAGAATAGCTTTTGGACAAATGAAACGAGGTTTTCTATTGCAAATGTCTATATGATCCTGATTCAATGAACCAATCTTTAAAAGTAAGAGTCCCCTATCTCATTCAAACTGATAATGTCAGGCTATTTCTTCCATTATTTTGGCAATCTTTTCCTATATTCTATTTTAATATATAATGAAGACAAATGCCAAGAGTTTTAGCAACAGATTTAAGGAATGCTAAGATAGAGTACTGGGTAATCAGCAGCAGGGCTGCAAAGTCTAATTGAATAAAAAAATTTCTCCTTGATCCTTTATGCCATTAATCTTCTTTTCATTCTGTCTTGCTTTTACAGCTATTTTGCTCTAATTCCTTCACCATGCCTACAGAAAACATTTTATAGAAATAGAGTCTGCTTCTACTGAGTGAGAAAGGATTCTTTCCCTTCTTTTTCTACTCTTTCTTATCGTTAGATTCTGTTTATCTGAAGATAAACTATTGAGTTTCAGAGCAAAGGCATAACCGAGAACCCAGACGCAGGGCTTAATTGGTATGCCAGCCCACGCAGTGCTATCTGATTGCATTTGGTAACTAGTGAGAGACAGCCTGCATGTCCAAGGGAAATAATTTCTAGCTGTGAGTGTGTGAATATATGTATAGCAACTGAACGGTAAACACCAGCCTTAATTTTAATATCTTGCATTATACAAAACTTTAAAAAGATGAGCGCTCTTGATATTCACACAGCCCTCACTGGGCTAGTAATGTTATCATAAGAATATCATGGAAGCCAGTGTCAAATCTCCGGCTGATAAGAAAGTTTTAAGAACATCACAAAGTCTTCAATCACCATTTTCATCTTCCAAGAGAAGTCGTTTTACCTATTAGGAACAGGAGAAACATGTTATTCCACCAGGTTATGTGATTGCAGGGAACATTGCCTTTCAGGTTATGTTTTTACAGCCTGGAAGGTATTACTCTAAATCGCCTTTAAAACTGAAAGGTGAAAATGTAAAACTATAATCCAGCTCGAAATGGTCACTTTAACAGTGATTTCACTGAAGCGAGGGAGAGCTCTTTTTCATTTGTGAGACGTATCTCTCTTTTTTGTATTTTTTTAAAATAGTTTTATTACAAATGCATGCTGTTGCTTTAGAATGAATTAGGAGAAGGCCACGTGGAATTTAAGATTCCACAAATAAAAGAATAGGGTGATGCCTTTATTGGACCACCGAAAAAAAATCAAACAAATTGCTGGTTGGAGGGATAATTTCTATACTAGACACAGCTTGTACTATTGTATTTATAGACTGTTTTTGTCACGTTCTGTAGGTAGTTGCATTGGAAGAAGGGAGCATACCTTCTTCTACTTTCCTTCTCATGGTTCATGCTCTGAAACATAATACCACTATTTCCATGGTTCTGCAAGCATGCTAGACTTTCAGAGCACAAAGGTTTACAGAGGTCTCTTTAAGCCTGTTTGGCAGGATGCAGATAGAAAACTTTCATGGCTGGGAAGACAGCCTTATCAGGGTTCCCAGTCCTTGGACCTTTGTTACTGCATTTGATCAAACATGGTTTCAGACATTATTCCAGTTGAGTGGTGACATTTGAGGCCAGACCATATGTGCATCCTCATGTTTAGATGGGGCTCATGAGTTTAAGCTCCAAGAATTTTTTCCTGAAAGACATTCCATAGAAAATGGGAGGAGAATCAGGAGGGAAGTAAAATACCACGAGAATAGATACCGTTCTGAATTATCGGTAAATTGTTCATTGAGAAAGAGTGTGACCTCTTTCTTATGGGACCATTTGTCTCTCTCATAGGACAGTACTAGCAAAGTATAAAATTGGTTAATGGCTGCCATAATGACAGCAGCATTTGCAGTGGAAAGTCGCCACCAGGACATAGGAACAGATAGCCAGTTAATCACACTGGCCAGAATCCTATCAGTGAATGTTGCTTGTGTAACAGAAATTGAGCTGCTTTCTGAATACCTCCGTGAATAAGTTACCTGGCTGCTGAGTCAGAGGTTGGAAAGTCAATGCCCCATGGTGTCTCTCAGGAAATCAGCCTGCCTGTGTAGCCTTGACCATGTTGCACAGTTCCAAGGGAACGCCCAGAAGCAGGAAATGCTAAACCCTGTCTGAGTATTCTGTACCTTGGAAAATCTGGAAAGCTTATCACATGTTGAAATCAACTTGACAGCATGTACTTATCCAGCAAAACTACATAAGTATTGGCAACCAATTGCCACTCATTGCCAAGGTTTTTTGGTGTCCCTGCACTTGTAGACATGTCCCCAGGAAGGCAACCAGCACCTCATTAATGAATGGCAATTTACAATCAAGACTAACATGATCTGCTTTATAAAAAGGTAAATTGCCAATGAGATTCTGGACACTGAATTAAAAACAACAGCAATGTAACAGGGGGCGGGGGGAGGATCTGAACTCTCTCCCAGATCATTTCTATTGTGATAAAAGCACAACAAATTACTGATTGCAATAGAAAATTGCTGGGAGGATGGAAATGGAGTATCTCAAAGAAGAGCTCTTTAGAGGAAAATGATTTTTTAAAAAATCTTTTGGATTACCATAGTTAATAACCCAATTTAGTTCAAGTACAATGCACAAAGAAATGAAGGGATATGGGAAATACAGCTGATTTTTCAAGAGCATACTGCATAATAATAAGATATTTGGTGCACTATTTAGAAAAGGAGTGTATCCTTGAGAGCTGGTCAAGCTTTTCAAGTCAAGAAGATATGAGAGATAGCAGGTCACCTTTCTGCGTACCTATGAGTGGTGCAAAAAGTGAAGTCATTTTGTTCTAAAGATAATTCTATGGCATTTGAATAGGTAGCTTTAAATATTGAAAAGGTAGCTCTGCATAATCAATAGAGTGAAAACTTGGCAGAAATGTCTAGTCTGCCTGCAGAACCTTTTGTTGAGCAAAAGAAAGAAAAAAGCTGATTTTTCTGAGTATAACAAGTGCACCCAACAATATACAGCACAGTTTGTAACAGATTGGCATGCTTCCAAATATTCCTTTGTGTTAACGGCAGTAGAAAAATCTGGCCATATTATATTATCCCAATCCCTTTTTTAAAAAAAATCTTCAAGTTCTTTCTTTAAGACAAAGGAATGTTCGGGTTTTTGGCAAATCCTTCAAAACTGAAGGGAAAGAACTCTCTCTTCATTCGTAACATCCAGTTCCAGCAAATAGCAGCTATTTACAGTAGAAAGAGGACCATGCTGTACCTATTGGCCACTGTAGCTGAAAGATGAGGAGCTCTCCAGGCAAAGGAGTGGAAATCCTAAATCAACAATACCATTTTAAGAGCATTTGGAAACTTACGCTGGTGCTGTAGTGTTTTAATTGGGGTTGGCTACAGAAAGCCCAAGCCTAGATGCCCTAAGCACATCCAATCTCACCTGATTTCGGAAGCTAAGCAGGGTTGGCCCTGGTTAATACTTGGATGGGTGACCACCAAGGAATACCAGGTGCTGTAGGCGCCAGGAGTAGGAACTGTCAAACCACTCCAGTATTCCTGCCAAGAAAACTCCGTGGACATGGAGTCATGGAGAGTCAGCCACAACTGTAACGACACAACACACTCACATAGAAAGCCCAAGACTCTTGTGATAGCTTTGCAAGCTACTGGTTAATTTCTGAATTTTTGAGCAATAAGGGCAGTTATAGCTCATGAAATCTCATACAACATGGAGCACCTTTCATCATGTGTGACTTCCCTATTCTGAGATCTTCAGAATACATTCCTGTTCTCCCAACCTCAGAAGATCATCTGGTGGAGATGAAAAAGAATGCCTTCTTGGAGTTGCATCCATGCTGTGTTAAACTGTGCACCAAGGGAAAGCAGGCTGCTTCTGTCCCAGAAGATTTGGGAAACTGTCAATTCATTGAGAAAGGAACATGTTGCAAACTGTGTGTTGAAGTCTTTGTTAGTAGTATGTTTGTAGACTGAGTGATTATTTTAAAAAACAGTGTCTTAAAACATATTTTGATAAATATTGTGCACATATTGCCTAGAATCCCACAAGTATAGAGCCAGAAGGGTAACATTTGAAGGCAAATTGCTGCAAATTAAAATGTCAGCCTATATATTGCTTTTATCTTACATCAATATATGTGGCTCAGTGTGTGATAGGAGATGCCTATTTTGACATTTAAACTGTGTCAATTCACTGCTGATCGTTATGTCAATGGTGCTGTGTCAACAGAAATATACATGATTCTGGTCATTTTCTTATAAAGTACTTTGAAATGTGCAAGGAGAACTTTATGGATATCACCGGCTGGCAGAAACACAAATAAGTGGGTTCCAGATCAAATGAAGCCTGAAACAAAAATTACTCAAGTGAGGCTATGGGGATATCATAAGAAAATAAGACTCACAGGTAAAGGGGGATAATGCTAGGAAAGGTTAAAAGCAGCAGGGGGGAAGAATAGCAAGGTACTGTATAAAATTTGAAAATTGGAGCAAGGATGATCATGATAGGACCTCTTGGAGGTGACAAATTCATTGGGGTATCACAAATTATATGTTGAGGTAGGTCCTATTAAAGTCAGTGGACAAAAGCAGCAGCATATAAACTTTTGCCTAACCTGACACTGCTTGGACCTGTGATATCTAAATTCTTTATTTTCCAGATTCTTAGTTACTACTGTACTGGGAGCAATTCTGCGCTACAGTGCATCTTCTTGTGGCTTGGGCTTCTTGTAAGACCCTTGTTCCTCTACACAGATTTCAGTCCGTTGACCTTAGCCTTAGAACTGGTGCTGCCCTGTAGGCCTTGATTTTGTATTGCTGCTTTCCCTATCTTAGTCTTTGACTTGCTCCTTCTGGATAAGCACAAAGTAGCATAAAGAGTGACTTGATGGGAGGGTGTCCTGGTCTGACATGAAGTTTTCTATACCACAGTCCAATCCTTTGTACTGTCATTCATATAGCAAATGTTCCATTACACTGGGAAAGTCTGTTGCCAGTGCCCACACAGTAGAAGGCTGAATTAGGTTCATTTCTTTCTGTTGTAATGCACACTGTTCACTGTCATTCCTCTCTGTTTCTGGGTAGTGAGACACAAACTCACTCCATCAATTCCCATCTCCAAAATCCATCCCACCTCCCTGGGTTACAGACAGTAATTCTTCACTCACATTTCAGAATGGGTTGCTGGGCAAGGCTGAAGTCCTCAACAAACTTCAGAAGAAGGACATCACCAAGATGGGGTGGAAAAGTCTCCTCATGTTTTGGACATCTGTTGGTGAAATCAGCTGTGCCCCACCATGTCGTTCTGCAAAACAAAATAAGCCCCAAGCTGCCTCCTCAGCTCTGAATTGACACGACACAGCCATGCTGAATTACTGCTGCATTGGCTGTCTGAGATAGGACTAAACTATAAATATCTTTTAAAATTATTTTTAGGAGGTGTCAACTGTAGGGGCCTGAAGGAAACTATGCTGGACCATCACATGGCACCTGACAGAAGATGTCAATTTCGATCTTATCTTGGGTCCTTTTCCAAAGAGAAAGGCAGGGTAAAAATACTTAAAAATAAATAAATAAAATAAAGCATTCTTTTCACTACTGTGCAGGAGCAATATGGGCAATTGTATAAGGCAGAAAGCAAGATTAAATGATGAGAGTAAAAACAGTGCCCATCATCATCATCATCATCATCATCATCATCATCATCATCATCATCATCATCATCATCATCATCATCATCATCATCATCATCATTTTCTGGTTGAAAAAAAAGTACTTAATGTCCATGGGGAAAATATGAGGTCTACTCAGAATAAGATTTACATTGTGTTGTTGATGCTAAAACTACTAAAAAGTACAAGCAGCAGAACAAATATCTGTGTAGCTGTGCCATTATTCTCCAGGCAACCTCATGGAGGGTGTATCTCCCATGCTTAGAAACAGGCCAATCTCCTTACTTTTGAATAGGGGCTTCCCTTTATTTGGGTCAGGGTTATGGCAATATCTATAAAGTGAAACTTCTCCCTCCAAATATCTAAGATTATGGATTCCCAATATTGAATCCCATGTGATCTGTCTAGCCCAGCACCTCCAGAGTTCTGGTTCCTGTACATACTCTACCAAATATTTTATATGGAATCTAGAGTGGAAGAGCAGCTGTTGCAGTTAGAATAGCAGTAGAAACTTTGAGGCCATTTTTGAGCAAACGGTATTGGAGTTCAGGGGAGGGAGAAGTATTTTTTTTCCAAATCATTTCCTTAGTTATTCAAATATTTATTTAGTTTTGGACAAACAACTTTACTGGCAAATTTAAGCTGCTTCTATATCCAAGTTCTACACAAATTAAGTAATTTTAATCATTTTAATGCATATCATGTTATTACTGCTGTATCAACTGTATTGATTATGAACCATTAATATGAGGCCAGAAGGTGAGCAGACATATGACTTTGGTGACACCAGTCCTATAACCTATGCTAACCCTGCTTATTAATTTAGTATTTCTAGTTAATAAAGTATTTTGTATGCCCTCGTCTTCAGATAATTGACTGCATTCTATGTGTCCTAGGTTAAAATATAGAGGACAGGAAGATTAATTATCTAGTACAAATCTTGGAATACAAAACAAAAATGATGAAAATAGCACTGTAAGGGCTTATCCAAATGAAGCTTTAAAAAAAACCCTTCATTTACATTGGTGGTACTGGTGATATTGATATAATCCCATTGTCCCAACAGTGCAAGACTTAAACTGATACCATCTGTGTGACAAAAAAAACCCTCCCCCCCCAACATTTTAAACCTCTTCCAGGAGGTGACTTTTTGTCGTTGTTGCTTCTGCCAGCAAGAGTTTAGAGCTCGGGCAGCAAGGGATGTCCAGGCAATGCTTTTCAATCTATTGAACCTCCATTAGCAAACAAACTAAGAAACATAAACCCCCTGAAGATTATTTCTATTTCACCCAGATTTTTAAAACAGTGTTTTTTGATGGCAAGGTAAATTAGCCATAGATATCTTCTTCCATCAGAATCTCCCAGTTTAGTGCTAATCTGCTTAAGGGTCCTTGGCCATGGGTTCCCAGATGTTCTAGAGCAACACCCCCAAGAAATCCTTGCATGTGGTGACGACTTCTGGGGGTTGCAGTACAAGAACATCTTGGTTATCCAAGTTTGGGAGCCACTGTGCTGAAGCAAAGATCCAGCAGACAAGATGATGACATGGGATTCTAAAGAATTATAAAGAATGTCACAAAGGTTTTCTTCAAGCTTTTTGGATTTTTTTTTTAAAAAATGCTGATTTCTTGAGAGAGAGAGAAGTTGTGAGGTGGTAGGGACAGAAATCCCCATAAGATCTGTGCTTCAGTGACGCTAAGACTCAACCATAAGCACTCATTGGGAGGAATAAATGTTCCATCTGGGCAATCCCCGAACCACATATCCATGTAAAGTAATATGAATGTGTTTGAATTTAAATTACTTAGAGATAGGTAGCATCAGACTGGTATTGAAAGTGAGACAGACTAGTTGTATACAATGAAACCCCAGGGGGACTAAAGCCACAATTATAATAGCTAAATTTGTTTTGGTAGAAGATATGTACTCTTTTTATAGGAGAGACAACCTGAAGTTGCTGGAACCCAAGAAGAAAAGTGAAGAAATCTGGAGATAGTTGTGAGTTTTTCTGTCTGTTTGGCCATGTTCTGGAAGTTTTTCTTCCTAACGTTTCACCACATTCTGTGGTCGACATCTTCAGAGGGCAAGGTGTTCAGGGAACTAGGAGTTCTCTCTGTGCTCCGGGATCTCAAATCTTGAGATCATTTAGATGACAAATAGTTCCAGCACACAAATAGTTCCTCAGAGCCACAAACACTGTTTTTTTGTGATGGGGGTAATAATATAATATTGTGCCCCAGTCTTCACTGCTTTCTGAAAAGGTCAGGAGTAAGTAGGCGGAGCAGTAACATTGAACCACAAACATCTATGATATGCAATTCACAACACCTGGTTTTGTTTTGAATTTTTAAGTCCTATTCAGTTATTCCCTTTTCAGAGAAAATTTGTCAGGAGCTGAGGTTTAAATTGCAACAAGTGTAGAACTCATCGCTTAGCACGAAGGCTAAGGAGATCCAGGACTTTGCAGATCATGGAAAAGCAAAGAAACTCTTTGAAGCAGTCAAAACAATTAATGGTCCCTACCTGTGGGTGACTTGCCACTCCTGAACTCTAGCAGTTCAGAACTGATTGTTCAAAGACCACAGATTTTGCAGAGTTGGGCTATGGGCTTTTAAAAATGCGTAGAACAGATCATTTGAAATGAGTGGGAGGCAATTAGAGGCTGCCAATACATTCCATAGACTTGCCCCATTTCTCAAAGAAACACAAAATGTCATTCCATTACAGTGGAACCTTGACTTACATGCTGCTTGACTTGCAGGATATTTGACTTGCAGCAAGAAGGGGCCTGTTTGACTTGAGTCACAGGCTTTGACTTACAGCTCAGAGCCCCGGCGCAAGGCACTGGAATCGGGCGGCAGCCACGACCCAGCATTGCAGCTGCCACCTCCAAACTGCCCCTGCCTTCTTTCTCTCCTCCGGCAGCGGCGGCTTCGGCGAGGCCAGCTCTGAGCACCTGGAGCTGGTTCTCGGCCTCACCGAAGCCACCACTGCTGCCGGAGGAGGAGAAGAAGGGCCAGGAGCTTGGGGCTGGCCTTGCTGATTTGACAGTTGGCTCAGTCTTGTAAAAAATCTGGCTGCAGAAGTCTGGTCCACAATGAACACATTTTAGTTGGGGAGCTGTACAGTTGTGGGACTCTAATGGTAAGCATAGAGTTGTTCAGAACTTGGAACGTCAGGTTAAAAATCAGTAAAACTTAAATGTTAGACATTGTTGCTATGAACATTAAAAAATGGAGGCGTGTAACTTGTGGATTATAATTCCACTGCCTCCTCCTCTCTTTGAAGAGACATTTCATTTACATCCCCAGAAGGAATCTCCTATCCCAGTCAAATTTGTGTTAAATTGCTGTTTTCGGGGGTCTTTTTCATCATCTGGAACGGATTAATCCACTTTCCCATTACTTTCTATGGGAAAAGTTCATTTGACTTAAGGCATGTTTGACTTATGTCTAGACCTCTGGAACGGATTAATGACGTAAGTCAAGGTTCCACTGTACATGGCAAAGCCCCAGATGAAATTCCAGCAAACTTTTTGAAAAGCTGATGAAAAACTCCCGCAATTCATGTACTTATTTCAAAAGTTGGGGGGAGCGGGAGAGAAAGAGAAAGAGAGAGAAAGAGAGAGGGGACATGAGGCAAAACTAAAAGGACCAACAGTTGTCCACCTTTATAAAAGGAAAGGTAGCTACCAACTCCACTGAGGCATCTGACTTCTAAATACTATAGAGAAAATTCTGGCAAGAATTCTTTTGAACTGCCTCACATCATACTCAGAGAGAAACTTGATATGGCTTCCCCAAGGAATGTAGGAGTGCTGACTTGGTCTTTTCAGCCACACTTCTGTATATGCAAAGAGGTCTTGATCAATTTTCCTCTGCCTGCCACAATTTCGGTTTGACATAAAGAGATGGTGATGTACCAACCTGCTTCAGTGATATCTTATGAGGAAGCAGCTCTGAAGCTGTATGAATACCCTCTTACTGCAGTGGGTAATTTAATTCAAGTATCTTGGCAGCATTTTCTCCCACTGCTTTCACAATGATGATGAGGTGATTTTATGAATCTCTAAAACCAGCACTGCCTTTGAAATACTTTGAGTGGAATCAACATGGTACACATACCTGTTAAGACTAGATTAATGAACAGATAACATTATCCATGGAAATAATACCTTTTAACCAACAAAACATTTTAGACATTTAGAACTTAAGATCAGATATATCTTTAAAAAAAACCCAACAACCTAAAGTGGTACATTTGAGGTGAAAAATGTTTGTTTGTATACATTAAAATCTATAAGTATAAAATGATTCGGGAAAGTGGTGTAAATTCTTCACAGCTAATAACACAGTTATGTTTTGAACAGTCTCTGGTATCTTGAAATAGGATCCATCAGTGACCACTCTGCATCTCTTGGCTACAGTCCAGAAAAAGGTTTGCTGTGCTTGCTAACGCCCACTGGATTCAACAGACTGAAATGCACTTTTGTGTAGAATTGTGACTATCATGTTTTCCAAGCTGTATGCAATGCATTGGATTATAGCAAATTATCTTTAATGGAAAACAATTAAGCATCTGATTAGAAAAAAATTCATTTGGATTGAGACAAACAACTTCCTTTTTGTATTATGCTGAAACACACACTCCTCCTTATCTACAAAACGTCTTTTGATAATGGAGTTTTAAGAACAGATTAATTATAAGATCTTTGCTCATATATCTCTGCCAAAAGATGAGATTTTAATCTTCTAAATCACACCAGTAATGAAATTATTATCATATCCACATGTGATTTTGAAGCTAAACAATCTCTTCTATGTACAGCTCCCAAAGTCATTCATTACACTTTATTAAAGATCCAGATTTCTACTGCAACTAAAACCGAATGCAGTTTCTTAGACTAAAGTCTATCTCCAATTGCTTTTAGAATTCAACTGATGTACTCCATTACTTTAGCCAGCAATAACAGCCTCATGAGACTTTCAGGGTGATTTTAATGTATGTCTACCTTAAGAGATATAAGCTTAACCACCTCTGTTATCAGCTGACCTGACAGTTGCCTACTGATTAAGAGAACACTTGATTCAATATGAACTTTTTACTGTATGTCCACAAAAGAAAGATCAAACCAATGTAGACTGTAAGAGTTTCAAACATATAAATTGATTCCATTTTTTTTGCAAATACCAGATAAAACAAAGAAAATAAACAGCCACCTTAAATCCAAGGAGACATTATTAACAGTACAGCAAATAAATATCTAAAGTTAGTTGAGCAACAGTACAAATTTCAATGGTCAGTTGGAGTATCTCTGTCACTGGGTAGTCTAAAACCACCAGCTGGAAACAAAATTGTCTATAATCCTTGGACATTAATATTCTGGTATTCCCCACATGGATGTTGGACTCCAGGCACCTCTAGCCAGTATGATCAGTGGTCAGACATTATGACAGCTGAAATCCAGTTAGAATTAGTATGTACCATAGTTTCTTGTAGATATGATTTCAGCTAATCTTAGATTTATTTATTTATTCCTTGTAAAGCTTCACAGACAAATTGTGGAAGACATCTATTATCATACCAAGGATCACTGCCTGGTTCCTTTCCTTCCTTTGTTCCTCCCTCCATTATTACTGAAGGATTTGGTGAACATATTTATTTACTTTGAGATTTTGCTCCATACTGCTTTAAAAGCCAAGAAGGCATTTGATCTTCAAGTTAAAGAACATAATTGTCCTACAATATGTTATCAAATGTTCAAATTATACCTCAATAACCGCAATGTGTGAAATTACAAACTGGCCTCTGCATGGTGCCATAGAATTCATTCACACACCTTTTTATAAATTGGTACAACAACTGCCACCAAACACCTTAAGATGTTAACTTCTAGTGACACCAGGAAGAATGTGTTGACCCTCACAACTCAGGCTAAAATTTTGTTGGGTCCTTCTCCAAAGGACAAATTACAGATGAAACAAGATAGATAGGACATAAGCCATTAATAGATACTGACCTTTCCCTGTTACAGGATCTGTTGATGTCTTTGTGTAACCAGAGCTTTTCTTAAGGATGGGTAGGGTGGACACTCACCCTGGTCACTGAACTGAAGGTGGGACTGAAGAGAATTCAGTGGCTCTATATGAAGCTAGGGGACAAGAGAGAGAACAGCAAATATTTTTCAACTTTCTTCAAAGTTCTACAAGTTTTTGGGTCCCCAGACAGAACAACGACCTACCATCAGATTTAAAGTATAATGCTATTATTTTGCTTCCCAGTTTTATATTAATCATTTTTATATAAATTAGAGGGATTTATTTATTTATTTATTTATTTATTTTAAACTGCCCATCTTCCAAGGGAACGCCGGGCGGTTAACAACACCAAAACACATAATGGGATGTTCAAACAATATAAACAAAAAGATATGAAGAAATACATAAAAAGAAAACTATAAAATACTCGGAAAGATGGCAGAATTGAATTTAAAAACTTAAAAATTAAAGGTTGCCAAATGTCTTGTGGAAGAGCCAAGTCTTCAAGGCTTTTTTGAAGGCAGGCAGGGACTGTGCTAGGCGCAACTCGGCAGATGGTTTCAAAGCGAGGGGCCAGCCACAGAGAAGGCTTGATTGTGGGTTATTGCTTTCCTTACCTCCCTGGGTGTGGCCACCTGAAGTGAGAGCACCTGTGACATTCTGGTGGGTCGGGCCTCAGTTGACCTCTGGGAGATCCGCTCTGCCAGGTATTCAGGTCTGTATTTTAAGGCTGTGGATCCCTACCTTGGGTCCCAGGGGTTCCTGACTTAAAGCTTCTAGAAGCCTTCACTGCTAGCTTTCCAGGCCATGATTTCTGAGGGGTATAGTCCAATAAAATAAAATAAAATCTGGGCATTCAACATTGGAACTAATACCTGTTCTTAACTGGAGATGATCTATCAGATCAGTTGCTGAGCCTGAGATGTACATAAGATGGACAGTAGAGATGGGCACGACCAGGAAAAATTACGTTTTGAGTTGTCTTGTGTCGGAGCCGGCCCGTTTCGGCTCGTTTCTGTTTTTCACAAAATTTTCCAAAAATTTGTTGTTTTGTTTGTCGGTTTTTCATCTGTCGTTATTACTGGTTTTGGGGGGGGAGCGGGCTCCTGGAGGCACCTCTCTGGGGTGGGTGCCTCCTCTGGCCCACCATGAAGGGAAAGCGGGCTCCTGGAGGCACCTCTCTGGGGTGGGTGCCTCCTCTGGCCCGCTACAAAATGGCATGCATAGCCAATTGGATATGCATACCATTAAGTTGCAGTTGCAGTAGCAGGAAGAGGCACCTCTCTTTCGGGTGCCTCTGTGACTAACTGCCTGCGGTGCACTTGGGCTGGGGAACGAAGTGAGAGAGGACCCCTACAGGCGCCCTGTGACTCACTAAGAAGGGAAGTGTACTTGCTGTAGTGCAATGCAAGTACACATCTGGCTTACTGGTTAGGGGTTAGCGCAAGGGCTAGGCTTAGGGTTGTTACAGGTAAGGTTAGGGTGAGTTACTGGGGTGCACCTCTGGGTGCCTCTCTGACCCACTAAGAAGGACAGTGTACTGGCGTATGGGTTAGGGTTTGGGTTCGGGTTCGGGTTCGGGCTAGGTTTAGTGGGCTTTTTATGCCTGACTGGCACATCCCAGAAGTCTCGGTCAAAACCTGGCCCCATTTTGGATCCCCCACTTGCACCGCATTGGCGAGTTGGCGAGACGACGAGGATGCCCCCCACCAGAGCAGCCAGGACAGGAGAGGGGGGAGGCCGGGGACCCCCCCAGAAACCACCCCTCTGGTAGGTGCCCTCAGGCAGGCATATTTTCGCCCAATCACCTGCTTTTTTGGCTGGGATTGGTTTTTTTTTATTTTTAAAACTTTTTTTCTGTGCTGCACCGCTTGGCGAGTTGGCGAGACGACGAGGATGCACACTTTGCGCAGCCCAGGAGAGGAGGGGGGAGGCCAGGGACCCCCCCAGAAACCACCCCTCTGGTAGGTGCCCTCAGGCAGGCATATTTTCACCTGCTTTTTTGGCCGGGAATCGGGTTTTTTTATTTTTAAAACTTTTTTCTGTGCCGCTTGGCATCGCACAATCACTGCAATGCCGCCAGGAACGACAACGACAAATCAGACCCAATTTTTCTTTAGTCGGTTTGAGTTCGAGTTCTGGCGGAGTAATTATCTTTACCGTTTCCGTTACGTAACGGAAACGAGGAACGGAAATGGAAAGGAGGATTTCGCCAAGTCGTGCCCATGTCTAATGGACAGTTGTGTTAGGCCTATTGGTTCAGTTTGCCTGTTGTAATGGATTCAGGCCAACAAAAGTTTTATGAATAGTTCTTAGAAATTGAAGGTTGCAAACTACTAGAAGAAGATTCTGAAAGTGCTTCTTGCCCAGGAGGTTGTTAACTCTAAAGGCAGACCTGAAAGGGACAAAAACTAATACATTCAAAGCGTAGATGTCACATAATTCATCTGTTGTTTTTCAGTTCTTGAGGTGGAACACAGCAAGAAATCATATCTATCATCCTCACACGAGACAGGCAATCTTGGGAGTAGCAGAAACAGATGTTTGGTCTCCTCAATTTAAAGCTGAAAAACTTAATTACAATTATGACCTTTGACTGAAGCTCCTCTTTGCTCAGTTCTCCTCAGTGCCCTTTATCAACCATCCTGTTAATTCTATTTATTTTCTCTTCTCTCTAATCTTGTGCATTCAGTCTGTAAAAAGCATTTGAATTTTGTTGACAAATTCTAAACACTGAAAACAAATGGAGCATGTCTTTACCAAGGAGAGGAACTTTTCACACTTGTATCTCACAATATCTTTATGTAAAATGCCAAGGTCTCTTTTAAAAAAATTAATTTCAATCTCTGGATTCTGTAGTAAAAGGATTCTTGAAGATTGATCGAAAGAAATTAAGTGTTTACTCTCACAAGCCATAAAGAGTAGGAGCTATTTGATACAGTGTCTAACAGTTTATTTGTTAGGAAGGGAAAATAATGGCATATGGTGCTACACTGGGACATTCATAAATGGACAAAATGAGCCCTTAACTGAAGAGTATTCTGTTCAAATTAGAGCTTGTCTTCCCACTAGGTAGATTGACCTGATTACCTGAATCATGAAAGGAAAACAGATTGTTAATTCCTATGCTGTTGTTGGTATGTTTTTCTCAACAAACATGCAAGAAGGATGATCGACTGGAGTTAGAGAGGCTCTAACGCGCAAGGAGAGGTCTTTCTGTAAATGGAAATCCTCCCCAAATGAGGAAAATAAAAAGGAACACAAACTCTGGCAAAAGAAATGTAAGAAGATGATAAGAGAGGCAAAGAAAGATTTTGAGGAATGCATGGCTAGCAATATAAAGGGTAATAATAAAAGCTTCTTTAAATATGTTAGAAGTAGAAAACCTGCCAGAGAACCAGTTGGCCCTCTGGATGGTGAGGGAGGAAAAGGGGAGATTAAGGAGGACTTGGAAATTGCAGAGAAATTAAATGAGTTCTTTGCATCTGTCTTCACGACAGAAGACCTTGAGCAGATTCCACTGCCTGAACGGCCCCTCTTGATTAAAGAATTAAATCAAATACAGTTTAAAAGAGAGGATGTTTTAGGACTAATTGATAAATTGAAGATTAACAAGTCACTGGGCCCAGATGGCATCCACCCAAGGGTTATTAGGGAACTGAGAAATGAAATTGCAGATCTCTTAACAGTAATATGCAACTTGTCTCTTAAAACGGCCACAGTGCCGGGAGAATGGAGGATAGCAGATGTCACACCAATTTTTAAAAAAGGAAGGAGGGGGGACCCGGGAAACTACAGGCCAGTTAGCCTTACATCTGTCCCAGGGAAGATGGTGGAAAGCCTCATCCAAGAGAAAATCTTAAAACACATAGAAGAACAAACCTTGCTGAGAGAAAATCAGCATGCCTTATGCAAGGGTAAGTCTTGTCTGACAAATCTTTTAGAATTTTTTGAAAAGGTCAACAGGCATGTAGATTTGGGTGAACCGGTAGATATAGTCTATCTGGATTTTCAAAAGGCTTTTGACACAGTCCCTCACCAAAGGCTGCTGAGAAAATTGCACAGTCAGGGGATAAGAGGGCAGGTCCTCTTATGGATTGAGAACTGGTTGAGATCCAGGAAACAAAGAGTAGGTGTCAATGGGAAATTTTCACAATGGAGAGAGGTGAAAAGCGGTGTGCCCCAGGGATCTGTCCTGGGACCGGTGCTTTTCAATCTGTTCATAAATGACCTGGAGACAGGGATAACCAGTGAGGTGGCCAAGTTTGCAGATGACACAAAACTTTTCCGTGTGGTAAAAACCAGAGAAGATTGTGAAGAGCTCCAGAAGGATCTCTCCAAACTGGGGGAATGGGCTACGAAATGGCAAATGTGTTTTAATGTAGCCAAATGTAAAGTAATGCATATTGGGGCAAAAAATCAAAACTTTATCTATCAACTCATGGGCTCTGAGTTATCTGTGACAGATCAGGAAAGAGATCTTGGTGTGTTGGTTGACAGCTCTATGAAGGTGTCCACCCAATGTGTGGCAGCGGTGAAGAAGGCCAATTCCATGCTAGGGATTATCAAAAAGGGGATCGAAAATAAAACAGCCAACATTATAATGCCATTATACAAAACAATAGTAAGGCCACACCTGGAGTATTGTGTACAATTCTGGTCACCGCATCTCAAGAAAGACATAGTGGAACTGGAAAAGGTGCAGATGAGAGCGACTAAAATGATTACTGGGCTGGGGCACCTCCCTTATGAGGAAAGGCTAAAACATTTGGGGCTCTTTAGTCTGGAAAAAGGCGCCTGAGGGGGGATATGATTGAGACGTACAAAATAATGCAGGGCATGAGTAAAGTGGATAGAGGGAAGCTCTTCTCCCTCTCACAAAATACCAGAACCAGGGGACATACACTCAAATTGTGGGCTGGGAGAGTAAGAACAGACAAAAGAAAATATTTTTTCACCCAGCGCGTTGTTAGTCTATGGAACTCCCTGCCACAGGATGTGGTCATGGCAACTGACTTGTTTGCCTTCAAAAGGGGATTGGACAGATTCCTGGAGGAAAAGTCCATCACAGGTTACAAACCGTGATGGAGATGTGTAACCTCCAGGCTTAAAACCAGGGTACTTCAAGGGCCATATGCAGGGGAGTGGTATCAGAGACAGATATCTAGTCTCATGCACTCCCAAATGCATCTGGTGGGGCCACTGAGAGATACAGGAAGCTGGACTAGATGGGCCTTTGGCCTGATCCAGCATGGCTCTTCTTATGTTCTTATGTTCTTATGTTCTTATGGCATCAAAATAACTTGACTGACTTCTTCTTCTTCTTCTTCTTCTTCTTCTTCTTCTTCTTCTTCTTCTTCTTCTACTACTACTACTACTACTACTACTACTACTACTACTACTACTACTACTACTACTACTACTAGCATGTGGATGAAACATACACAAGTGATTCCCATCATCAATCAGGGGTTTGGGAACAATATCAAGAAACTTCATACAGCATTATAAGCAGTTATAACATCAACAGATGTACAACCCAGCAATATTAGAAACAGCATGTATACTATGTTGCTATTTAACAATTACCTAAGGTTTTTACTAAAAGCTTGAATCTGTTACACAACATCATTTAATTTTTAAAATAATTTTGACTGACTGTGCTTGGTATGTTTTGAAAAATAACAAAAATACAGTGGTACCTTGTATAAAGGAATGAATTCATTCCAAGTGGAATTATGTTAAGCAAATTTTCCTTTATACAAATTTCCCATAGGAATGCATTGGAAATGGAGTAATCCCATTTTTATGTTGTATGGATTCTCCCCATAGGCGATTATGTTGAGCAAATTTTCCCTATCTCCGGAAATTTTTATGTTGTACAAATTTTATGTTACACAAGCTGTTTGTTATTCAAGGATCCACTTGTATAATCATCTTAGAACTGCAGAGCTGGAAGGGACCCTGTGGACCATTGAGACCAGACCCTGTCAAGGAGGCCCAGTGGACAATTGACCTCCCAACCTCTGGCTCCACAGCCAGATGCTTAAGCCACTGAGCTACAACCTCCCCATCTGAACTTGTATGTAAATGCAGATTCTGCTGAAGAGAAAGAGCTGAGCACCAAATAAAAGGGAAAGTCTAATTAGATGCACATATATAATGCCCTGAGCACATCAAATCTTGACTGATTTTGGAAGCTAAGCAGGGTTGGCCCTGGTTAATACTTGGATGGGTGACCACCAGGGAATACCAGGTGCTGTAGGCGCCAGGAGTAGGAACTGGCAAACCACTCCAGTATTCCTGCCAAGAAAACTCCATGGACATGGGGTCATGAAGAGTCGGTCACAACTGTAACAACACAACACACACACAACATATAATGAACATCAAGTATTCTAATCGGTAGCTTTTCAGTCAAAAGAATAACACAATATTTTATTTTCATCATCTTTCCCCCAAAAACTGTGGCATTTCTAAAATATTTCATATAGGAGGAAGATTATGGTTTTAGTAAAATACTGAAATACATATTTTAAGTGATGTAGTTTCAAAACATAAGTCATGAGATGAGAAGAAATGCTGTAACTAAGCAACTTCCCCTGGGCTGTAAGGAAAAACCAAAAGAAGAGAGTTGAAAATAGGATTATTTGGACAGGAACTGTCAAGTCATTTATATGTTTGTTATCTGGATGACAGTTGTGTGCTTATACCTGTGGACATATGAATTCAGGCTTTGTGGCGAGGATATCAAGGTGAAATAAGCAAACATCCAGATAATTCCCAATCCTAAAGCAGTGTTTATCTTCAATAAGAACAAAGGTACAAGTTCAGTCAATGTGTGGGACTACAAATTACACACACATAAACAATATCTACACAGATGTGCTGGAAATAAGGCCTAAATGACTGAGGTTTTATTGTCAAAGTTTATTAAAATTGTTCAACAATCCCCCCCACCAAGGATACACTAAATCAGGCATGTCCAAACTTCGGCCCTCCTGATGTTTTGGACCACAGCTCCCA